>ONZH01030393.1:0-482433 GCA_900303285.1 Rhinella marina | reverse complement strand
TCTATCTACACTAATCTACCCCCTTAATTAGTATGACCCCCACCCTCCCCCCAGATCCTAGTTTAAAGGGGAACCTGTCATCTCCGAAACACCCCTGAACTAGAGTAAGAGATGTATAGTGTAAATGTACGAATATGTAAGTTTTATCTTCATACTCACTACCATTCCGACGCTGTGCTCCCACAAACCAGCAGTAAAATGCATTGAGAGAACTCTTCTTTGAGTCCTCTCCATTATGTGAGTGAGCACTGGAGTCCAGTGAGTGCATTTTACTGCAGGTTTGTGGGAGCACAGCATCAGAATGGAAGCGAGTATGAAGATAAAAATTACATAACCAGACTCAATGTCACTTACACTATACACCGCTTACTCTAGTTTGGAGGGTGTTTCAGAGCTGACAGATTTCCTTTAAAAGCTCCTCCAGCTGTCTAACCATTTTTTCCCCCAGGGCAATTGCACCCTCCCAAGGTGCAGCCCGTCCCTACTGTAGAGTCTGTAGCCGACAGAGAAGTCGGCCCAGTTCTCCATGAACCCAAACCCTTCCTTCCTGCACCAGCTTCTGAGCCACTTATTTAACTCCCTAAGCTCCCGTTGTCTCTCTAGTGACGCTTGTGGCACTGGTAGTATTTCTGAAAACACTACCTTGGAGGTCCTGGACTTGAGCTTCTCTTCTAGTTCCCTAAAATCATTTTTAAGGACCTTCCATCTCCCCCTGACTTTGTCATTGGTGCCAATGTGTACAATGACCACCGGGTCTTCCCCAGCCCCACCCAGCAATCTGTCAATCCGATCCGCGATATGCCGAACCCGAGCACCCGGGAGACAACACACTGTTCAGCATTCACGGTCTCAGCAACAGATGACCCCGACTGTCCGCCTAATAATAGAGTCCCCTACCACCAGCATCTGTCTGTCCTTTGCTGCTCTCCTTTTCCCATCCTTCCTGCAGTGGTCATCCTCCTGGTTTCTTTAATATGTCTATTAAAGAGTTTTCTGTGAATACAGTGTTGATGACTTATCCTCAGGATAGAGACAAAAAAACCAATGCAACAGCACTCTGCAAACACAAATAAAGTACAATAATGCCATAGTTATAGAAAATATCCTGGTGCTAATGCTACGCTCATTTTATAAATTTGAGATTCTTGGCAAATGCATTCTGTACAAAATTATTTGTGCCTGTCAGCCGGTGTCCAGACGATCTCTATAGGACAGGAACCTAACACTAAATACTACCTGTTATGCTGCCATACTGGCCATCATGAAATACAGAGAATGTAAGTTCCTCATGCATGCTAGGTCCACTCTGCCTTTTACCATTTTTGGTGCCATAATGGCCTCAAGTAAATCGAGGGAATGCAGGTCCAAAATGCATGCTGAGCCCACTCTACACCTCTCCTGGTGCCAGATGGCTTTCAGTGAATGCAGAGAGAGAAGGCTATAGCTTTATACTTACACTTATCCTCAGGATAGCTCATCAATATCAGATTGGTTGGGGTCTCCCAGGACCGTAACCGATCAGCTGATTGGAAGGGAGGCAGCACTTAAAGGGGTTGTCTCACTTCAGCAAATAGCATTTATTATGTAGAGGAAGTTCATACAAGCCACTTACTAATGTATTGCGATTGTTCATATTGCCTCCTTTGCTGGCTGGATTCATAGTGTGCAAGCACCACGACCACTGATGGATTGCAGGGTGGTTGTAACCATGGATACGAGCAGTGTATAATGTGATGGGAAAATGAATCTAGCCAGCAAAGGAAGCAATATGGATAATAACAATACATTAGTAAGTGGCTTGTATTAACTTCCTCTACATGATAAATGCTATTTGCTGAAGTGAAACAACCCCTTTAAACAAGCACCGTGGCCCCTTCACAGTACAGCAAGCACAGCACCTTAGAATGTATAGTGGCTATTCTTGGTATAGTAGCCCAGGCCCAAAGTGTCACAGCCCCGGAGTCTCCGCTCTCCCGGAGAGCAGAGACCTCAGGGAAGCCGGCAAGGGACCAATCAGAGTTTTCTCCGATTCTCCCATTTCAGCTGTTTAACCCCATAGATGCTGCGGTCAGTAGCTGCCCACAGCATCCATGGGGTTAAGAGGGAGGGAGCTCCCTCTCTCTGCCATCGGGCCGCCGCTGCTGCAGTGGCCCGATGGTTACCATGGCAACCGGACGCTTTACAAAAGCGTCCTGGCTGCCATGTACCTAAGGCTGATTAGACCCTCAGGGTCTGATCAGCCTTAGGCTCAATTCAGATGTCCGTGGAGCACGGTCTGTGAAATCCCGGACCGTGCTCCTCCTGAGAGCAGGAACGCACTGCGTCATTGGTTGCTATGACGCCTTGTGCTTCCTAAGGCCGCCGCTGTACAGTGATACACTCTATACGAGTGTGTACAGTGTATCACTGTACAGCGGCGGCCTCAGGAAGCGCACGGCGTCATAGCAACCAATGACACCGTGCGCTCCTGCTCTCAGGAGGAGTACGATCCGGGATTTCACGGACCGTGCTCTACGCACATGTGAATTTTGCTTTAGTGTAGCACTCATACAGTGCATTGCAATAGATGACTATTGCAATGCACTGTATAGCTATCAAGCCCACTGGATTTTCAAGATCCAAATGGGTCTTGATAAATTTAAAAAAAATTGTAAAAAGAAAGTAAAAAAAAAAAGTGTAAAAAAAGTGTAAAAAAGTAAAAAAAAAAAAAAAAGTTTAAAAAAAAGTAAAAAAAAGCACCCTTTTTCCCCAAGTGAAGTAAAAAAAAGAAAAAGTACACATATTAGGTATCGCCGCGTCCGTATCGACCGGCTCTATAAAAGCATCACATGGTCCACCCCGCCAGGTGTACGCAAAAAATTTTTTTTAAAAATAAAGCTATACCAAAACATCCATTTTTTGTCACCTTGCCTCACAAAAAGTGTAATAGCAGGCGATCAAAAAGGCGTATTTACCCCAAAATGGTACCAATCAAACCGTCATCTCATCCCGCAAAAAATGAGCCCCTACCTGAGACAATCGTCGGAAAAATAAAAAAAACTACAACTCTGACTATGGAGACACTAAAACATGATTTTTTTTGTGCTTCAAAAATATTGTGTAAAACTTAAATAAATAAAAAAGTATACATATTAGATATTGCCGCGTCCGTAACGACCTGCTCTATAAAAATATCACACGATGTAACCTGACAGATGAATGTTGTAAATAACAAAAAATAAAAACAATGCCAAAACTGCTAGTTTTTGTTTTGCCTCACAAAAAGTGTAATATAAAGCTACCAAAAATCGTATGTACCCTAAAATAGTACTAACAAAACTGCCAACTTATCCCCTAGTTTCCAAAATGGGGTCAGTTTTTTGGAGTTTCCTACTCTAGGGGTGCATCAAATGTGACATGGCAAAATTTTCCAGTGAAATCTGCCCTGGCATTCCTTTCCTTCTGCGCCCTGCCGTGTGCCTGTACAGCAGTTTACGATCACAAATGGGGAATTTCTGTAAACTACAGAATCAGGGTAATAATTATTGAGTTTTGTTTGGCAGTTAACCCTTGTTTTATTCTCGGAATAAAATGATTTATATGGAAAATCTGCCAAAAAAGTGAAATTCGGAAATTTGGCTACATTTTCCTTTAATTCTTGTGGAACACCTAAAGGGTTAATAGAGTTTGTAAAATCAGTTTTGAATACCTTGAGGGGTTTAGTTTCTAAAATGGGGTCATTTTTGGGTGGTTTCTATGATGGAAGCCTCACAAAGTGACTTCAGACCTGAACTGGTCCTTAAAAAGTGGGTTTTGGAAATTTTGTGAAAAATTTCAAGATTTGCTTCTAAATTTCTAAGCCTTCTAACGTCCCAAAAAAATAAAATGTAATTTTCAAAATGATCCAAACCTGAAGTAGACACATAGGGAATGTAAAGTAATAACTATTTTGGAGGTATTACTATGTATTTTAAAAGTAGAGAAATTGACATTTCGAAATTTGCAAATTTTTCAAAATTTTTGGTAAATTTGGTATTTTTTATAAATAAGAATGAAATATTTTGACTCAAATTTGCCACTGTCATGAAGTACAATAAGTAACGAGAAAACATTCTCAGAATGGCCTGGATAAGTAAAAGCGTTTTAAAGTTATTACCACATAAAGTGAGACATGTCAGATTTGCTAAAAATGCAGGCCAAAACAACCTGCAGCGTCAAGGGGTTAAACCAGATGACATTTGCAATGCGCAAATGTCACCTGATGTCTAATATGGTCTTCTTTTTAAGATACAGTATGTGTCCCCGTTTTCTTAAAAAAAAATATTTTTGTAATATACAAATTACCTTCACTAGGTGCAAGGGGCGGTAACCCTGTACCTAGTAGCGCCGTTTCCCCACCTTCTATATTACGTCATCAGCGTAGATTGACAGGGCCAGGCAGCTTGCTCTATCTGCTGTTGGTCCTGTAAATCCCGCGCCTGCGCCGTGGGTCCGTCATTCGGTGCAGGCGTAGTGAGTGCAGCTTCCTCACTGCGCCTGCGCCAATGACGTCACACTACACCCAGAAGAGAAGGCGGCGCAGGCGCAGTGAGGAAGCCGGCAGCCAGCTGCACTCACTGCGTCTGCGCCGAATGACGGACCCACGGCGCAGGCGCGGGATTTGCAGCGCTGACAGGGCCAGCAGCAGATAGAGCGAGCTGCCTGGCCCTGTCAATCTATGCTGATGACGTAATATAGAAGGTGGAGAAAGCGGCGCTCCTATGTGCAGGGTTACCGCCCCTTGCACCTAGTGAAGGTAATTTGCATATTACAAAAGTAGTTTTTTTAAGAAAACGGGGACACATTATATTAGACCATATTAGACATCAGGTGACATTTGCGCATTGCAAATGTCATCTGGTTTAATATGGTCAAACATGGCGACAGAAACCCTTTAACTCTTTAGGTGTTTCACAAGAATGAAAGGAAAATGGAGGTGAAATTTCAAAAATTCACTTGTTTTGCAGATTTTCCATTTTATTCTATTTTCCATGTAACACAGCAAGGGTTAACAGCCAAAGAAAACTCAATATTTATTACCCTGATTCTGCAGTTTACAGAAACACCCCACATGTGGTGGTTAACTGCTGTACGGGAACATAGCAGGGCGCAGAGGGAAAAGAACGACATATGGTTTTTGGAGGGCAGATTTCACTGAGATAATTTTAAGTTGCCATGTCAGATTTGAAGACCCCCTGATGCACCCCTAGAGTAGAAACTCCCAAAAACTACAAGATGAGGTGACAGTTTTATTGGTACTATTTTGGGGTACATATGATTTTTGATTGCTCAATATTACGCTTTTTGTGAGGCAAGGTAACAAAAAAAAATGGCTGTTGTGGCACAGTTATTTTTTGTTTTTTACAGAGTTCTCCTGACAGGATAGATCATGTGTTGCTTTTATAGAGCAGGTTGATACAGACGCGGCAATACCAAATATGCGTTGTTGTTTTTTGTTGTTTCAGTTTTACATAATAAAGCATTTTTTAAAACAAAAATTATGTTTTTGTGTCTTAATTTTCTGAAAGTTACATTTCTTTTATTTTTCTGGCGATCGTCTTGTGTAGGGGCTCATTTTTTGCAGAAAGAGTTGACGTTTTTATAGGTAGCATTTTTGGGTACATATGATTTTTTTTGATCACTCAATATTACAATTTATGTAGCAAAGTCACCAAAAACTTGGTTGTTTTGGCAGAGTTTTTATTTTATTTTTTTATGAAATTCACCTTAGGAGTTAGATCATGTGATATTTTTATAGAGGAGGTTTTTACGGACGCGGCGATACCTAATATGTCTAATTTTTTTTAATGTATTTTAATTTTACACAATAAAAGCATTTTTGAAAAAAAAAATCATGTTTTAGCATCTCCATTTTCCGAAAGCTATATTTTTTTTATTTTTTGGGTGATTGTCTTATGTAGGGGCTCAATTTTTGCAGGAAGAGATGACGGTTTGATTCGTTCTATTTTTGGTTTCATATGACTTTTTGATCGCTTGGTATTACAGTTTTTGTGATGAAAGGTGACAAAAAAAATGGCATTTTTTGCACATTTTGTATTTTTATTTTTTTATGATCACCTTAGGGGGGTAAGTCATATAATATTTTTATAGAGCAAGTCATTACGGATGTGGAGATACCTAATATGTCTACCTTTTTACATTTATTTCAGTTTTACAGTTAAGGCCTCATGCACACGAACGTGTGCCGGCCGTGCTCGTGCTGCGGGCCGCATAAGGTGGGTCCGCAATAAACGGGCACCGGCCGTGTAGAGCCCGCATCACGGACCCATTCACTTCAATGGGTCCGCGATCCGGGAGATGCGGAGCGGAGGCACGGATCGGAACACCACGGAAGCACTATGGTGTGCTTTAATGGTGTTTCTGGCCGTGCCTCCGCACCGCAAAAAAGTAGCGCAAGCAATACTTTTTTGCGGTGCGGACCCTCGGATGTGGATCGCGGACCCCATTCAAGTGAATGGGTCCGCGATCCGCATGCGGTGGCCTCACGGTCAGTGCCCGTGCATTGCGGACCGCAGTTTGCGGCCCGCAACATGTGCACGGCCGGCACACGTTCGTGTGCATGAGGCCTAAAAGTATTTTTGAAGAAAAAGAAATCATGTTTTAGTGTCTCCATTTTTTGAAAGCCATATTTTTTTAATCTTTTGGTCGATTGTCTTAGGTAGGGTCTCATTTTTTGCGGGAAGAGATGACTGGTTGATTGGTACTATTTTGGGGTACATATGTAGTTTTGATCGTTTGGAATTACACTTTTTGTGATGTATGGTGACAAAAAAATGGTATTTTTGTTTTTTTTTACGGTGTTCACCTGAGGGGTTAGGCCATGTGATATTTTTATAGAGCAGGTTGTTACGGACGTTGAGATACCTAATATGTCTACTTTTTAAAAATGTATTTCAGTTTTACACACTAAAAGCATTTTTGAAGGAAAAAAAAATCAGAACCATATTTTTTTTATTTTTTGGACAATTGTCTTAGGTAGGGTATTATTTTTTGTGGGAAGAGATGACTGAATGGTACCATTTTGGGGTGTGTATGACTTTTTGATCACTTGGAATTACACTTTTTGTGATGAAGGTGAGAAAAAAATAGCATTTTTGGCAAAATTTTTTTTTTTACGGCGTTCACCTGAGAGCACAGAACATATGATATTTTTATAGATTTTTATACCTAACATGTATACTTTTTTTACATTTATTTCAGTTTTACACAATAAAAGCATTTTTGAAGAAAAAGAAATCAAGTTTTAGTGTCTACATTTTCTGAAAGCCATATTTTTTTATCTTTTGGGCGATTGTCTTAGGTAGGGTCTCATTTTTTGCAGGAAGAGATGACGGTTTGATTGGCATTATTTTGGGGTACATATGTCTTTTTGATCGCTTGGCATTACTCTTTTTGTGATGTAAGGTGACCAAAAATGGCATTTTTGCTTAGTCTTTATTTAATATTTTTACGGTGTTCACCTGAGGTGGTAGATTATGCAACATTTTTATAGAGCACTTCGTTACGGATGCGGCGATACCTAATATGTCTGGGGTTTTTTTGTTTGCTTTTTAAACACTTTTTTTGGTGAGGGGGTGTTTGTTTTGTTTTTTTACTTGAAACTTTAATTTTTTTTATTATAAAAAAACACTTTTTTTTCCCTTTTTTTACTTTATACATTTGTCCCACTGAATTGAACTGTCAGCGTCTTACACAGTAATGGACTTGATGGAGTCATGGGGAGCTCCCTCCCTCTGCAGACCCCGCACATGTGTGAAAGGGTTAACCCGCCAGCATCACCTCACACAGCGATGCCGGCGGATGCAGCAGAGGCCCGGCTATCAGTAACAGCCGGGCCCGTGCTGCTGATTGGGCGGCTGCAGCTCCTGCACTAGCCCGATCGCATCACATACATGCACGGGAGGATGCGCCAAGGGGTTAAACTGCTGATCGACTGTGATGTCAGGAGTAGGACTTCCACGATCAGATATTGATATTCAATCCTGAGGATAGGTCATCTATATTGCATTCACAACAACTACTTTAATTGCTTACAGCTATAAATTGGAGTTGTTAAGAGTACATTTGTAATTGTTCTGAAAATACTGTTAATATTGTGATAGCCTGTCTTCCAAACGTAGTATTATATTCAGCAAAATCAATAGGAGAAATACATTTTAGACAGTTTACCAACCTGGTCCCTACCATTGGTGGGCTGACAGTTTGTGCTGTGCCCTGGAGGTCATAGGCCCTCATTCGAATACTGCACTCATTAAAATTTTGATGTTAATGCCTATGTCTATCTTGGTGATAATGTCTAAAACATCATGGGAAGATTTAAAAACATGAGTGCAGGGAAAAATGTCAGTAGTTGGTTATAGAAATTGATTTGATTCCTGTTCTAATTTCTCTAAGCTATTTGTAAAATAAAAATGTGATTCTGGTTGCTAGCTATGAGCACTTTTTCCTTGCAATTGTCTTCCTCCAAGCTGCCTGGTTTTATGTGCACATTTATTGTATAATATGTATTATTTACTTGTTTTTATTTTTTTATATCTCAATTTCTAGATTGCCTGTGCCGTGTTTGCTGCACTTCTCCATTTTTTCTTCTTGGCTGCATTTACGTGGATGTTCCTTGAAGGAGTTCAGCTATACATTATGCTGGTTGAGGTCTTTGAAAGTGAAAATTCTAAAAGGAAATATTTTTATCTAGTGGGCTATGGGATGCCTGCTCTTATTGTGTCGGTGTCTGCAGCAGTAGATTATGAAAGCTATGGAACAGATAAAGTGTAAGTAAGATATAAAAACATTTTTTTATATCTTTTTTTTTTTTTAATTCAGACTAGTGTTTTATTTTTCAAGTGTCCATGCAAGACAACGTAGTGCAGATTTCAGCAAACCATCTACAGGTAGCACATGGCCATTTGTGGTGTTAGGCCTACATTAATAGCTCATACTAGAGATGAGCAAATCTATTGTGAATTGGATTCATTACAAATTTCTCAAATGAATCTGAGGTTTTGCCAATTCATTTCAGATGAATCATGCAAAAACGGTGCCCAGCATCATTTTACTGTGGAAATTGGTGGGAAAACGACAGGAAAGAAGAAAATGGAGGATCACATGACCCGGGAGGGAGAGGGTAGGGTTTGCCCTGATTGACTCAGAGGCAGACAGACAGCCTGATCATCCAATCAGGAAACAATATTCAGTCAGGTCCTTCTGCTCAGAACGAGCCAGACCCTATTCTATTCTCAGCTGTGGATCTGAAAGGATGTGTTGTGGCTGTGTCTGACAAAAAACAATTGCAGACATAAGCCGTCTTCTAAGGACACTATAGAGGCACTATAGGGAGAAAATTGGAGATACAATTGGATAGATTTTAGAATTTTTTTTTAGGGAAAGCTTAGCATAGATAGTGAAGGACTCGTCACTGTCTCAGTTGTTTCATACAGCTTGCTGGCGAATTCTGCATTACAAAATCCTTTAAGAAACTCATATTTTCTGTATGAACAGCCAGCCACCTTTTTTGTAAAAAAGTTTCTACAGTTCACCCTCTTTGCCGGTCTGCACAGTGCAGAAAGCCGCAGCAGTTGACACCTGTGTTTCATCATCATGAGCAGAGACACGCTGCGGCGGTCCTCCCACATCCTCAGACATAAGTGGTTGGGCATCAGTGCACTTAATCTCTTCCACTTCTGGGACAGGGCTAGGTGGATGGCCCACGTAAACCCCACCAGCAGAGTCATCAAAAAGCATAAGTGTCTGCTGCATGACTTGGGGCTCAGCAGGAGTTGAGGTGGAAGACAGATGCCAACGGGCCACCGATGCCAACTCTGCACTTTCAGCAGGGGACCAGGTGGAAGACAATGTGAAGGAACTGGAGACATGGTCAGCCATCAAATCTACTACCGTTTTTACTTGTTCTGGCTACACCATTTGTAGAGCAGTATTTGGGCCTACAAAATGGCGCAGAACCTCCTGTTGCCTGCGTGCACCAGAAAAAGTGTTTCATTTGGACGCATAGCTGGCACAGATCGACAACATCCTCTCCCTACAGCAGAGCTCCACACACAACCACACAAACAGCACCACGGCCACGTCCCCTAGTTGATTGTCCTCTCTTTTTTTTTCACGGTCACCCACCAAATTGGCTGACAGATGAACAATTGTATTTCTGTGTCACGGGTGCAAATTAAGTGTTTTGCACCCCAAAAAATGTCTATAGGTCACCGACACAATTAACAGACTGATTAACTCTCCTATTACAGGAAGACCAATGAAAATGCAGTATTATTAATAAAAATGTCACCTACAATGAACAGACTGATTAAACCTCTTACAGTTAGACAGATTAGAATGCAGTGTGATGAACCCCAAAAATTTACTTTGTGTCACTGACACAATGAACAGACTAATTTACTATCCGATTACAGTTAGACGGATGAAAATGCAGTGTTATTAATGAAAGAAAATTAGCTTTATATCACCGATACAATTAACAGACAGATTACCTAGTGTATTTCCACATCACAGGGGCAATTGAAGTGTTTTGCACCCAAAAAAATGGCTATGCGTCGCCAACACAATTAACAGACGGATTCACCGTTGTATTTCCGTGTCACAGGGGCAATTGAAGTGTTTTGCACCCGAAAAAATAGCTATGTGTCACCAACACAATTAAGAGATGGATTAACTATCGCATTTTCTCGTGTCTTTGGTGCAAAGGAGTAGTAATGCACTGACCAAAAATTACTACAGGTCACCCACAGACTGAAAAGTACAATTAAGTATGGTATTTCTTGGTCACTGGTTCAAAGGTGTTGTATTGCATCGACCAAAAATGCCTACAGGTCACCCACAGACTGAACAGCTACATTAAGTATTGTATTTCTATGTCACTGGTGCCAAGGTGCTGTATTGCACCCACATAAATGCCTTTAGGTCAGCCACAGGCTTCTTTAAAAAATAAAATAAAACTCTAACATTGTCCCTCACTACAGCAGCGTCCTGTCCTATCACTAGTCAGAGCAGAATGGCGGCACACCTCGTGATCCGACATTTATGCATGCAGGATCACATGGTGCACTGGCCAATCACAGCCATGCCAAACAGCTGGTGCACAATATACGGGCTCCGGCTGCATGCGCTCCGTATCACTGTTGCTGACTCATTCACTTGAATGGGTCCGCAATCCGCAAGATACGGAGTGGAGGCATTAAGCGGAAGCCCACAGAAGCACTTCAGAGCACGCTGGTGCCCGTGCATTGTGGACTGTTATTTGCGGTCCACAGCACAGGCTGCACACTTTAGTGTGCATGAGCCCTAAGGTAGAGTATCACTGGGAATTTTTCTTCCCCCCGAAGTAATGTTGTCTACGGACCTATGACACTTTTTTCTTATGACACTTTTATCTACAGTTCTGTCTTGATTTCCGGTGTGAGCCTTTATTGAGCCTTTCCGAGGAGGGTAGTTGATATAGTACATACATGCATACTGTGTATTGTCAGTGACATAAATGATGTTAAGAATCTCAGTTTGGTTTGACATGCACTGTAGAAAATGACTGAAAAAAGTCTATTTTACTTATTTTTTCCATAGGTGTTGGCTTCGGCATGATACTTACTTTATTTGGAGCTTTATTGGACCAGCCACATTGATAATCATGGTAATTATTGTATTTATTTATTTATTTTACTCATTATTTTTCACTGACTGATATAAACATAAGTGCAGCTAACTATTGAATTTAAGTGAGGAAAGGGCAGCAGCTGAAAGGCGTATTTCCATGTGAATACGTTGCAGATTAAGATGGGCAGAACAGGACATCCATAATTGCGGCTGTGTCAGGTACTCATTTGGGGAATTTGGCATAAAAGCACTGCTGGAAGAACAGCTGTGAGAATTGGTGCAGTTTTCTGCTATGAGCAGATGAATAATCAAATATTGTGCATTTGCTAACAAGAGGAAATAGAAATGAATCTTGTTTCATTATTTTTCCAATGCTCTAGTAATAGAATAAAAGTCGCTCACCATCCCAAGGATCAGCATGTAGAGAGCTACAGGAGTGGGAGTAAGTTCAATCAGTACAACAGCGATTCCAGCATACCTTGCAAGGTCCAGGTAAAACATCACGTTTATTAAATCCATCCATATACAGAGCAAGTTTAGTCAGGTTTATGCATTTCGGCTAGTTGCCTTAATCATAACCTGATTACCATTATGGTTAAAGTTTATGATTAATGACTCCTTTACAGTTCAATGGAGCAGACAGTTGTCAGGAAGGAAGTGTCTCGGTGGTGACCGGTAATACCATTGCTCATTCCCATACAGAATCACTGTTTTCAATCAATGATCTAGGTGACTGCACCAACAATCCTATTACCCGATGAACAAGCGTTTGTATGAACACTTTTTAGTGACAATCTGCCCAATCTTTGGGTATTCTAAAGAGGCCTTAAAGCGGTTTTCTCACTCAGCAAGTGGCATTTATCATGTAGAGAAAGTTAATACAAGCCACTTACTAATGTGTTATTATCCATATTTCCTCCTTTGCTGGTTTGATTCATTTTTCCAACACATTATACACTGCTCGTTTCCATGGTTACGACCACCCTGTAATCCATCAGTGGTGGTCGTGATTCCACACTATAGGAAAAAGTGCCGGTGCCTCTGGCGGCTGGGATCACGGGAGCGCACATAGGCTAGAACTTGGGTTGTCACGACACCAAAATTTTGATTCGATTTCGATACCAAGAAAAGGTATTGCGATACTCGATACGATTCGATACCACGTCGAAAAAATAAAACACCCAAAAATCTGTGTGCCCCTATCAGACCTCAGACCAGCCCACTGTGCCCCCATCAGACCTCAGAGCAGCCCACTGTGCCCCCATCAGACCTCAGAGCTGCCCACTGTGCCCCCATCAGACCTCAGAGCAGCCCACTGTACCCCCATCAGACCTCAGAGCAGTCCACTGTGCCCCCATCAGACCTCAGAGCAGCCCACTGTGCCCCCATCAGACCTCAGAGCAGCCCACTGTGCCCCCATCAGACCTCAGAGCAGCCCACTGTGCCCCCATCAGACCTCAGAGCAGCCCACTGTGCCTCCATCAGACCTCACATCAGCCCACTGTGCCCCCATCAGACCTCACATCCGCCCACTGTGCCCCCATCAGACCTCACATCAGCCCATTCTGCCCCCATTAGAATAAAATAAAAAAGTCTCTTACCTCTCCTGCGTCTCCGCTCCGGGTCCGGCGCTCTGTGTCTTCTCCTCCCGGCGCTACACTGTCTCCTGACTGCGTGCAGCGTTAGGTCAGAGTGTGCGCACTACGTCCTGATGCTGTACGCGGTCAGGACAGTGCAGCGCGGGCAGAGATCACAGAGGAGCGCCGGAGCGGAGCCGCGGCGCAGGACCGGTAAGAGACTTTTTTATTTTATCTGCCAAAGATATCGCAAAATAGCAAATCCCGGTACCGAATCGATACTGGTATAAAAGTATTGATTCAGTATCGAAATATCGATACCCGTGACAACCCTAGCTAGTACTTTTTCCTATATTGTGCAAGCACGAGCACCACTGCTGGATTGCAGGGTGGTCTATAACCATGGAAACAAGCAGTGTATAATGTGATGAAAAAATGAATCCAGCCAGCAAAAGAAGCAATATGGAGAATTACAATACATTAGTAAGTGCCTTGTATTAACTCTATCTACATAATAAATAACACTTGCTGAAGTGAGACAATCCCTTTAAGGCAACTAGTCAAAATGCATAAATCTGACTATGCTTGCTCTGTATCTGGATGTTTTAATTATGGATCCAATAAAAGTGATGTTTTAACTGGACTATGTGCAGTACTCTTCTGGAATCGCTGTTTTATGAACTTCCAATGCTCTAATATAAAACAGTAGTAGCCAGCCCATTCCACATCTTTTTATGCTACTCCTGCTACCTCATTCTAAGGGCTCATTCAGACGGCAATTTTGCAGAAGGAGTGCGGATCCATTCATGATGCGGACAGCACACTGTGTGCTGTTTGCATCCGTAGTTCCGGTGACCCAATCTGAGTGTGTACCACCCTCTGTTTTCTATCACTGAGCCAGTTACTTACCCACATACAGACATTTTCTCCCAGGCCAAGCATTCTCATTTTATATACTAACCTTTTATGTGGTACAGTGTCAAATGCTTTGGAGAAGTCCAGATATACGACATCCATTGATTTGCCGTGGTCAAGTCTAGAACGTACCTCCTCATAGAATCTAATCAAATTAGGTTGACAGGACCGATCCCTCATGAAGCCATGCCGATATAGAGTTATGCCTTACGGCTCGTTCACACGGCTGTTGTGCGGCCGTGCCCGTGCTGCGGACCGCAAATTGCGGTCCGCAGTGCACGGGCACCTACTGTGGTCCTTCCGCATGCGGATCACGGACCCATTCACTTCAATGGGATCCACGATTCCCATCCGACTGTCCACACCGCAAAAACATAGTACATGCACTCCGTAGTGCTTCCGTGGGGTTCCGATCTGTGCCTCCGTTCGGCACTGCGGCGCATCTCCGTGATTGCGGACCCATTCAAGAGAATGGGTCTGCAATCCGTGATGCGGAGTTCACCCGGCCGGTGCCCGTGTATTGTGAACCTGCCGTATGCGGGCCGCAATACGGGCACAGCCACACCACGGCCGTGTGAACGAGCCCTTAGTCACACAGTCAGTGTTCGGTCAGTGATTTTTTTTATACCTTATGCCTGTGGAGGCTTCACACCTGGTTTTGGCTCACAATCACTTATGGAAATCACTGGCCAAAACACTCACGTGTGAATGAGGCATTATATGAGATACTCCAGGATGGCATGTCTTAGAAAATCTTCAAACGGTTTAACCATGACAGATTACTTATTGGTCTTACCGCTAGATATTAAGCAGTGATTTCACAGTGATTTTTTGGGCAAGAGATTTTCTTGTTAGGAAAAAAGTATCTTGAAATTGCTCTGAGATCCCCCCATGTAGTGATAAAAAACAGCAAAACCTGCACTGAGATGCAGCAATGACTGATGTCAACGCTATATAAGTGAGTAAAATAAATAATACTCATCTGCAATGATTTTATCTCTAGTGATTAAATCAGTCCAGGCATATTCACGTGACTGTAGAAATTTGGAAGCAATTTTCAAACTACTCGGTTCATTCCCTATGGACACCGATTTCAGAATGATTTCACAGCAATATTTTTTGTTTGTAGCGTTACAAAAAAAGTCTAGATCTAGCAGCCTAAAGGTCCTATTTATGGTCCAATGTTTCTAGAAATTATTGAGAATGAACCAAAGATTCCCAATAATTGCTTGTTTGTCAATGGAGATGAGGGCTCCATTTATATGCAGCAGTCACCACTGCTGTATCGGGACAAGCAATCACTACAGCGATTGCTTTTCCCCCTAGAAAGTCATTGGGAGAGATTTATTGAGCCAGTGCTATGGAAAACTGGCTTAGTTGCCTATAACAACCAATCAGATTCCACTATTCATTTTCTAAAGGAGCTCTGAAAAATGAAAGGGGATCTGATTGGTTGCTATTAGGGATGAGCGAATCGACTTCGGATGAAACATCCGAAGTCGATTCGCATAAAACTCCGTTTGAATACTGTACAGAGGAAGCGCTCCGTACAGTATTAGAATGTATTGGCTCAGATCATTATTACTTCTTGCGAGACTTTAAGTAATAACTTCATAGATTCAATTTTAACGTAAAAAAAATCCCATTTCCCGAACTCGAGTTCAGTTCCAAGAGGTACTTTGGAACCGAACCTGAGTTTGGGAAATGTTTTTTTTACAGGAAAAATTAATTTATGAAGTTATTACACAAAGTCTCACGAGACTTCACAAAGTAATAGCTTCGGCTCATCTGAGCCAATACATTTTAATACTGTACAGAGCACTCGCTCCGTACAGTATTCAAATGGAGTTTTAATGCGAATCGACTTTGGATGTTTCATCCGAAATGGATTCACTCATCCCTAGTTGCAATGCTAAGCCAGTTTCGATAAATCTATCACATTGTGTCTGGGTGGTAAATCCCTGTTTACACAGGCTAATCTGCTGCACAGAAATATGATTGTAGATGCCAGACACATTGCCAGCTTACCACACTAGAGATCCCATGCACACATGAAGAACAGAGAGGAAAAAAATCAACGTGTGTGTCCTCCTTAGCACATACAGTATACTGTGGTGGACACACAAGTCTCTTTTGTGGCCCTAGCTTTACTCGAAAGTTACAGTAATATTCTCGCTGTGTTAACGTAATGTTTTCTACATACTATTTTTGAAGATTTTGTATTAACTTTGTGAATGTTTCTTTGATTTTTAGCTTAATGTAATTTTTCTTGGAATTGCCCTATTTAAAATGTTTCATCATGCTGCCATAATGAAACCAGACACTGGTTGCCTTGACAATATCAGGTAAGCTGTACCTTAAACAGAAATTATTTACATACTTTTTGGGTGTTTTTGTATTTTTTTTTTATTTTATTTTGTCATGATTGGTTATATTCCCTCCCTTTACTACTAAGCTAAGCAGGACCATATGATTGCATCTATAGAGTTTATTTACATAGAGTTTAGCTGGCTGGCATCTCTGTATCATTAAAGTTAGCAGAGGTACTTAAACCCAAAGGACCTATCACTACAGGGGTCTCTCCCTCCCTCCGTATTTTATCCTCACTAGTCTTAGAACAAAACATTCTACGTAAATTTAGCTTACGGACGGATTTAAAAAAGTCGACTTCAAAAGTAACTGGATCGAATTGTTCCACTAGACTGAATCCCAGTCCCTTACTGAGGACCGAGATGCAGTCCGGTGTCAATTCGAGATCAGTAAGATTAATGACATTTATCTTATCAACATTGGTGTCAGGTTGAATATTTATTGTCTCCATGAGACTTGTTTCCTCTTTCGGCCATATTTCCTGTTTCGGTTTACTCTTGTGTCTTCCCCTTCTGACACGTCGCCTTAAGGGTTGGCCAGGTCTTGTCTTGTATTTCTGGGTACACGTTTAGTGGATTCATCTGAGATGCTGGAGTCGGACTTGTCCAATAATCGTTGTAGGCCCGGCGAACCAGGCGCCTTGATCTTTTTGGCTTCCAGTCAAACACTTTGTTGGAGTCATAGTCCTGTTTGTCCCTCAGGAATTTGTCCCTCTTTTTTTCTTTAGTTTCTGCTTTAACAACAATTCGTTTTTTGTCAAGACGCTTGTTAAACGTTTGTAGTTGTACATCAGTCAAACGGGACTGCAATTCCATTTTTGGCTTTTTTCAAATCCTCAGTGAGGTTAGCATATTCAATCTCATTACGTTTTAAAACCACTTTCAATATCTGCAATGAAAAGTCCATATGCATTTGTTGCCAGATTTGTACAAAGGTGCTATCCTTTTGAAATTGAGAAATTTCCTTATAGATCCTCAGGCCACGAGAGACCCGGTTGCTCTCACTATAAGATCTCAGTGAATTTACAGTCCAAAACAGACGGACCTCTTTCTCAGCCAGCTGGGTAACTTTTAATTCCAATGCCTTGGTACTCAAGATTTGTAGTGCATCTTGTTGGTTGCACTGTGTAAAAAATGCGCCCGCACTCTCTCTGCCTTCATTCAGGGTTTGGCTGCCATTTTCTCGCATAGTGTCCATTTCGGAATCCATGTTTAATTATCAGGTGTACATAAGGCATGCTCTATCCCAAAAATACAGAAAAAAGGTATATAATTGCAGGGAAAAAAGAAGCAAAAGCATGGATGGCACTGCCAAAAAACACCAACTTAAACGAACATCGAGATGGCTGCACAAAAACCTCTAGAGGACACAGGTGGTGCTCAATCCAAAACAGTCCATGAACAATAACTTTTGAGAAGAAATGAAGATGGCACTCACCCAAAAAGTCCAGATTCGCTTTATTTGTCCAAAAAAAGACAGACTTACATATAAAGTGGCAGGGGTGAGGTAACGCTACACAAATGCTGCAGAGCGGCGACGGCCGTTTCATGCGAGATGCGCTTCTGATTGGTTACCATGGCAGCCTGGATGCTTCGAAAGCTTCCTATGGCTGCCATGGTAATCTCCCTGCTGCGCATGAAGCACAGCTCAGCACGGAGCACATCAAAATCCTTTTCACCCTAATAGATATCTATTAGAGTGAATAGGACAAGGGATCAAAAAATCCCAGGTTCTAGCCCCCTAAAGGGGGTTAAAAGTTACCTTTGTAAAAGTAAAAAAAAAATCTCAAATGCTTAAATTACCCACCTTTCCTAATTTTACATATGAAAATATATAAACAATAAAAAATAAACATATTGGGAACTACTAAGAATTTTTCCCCTATTTCCAATAAAAGATATGGTAAATTAAATAGTGTCCGTAAAAAGTCCAACTTATCCTGCAAAAAATAAGCCCTCATATGGCTATATGAACGGAAAATTTAAAAAGTTATTGGAACGTGGGAAGGAAAAAATGAAGATGCAAAACAAAAAATGGGCCCGGTACTTATGGGGTTAATATTCTCTGTAAATAATACAAACAGTGAAAGAGCACAAATTATTTTTTAACACTGTAGCCATGAATCCCTTTAAAAAACTAATGATTTCCATATTCCAAGTCTTAAATCTGAAACAATAAAAATATATGGGATTATAGGTCATACATTTCCTAACATCAACCTTAAAATGAAACACATGACGACTTAATAAATGGATAAAATTGGCCATGGCCTTTATTAAATTAATATTTAACATACTGTATTAACTTCATAATCATGAATACTGAAACGAATAACTCAAGACTTAATAACCATTTCATACTAATACTTTAAATAATAAACAAAAATTGTATAAAACCTGATCACAGCCATAAGCTGGAGCTGAACTCCACAACAAAACAAAAAATAAGGCAAATACTCCAGGTTAAGGTAAAAAGGCTGTGACCAAAACATATTAAACCAAGAAAACTAAAAGATAAACAAAAAGAAAGGTGAGACATCTAGATGACAGCAGGAGAGCGAGAGGCAAACCCAGCCCCGCTGACCCACTTTATATGCCCAAAACTTGACCCATACCCCAAAATCCTTAACCAATGACCAATCTGTTACTGGAACAAGGAAACATTGACCACAAACCCCAGCAAAAGATAGCCATTCATTAAACCAATGAAACAGACATTATCATCCTGGACAGAATTTGCCGAAAGGAAGCTGTTCCATCTGGCAGAGATGCTAAACATCATTTAGGTGGGAAAACACAGCAATAAAATGGAGGGATTCGCAATAGGGATGACCATAATCCCATGTGGATCCTTCCATAAGATCCAGGATCCCTCCGTACTATGAACCTAATGGTATTTGGCTTTTAAAATGTATTAGGGTTAAAACCAGATGGGCCGAACATGGTGGATGATTCAAACATGGCTGCTGGATTATTGCCCTTACGGGACAGGAGCCTGAAAACTAGCTGCCATATAATATGGTGGCCTAACAGGGGCTGTTGCTTTTATGGGGTTTGGTTGGTTAGGTGGGGGCACAATATGCAAATTATTGCTGTTCTGACCTGCAATCTCCTGCAGGTTATTTGACTGTAAACACAGAATATTAATCATCTCTGGCGTACCCACTTCTACAACCCCAGTGCTCTCCTGCCCTACAGGTGGGAGCCCTTCTTCTGCCATCTGCTTTTCCTCCTTTTCCACATCATCTAATATTGATGAGAATGTCATCAGGAACATTCAGCTCCTCCTCTCTCTGCATCTTGCAGACTTTTCTAGTACATGGAGACCAAGAAAAATTATTTTGAAGAAGTAAAGTGAGCTAAAGATGAGGATGGTCACCATTAAGACCTGGCCCCCCATAGGGATGCAGACTGGATGGTATAGGTTGGCATGCTGGCAGTGGATTAATAAAGGCTTCCATCTTATTGCTATTAATAGTTACACATTATTATTATTTATTTGAAAGTGCCATTAATTCCATGGCACTGTACATCGAGGGGGGGGTACACAAACATAATATAAAAATACAATACACAAGAAACGGCTGACGTACGGTAGGTATAAGTCAATGTAGCAATGAATAAGTAAAACTGATGCAAAATAAATTTTTCGCTAACAGAACGTATTAACTAGAGATGAAAAATTCTATTTGGCTGATTAGCCTAAGTTCACAGAGAAATTTGATTTGTTCTGAATTAATTAGTCATGAATCACGAGATAAATCAAGTATACCCAGGCCACTCTGCCTAATCATATTCTTCCTACTTGGTAGCCGAATCAGTGTGAAGGCTTGGAAGTTAGGATATGCCCCCATTGTCTTATAGGTGCCGGTCCCACCGCTGGGACCTGCACCTATATCGAGAACGAAGCGGGGAGCTCTGTGCCTGGAGGACCCCGGCCACCGCTCCCATTCATTTCTGAGCGCTCAGCTATTTTCGGCGGCCCCATAGAAATTAATGGAGCGCGGCTGTGCATGTGCAGTGCGCCCTCCTTCTCTTTTGGGGCCCCGTTCTCAATATAGGTGCAGGTCCCAGCGATATGCCCCCATTGTCCAACATGGGATAACCCCTTTAAACTGCAGGGAGAGTGTATCACTGTGTACATCAGTGTACACTGTTGCAAGATTTATAGCTAATCCGTTCTGTTAGGTGCCATCCAGAAATATGTCGCAGAGCAGCATTCTTCTGTCCAGTAATAATATTAATGAATGGGGTTCATCAGTTGCTGTGTTTTACTGCCGTTGGACGGCTACAGTGTTTCTGTCATTTTCTCTGTGCCTGGAGGACCCCGGCCACCGCTCCCATTCATTTCTGAGCGCTCAGCTATTTTCGGCGGCCCCATAGAAATTAATGGAGCGCGGCTGCGCATGTGCAGTGCGCCCTCCTTCTCTTTTAGGGCCCCGTTCTCAATATAGGTGCGAGTTCCAATAAACAGTAATAGGTCTAAGTTAGACTGAATTGATAGATTAATAAAACCAGCGCTGGTTACTAAAAAAAATAATAGAAATATATGGGTATAAATAAGAATAAAATATGTCATATACTGATAAGTAAATATAAAATCATACAAAATATGAATCACTTGAGATCATAAAGAATATGTATCTCTCAATAATGACATTCTATATGATTCATATATAGGATCTGCCCATTCTAGCACAACCCTTTTAATTCCCACCTGGCCAACAGTGTCCTCATTCACTTTGCAGCAGCCAGGCTGCATTCACGTTCAGTTCAGTGTCATTGTCACTTATTGCTTCTCCCATTCAGACTACTCCTCCGCACCGTCGTCAGCTATTGATAATCCACAATCCACTGGTGTACAAGCTTACGTTTCACGTGGACAAGTAGCTGGTGGTGCAGTCTCTGCCATACCACTTAGTGGATTCTGCTGCCTTTAGGGAGATGGTGGTGTGTGCTAAGCCTCACTGGAAGATACCTAGCCAGCATTATTTCTCAAAAAAATCCATCCCTGCCTTGTACTCTCAAGTGGCAGAAAACGTGGGCCACTCCTTGAAATTCCACACCAGGCACTTAACGGGTTATCCAATTTAAACCCCCTCCCCGCCCATGTGCTGGGCCCCTCACAGGTAATATACTGTACTTTTTACCGCTCCCTGCGTCGCTCCTGGTCCCCGCACCGCCGCTGCTGCTTCTCTCTGTACACGAATGAAAACATCCGGTGTCAGGGGGGAGCAGCCAATGGTAGGTGAGAATGGGGACAAGCCTCCCTAGCGTCGCCCACATTACATTCATGCCACATTTATTATTAAGATTCACCAGTTCATAGATGATACAAATGCAGTGTTCCCATTAATCTTCAATTTGCGGCATTTCACATGGAGATTTCCTTTTCCATCCTGTCCTTGTCAAGTTTCCTACTAGAACTGCACTGGCTTTATCTGCACTGTCCTAGACTGGAACTCTGGGCAGATTCTTTATTGGGGTTCTGCCCGTCACTCTCATTGCCCGAAACCTTTACAGTCTGTTTGTGCTCTACCTTTTCCTCAAAATCTGCAAGGGTTGCCTTCTGCTTACACCAAATATATTTATGTCTTTGAAAAGAAGGAGGCTGAGATGTTACCTCCACATCTCCCTTATGATTGCCCCATTGATCTGTTACCAGTGACACCTCCTCCTTGTGGGTCTATCCATTATCTCTGCCTGATACGATACCCAGGCTATTCCTGAATATATCAAGGAGAACTCTCCAGCAGGAGCTGGGATCTCCACGGCTTGAATAAAATACCTTTAATAACAGTTATCCCCTGCCACTGATCTTTGAGCTACTTGACAGGATCTGTGGAGCCAAGATTTTCGCGAAGCTAGAACTCTGTGGGACCTATATTTTACTCCAGATATGTGAAAGGGGCAAATGGAAGATGGTTTTTAACATTTATAATGGCCACTACAAATATCATTTATTTCCTTCAGTCTCAGTAACGTTCCCAACATGTTCAACATGAAAAGCAATTCCTCGGGTTTGACAGCTATTACAGACAGTTTATAAAACATTTCTTCTCTCTGACTCCTCCCCTAACTGCTGTCACTGAAATGGGAGTGGATGCTAAGAAGTGGACTCCTGTGGCTGAGTCAGCCTTCCAGTCCTTTAAACAGGCGTTCACCTCAGCGTCTATTCTTCATCGGACATGTCACCAGGAAATTCTTTTCCTTCTTTTCTAAAGCTTTCTCCCCAGCCAAACTCAACTACTCTATGGATGACAGTGAGCTGTTGGACATTAAAGGGGTTGGGCAGGCAATATATAGTATATAATATATCAGGATTCATCATCAATATCTGTTCAGCAGAAGCGTGGAGCTTCCTCTTCAAACAGCTGATTGGCACAGGTGCCCGGGTTTCAGACCCCCACTGATTAGATATTTATGACCTATTCTGAGGATAGATCAGCACTATATACTGCCTAAACACCCCCTTTAAGACGGCGTTTGAAGAGTGTTGTTACTTTCTAGAGGGAGCCAAACATCCAGTTGTGGTTCACACTGACCACAGGACCGCACTCAATCCAACAGGCAAGTGGAGAAAATCAACCAGATTCTGGAGAACTATCTGCATCTCTTTATTCCTTCAAAACAAGATGACTGGCTATCGCTGCCCCCTTGGGTTGAGTTCTGCTACAACAACCACTCTAACAAGTCACCATTGTGTTAACAAACTCATCTTTATTTTTTATGGACATTTGACAGTCTGGCTATACCTATTAATTTATTGACTGATGTTCCTGCTGCAGATGACATGGCCAGGATTTTTTTACAGTTATGGCAGGAGACCAAGGCCTGTGTCCTGTGTGTTTATTGGAGATATACTTCATCGAACCTCACCTCATTGTGCAGTATTATAAGGGTTAACCCTCCTTTGGTTCTGTGTGTACAGCTGCTTTTAATGTGTTAACCCCTTCCCGACCAGCGCCGTACATGTACGGCACTGCGGGAAGTGACTTCCCGACCAGCGCCGTAGTGCTACTGCGAGCTGATCGGGTGGGTGCAGTAGCTGGACCCCCGCTGTATGCACCGGCATCGGTGAAAACACGGATGCCGGTGCATTAACCCTTCATGTGCCGCAGCACATGCGATGTGGGCGGTGGGAAGGGGTGTCCATCGGGTCCCTGCGCTGCTGTGACAGGGACCCGATGGCTTAGATAGCAGCCGGATGCCTTCCTTAGGCATCCGGCTGCTATCTACGGAAGCCTGTGAGATCCAGCCCACTGGATCTCACAGGCAGAAAGCTGTAAGTGTATTGCATTGAGTAATACACTTACAGCTAATGCATTACAATACAGAAGTATTGTAATGCATTGTAAAGGGGATCAGACCCCCAAAAGTTAAAAAAGTGTAAAAAAAGAAAGTTTGAAGTTCCAAAAAAGCGTCCTTTTCACAAAATAATAAACATTTTTTAAAAAATAGGGAAAAAAATAAAAATAGACTTATTAGGTATCGCCGCATCCGTATTGACTGGCTCTATAAAATATCACATGATCCACACCGCCAGGTGAACGCAGTAAGAAAAAAAAAAAGGGCGCCATTTTTTTGTTCACCTTCCCTTACAAAAAGTGTAATAGCAGGCAATTAAATTAGCGTATGTACCCCAAAATGGTACCAATCATACCGTCATCTTGTCCCGCAAAAAATGAGACCCTACCTAAGACAATCGCCAGAAAAATAAAAAAAATATGGCTCTAAGAAAATGGCAACACAAAATCTATTTTATTTTGTCCAAAAATGCATCTAATGTGTAAAACTTTCCAAAATTAAAAATGTTAGACATATTGGGTATCGCTGTGTCCATTTTGTAATTGAGAGACCCTGACGTACCCCTACAGTGGAAACCCTCAAAAAGTGACCCCATTTTGGAAACTACACCCTTCAAAGAATATATTAAGGGGGGTACTGGCCACTTTGACCCCCTAAGCGTTTTACGGTATTTGGACTTGGCTGTGAAAATGAAGTTTCATTTCTTCCAATAAAATGTTGCTTTAGCCCCAAATTTTTCATTTTCACAAGGGGTAATAGGAGAAAAGCACCCCATAATTTGTTTCCCATTTTCTCCTGAATACGACAACACCCCATATGTGGTGGTAAACTGCTGTGGGGGCACATGGCAGGACTTAGAACAGAAGGAGCGCCATATGGATTTTGCAGAACAGATTTTGATGGATTAGTTTGCGGGAGCCATTGATTTTTATTTTTTTGAGTTATTGTCTTATGTGGAGTCTCATTTTTGCGGGATCAGATGACGGTTTCATTGGTCCCATTTTGGGGTAAATACGCCTTTTTGTTTGCTTGGTATTACACTTTTTGTGAGTCAAGGTGAAAAAAATAGCTGTTTTGGCATAGTTTTTTTAAAAAATTTTTTTTTACAGCATTCACCCGAAGGGGCAAATCATGTGATATTTTTATAGAGCAGATTGTTACGGACGCGGCAATACCCAATATGTTTACCATTTTTATTTTTGTTGAGTTGTACACATCAGATGCATTTTTGAACAGAATAAAATCTTTTTTTTTTTGTGTTGCCATTTTCAGCGAGCCATATTTTTTTTATTTTTTGGGCGATTGTCTCAGGTAGGGTATCATTTTTGCGGGACAAGATGACGGTTTTATTGGTACCATTTTGGGGTAAATACGCCTTGATCGCGTGGTATTAAACTTTTTGTGAGGCAAGAGGGGAAAAAATGGCTGTTTTGGCATGTTTTTTTAATTTTTTTTTACAGCATTCACCTGGGAGTCCATCTCATGTAATATTTTTATAGAGCAGGTTGTTTACGGATGCGGCGATACCCAATATATCTAACATTTTTATTTTTGGAAAGTTTTACACATTAGATGCATTTTTGAACAGAATAAAATCTTTTTTTGTGTTTCCATTTTCTGAGAGCCATATATTTTTTTTAATTTTCGGGCGATTGTCTTAGATAGGGTCTCATTTTTTGCAGGACGAGATGACGGTTTGATTGGTACCATTTTGGGATTAATATGTCTTTTTGATCGCTTGGTATTACACTTTTTGTGAGGCAAGGTGATCAGAAAAGGGCTTTTTTTGCACTGTTTTTATTTTTTATAGCGTTTACCTAGCAGGGTGGGTCATGTGATATTTTTATAGAGCCGGTCGATACGGACGCGGCGATACCTAATATGTCTACTTTTCTTTTTTTCTTACAATTTTTTTTTACTTTATTTTGGGAAAATGCCTTTTTTTTTTAAAAAAAAAACCTTTATTTTTTTTGTTGTTAAACTTTATTTTTTTAACTTCTTTTTTTACTTTTTTTTTTTTTGTCCCAGTCTGGGACTTTAACTTTTGGGGGTCTGATCCCCTGCACAATGCATTACAATACTTCTGTATTGTAATGCATTGGCTGTAAGTGTATTACTCTGCCATCGGGTCCCCATCACAGCACCGTGGGGACCCGATGGGGATCGCAACCAGACAGGATACCCGCACGTGCCGCGCGTACGTGCCGACATGTACGGCGCTGGGATTTTTGTCCCGGCTTCCGGGGCTCCCGGTGCTGGTTTGAAAATTGTAGAATATTTTTCATGGGACAAACCCTTTGAGACTAGGGCCGCAAAGTGACATGTGTTGCACATCTTCTTGTCACTGAGAAGTCGCACAACATTTTTATAATGATAGTAAATGGTTTTGCACTGCGACATGACACGTTTGCATGCCACTGTATATGTGAGTTGTTCAGTGGATAAAATGTCTGGTGGTAAAATGCATAACTGTACTATAATATCTACTGTAAAAATTATACAATATATAGGGACCCCTCTGAGCAAGACTTTCCTGTTGTAGCAGGTGCATTCACATACAATGCAGACCCTTTGATTTTTTTTTTACTTTGGGTCCCCACTGGTCAGTTAGTTTTCCCCTATGTTGTGGATAGGGGATAACTTTTAATCACAGCACAATCTCTTTAAGGAAAGTTTATGGTATTTACTCAGTTGTAGAATGCTCTTAGAATCCATGTTATTTTGATTTTAAAAAAAGGTTTGTAATTTAACAAATAATTACAGTACATTTTATTTGTCATGTTCTTTTTCAGATCATGGGTTATAGGTGCAATAGCTCTCCTTTGCCTGCTGGGGTTGACATGGGCTTTTGGACTTATGTATATAAATGAGAGTACAGTCATCATGGCATACTTGTTCACTGTTTTCAACTGTCTTCAGGGAATGTTCATATTCATTTTCCACTGCGTACTTCAAAAGAAGGTAAATTTAGCAATTCATTCTTATCCAATATTTCTTGTTGTATTTCTTTGTTACCATGCAATAGTTAAAGAGGTTGTCCGGTCCCAAAATTAAAATTTTATGTGCTGCTAACGATTCATATTTATGCTCCTAATACCTGTATTTCATGTCTGTGCTTTTTTCCCCCCTGTCTGGGCATCAGAGCTGCTTAGCAGGAATATTTACATCCAGCACTTCCTGTTTGCTTCACCACTTAGCTTTATTTCTAAACAAACTAGCCTGCCCTGCAGTGTGATGAGTCACAGGCCGGTCCTGCCTGCCAAACCGTAACCATGTCATTAGAACCATACATGGATTCTGCTAGACTATTTCTTAGCCAGTTTGTAAATGACATTGCTAATAGTCTATAAGCATTTCCTTCACTTCTGCGTTAAAGGGGTTTTCCGAGTTATATATATTGATTACCTATCCTCAGGATAGGTCATCAATATCAGATTGGCGGGGGTCCGACACCCGGCCCCCCCGCCGATCAGCTGTTTGAAGAGGAGGCGCGCGCCGTATCAGCGCTGCCTCCTCTTCACTGTTTACATGTTGGCCGACACGGGGGTAGTGGTGAGTAGTTGTAATTACACCTCACTACCCCATTCATTTCTATGGGAAGAATCGCTTCCATAGACTTATATGGGGTGGTTAGGTGTAATTACACCTACTCACCACTACCCCTGTGTCGGCCAGCATGTAAACAGTGAAGAGGAGGCAGCGCTGATACGGCGCGCGCCTCCTCTTCAAACAGCTGATCGGCAGGGGTGCCATCAATATATATAACTCGGAGAACCCCTTTAAACAGCTTGAATCAGCAATCACATCAAAACACATCTGTATCTAATCCTATAATTTACGATACTGTTTGTTGAGCCTGTAACATAACAAGCTATGTACTCTATAAGTGATGGGTGATACTACCTGCTGAGGTGTGCACTTCAGGGTGGTTGCACATCTTTGTTCAGAAATCCGTCAAGCTGTTCCATCATCTGAACAACCTGCTAGAGCTCATCGGATATTGCCGTGAACCTCCGGATCCCATTGACTGTAATGAGATCTGACAGGGATTATGCCATTTTCCATCAGAAATGTCTGCTTTCAGCCAAACAAAAGATCGTACACGCAGGATTTTTTGTCCATACGAAAGCCAGCATTGATGATGGAAACTGGTCAGATCCTTGTCAAATCCCATTATAGTGAATGGGATTTAGAGGATAATGGCAATATCCGACTATGTGGGATACTGTGAACTCCAGCAGGCCATTTCCTTTGCCAGAACAGTCTTTCAGATTTCTGGACACAGACGTGAAACTAGTGTATGGGCCCATTCAAACAGCATTTTTTGCAGGGAGAATTTTGCGGTTGATGTCCATGCTGAAATTTCCCCAACGACTGAGTGGCAATTTAGGGCACCTCGGATGTGCTATCTTGCTGATAACTCTCTCCCTTGAACTTCTGGCTAAAAGCTATGAGCTAGCATTTGTCAATATAGGTGTGCACTGTGTAATGCAGGCTTGGAGTTGGTCTGGCCTGGTTTGCTAGTCACTTTGCTGGAGCTCACCAGTTACCTTGGGGCTCTTGCAGTCTCGCTGAAGTAATGGTCTCACAGGAGAATAGGATTCTCTTGATGGTCCCTAAGGCCCTTGGAGTAGGAGCAATTTTATGTGCTTCCACACTCCACACTGTCCTGGCTAGAAGCTCCTTTCCTACCATGAAGCAGGACCAGCCCACTCCTACCAAGAAAAGAGGAACAGGGTGGTTAACCCTGTCCCTGTCGACCTACCTCTGCATGCTGGTGTACTTACATGTCATAACATAACATTACATATAACAGGTCTGGGATACTGCTCAGGCAGCACTGAAGATTGTGGAGCTGCGGTTTAAAGCCATGGCCGTGCCGAAAAGGGACACAGACTGTCATGTAGGTTGCATGTGAAAAGGTGTACATATATTCATGTAAATTTAAAAATATATAATCCAAAAAAGCCACTGCCACAAGCCATGTGGACTCCATCTCCTACTGTTCTCAATGGCCACGTGCTATTTATGCAACAGGCGTTTTATAGTTTCAACTGTGGCAAAGATAGACATGTACATTCTTGGCATGGTCATGGCTATAAGCCACCAGCCGCATGAACAGATGCACAACCTCACATTGAGAATAATGGTAGGCGGCGTACACAGTCACTGGTCATTTCAATATTGTGGAATGCTACTAATTAAACCCCAGAACAGTGACATCCACAGTGCTCTGTACCAAGTGACATCCACAGTGCCCCGTAACAAGTGACATCCACAGTACCCTAATAACTGTAACATCCACTGTGTCCCCACAAAAGTAACATCTAAAGTGCCCCCATAACAGTGGCATCCACAGTGCCCCCATAAAAGAGACTATGGGTAATAGTGATATTAGCAAGGGGTCTGTAGTGTAATTGGCTGTGGGTCTGTCGATACACTACACGATGTTCCAAATTATTATGCAAATTGGATTTAAGTGTCATAAAGATTACATTTTTTGTTTTTCAATGAAACCTATTGATGGTATTGTGTCTCAGGGCTCTTTGGATCACTGAAATCAATCTCAGATACCTGTGATAATTAGTTTGCCAGGTGAGCCCAATTAAAGGAAAACTGGATGTTCCACAATATTAAGCAGTAGTAAAATGGGAAAGAAAAAGGATCTCTCTCCTGCTGAAAAGCATGAAATAGTGCAATGCCTTGGACAAGGGATGAAAACATTAGATATTTCACGAAAACTTAAGCGTGATCATCGTACTGTGAAGAGATTTTTGGCTGATTCAGAGCACAGACGTGTTCGTGCTGATAAAGGCAGAATGAGGAAGGTTTCTGCCAGGCAAGTTCATCGGATTAAGAGAGCAGCTGCTAAAAAGCCATTACAAACCAGCAAACAGAGATTTGAAGCTGCTGGTTCCTCTGGAGTCCCTGAAACCTCAAGGTGTAGGATCCTTCAAAGGCTTGCTGTGATGCATAAAACTACTATTCGGCCACCCCTAACCAGTGCTCACAAGCAGAAACGGTTGCAGTGGGCCCAGACATACATGAAGACTAATTTTCAAACAGTCTTGTTTACTGATGAGTGTCGTGCAACCCTGGATGGTCCAGATGGATGGAGTAGTGGATGGTTGGTGGATGGCCACCATGTCCCAACAAGGCTGCGACGTCAGCAAAGAGGTGGAGGAGTCATGTTTTGGGCTGGAATCATGGGGAGAGAGCTGGTAAGCCCCTTTAGGGTTCCTGAAGGTGTGAAAATGACCTCTGCAAAGTATATAGAGTTTCTGACAGACAACTTTCTTCCATGGTACAAAAACCAGAAACGTGCCTTCAGAAGCAAAATCATCTTCATGCTGACAATGCACCATCTCATGCTGCAAAGAATACCTCTGTGTCATTGGCTGCTATGGGCATAAAAGGAGATAAACTCATGGTGTGGCCACCATCTTCCCCTGACCTCAACCCTATAGAGAACCTTTGGAGTATCATCAAGCAAAAGATCTATGAGGGTGGGAGGCAGTTCACATCAAAACAGCAGCTCTGGGAGGCTATTCTGACATCATGCAAAGAAATTCAAGCAGAAACTCTCCAAAAACTCACAAGTTCAATGGATGCAAGAATTGTGAAGGTGATATCAAAGAAGGGTTCCTATGTGAACATGTAACTTGGCCTGTTAGGATGTTTTGGATTTAAATAGCTTTTTATTTCAGTGAATGTGACATCCCAATGCTGCAAATTCCACAAATGAGCATTTTCAGTTCTTAAAAACATAAAATGTTTAGAAACTCTACTGTGCATAATAATTTGGAACAGTGCATTTTGAGTTTTTTTAATTTTTGAAGAATATACTGTTATCATTGGGAGGTTTGTTCAATAAAATTCAATGTATTCTCTAATGGGTGATGACTTTTATTATACTGACTGTCATTTGCACCGAACATTTAGGAAAATCAGAGATAAATATCATTTGCATAATAATTTGGAACATGGTGTATATATCTGTGTGTATTTACATACACACAGCCAATTACACTACAGATCCCAGAGGACCGGCTTCTTGCAGAAGCCTTCTTGCAACAGTTGCAAGTCCGGACAATGGCAGCAGTGCAATGTGATGCAAGGCAATAATCAGGCCAATGAAGGCAGTTGATAAACAAATACCTAGTCGCCCACTACCTCCTGCAACACTCCATTGGCCTTTAAATATGAATTTACTGAACTGTAAAAATTGAGATGCTATACTTACTGCCACTCCAAAGATTTTACTTCATATGTGCAGAAATTATGTGAGATCTGGGCCATAAAAGCTATGGATCCTTGACATAGGAAGAATTATTTTGGGTGCGTGGCCTAGCCTTAGTGGAGACCAGATGCATGATGCTTGTGCTCTGAGCTTTCAGCTATTTTCACCCTAATGCACACAATTGTTTCTGCACAAATTTGCTCAGCATTCCTGAGAAACACTTCAGAACATCCTGATATAAGAATCTAGAAGTCCTGATCTAGTGACACATCAGCCTGAGGCCTACCAGTGCACACAGCCAGTGGCCATCTTGGATAAGTGTTTACAGAAAGCTCTACATAATATTCTTTATGTACCCCACGCCTATACAATGTGGCTTACATTAAACAGTGGGGTCAGATTACTAGTAGATGTTTAGCTATGTGTAGCCAGACAGTTTTGCGGCCCTCATTGGCCTAGAAGCCTCGACTTTCCTGATTAGTTATACCCAAGAGGAAGGCATGCCTTGTAAGCTCCCCCAACTCTAGGCAACTTTATACACTGTTTACTGGTTTGCCTCTTGCCCTTTGTTCTGTCTTCTTACACGTTCACACAGTGTTGCATTCTGACATACAGCATAAACCTTTCCTGTCTTCCAAATAAGAGGACTGTTCTTTGTAGTCTAACTTGTTTATTGGTCAGCAGGTTGTATGTGAGTGAGTGGTAAAACTGCAAGAATACAAATAGCACATATAAGTATTAAGCATAGAATAGCATATACTATCACATTTACATTAACAGTGGAGGCACATGGTAAAATTGCTGCCTATTCATAGGATTGCATGGCTAGCTAACAATCATAACAGCTCCCTAACAGTTACAAACTGACTGAACAGCTCTGCATAAGGGGCCATTCAGACGGCCATGGTATTGCGAATCCACAAAAATGCGGATCCGCAATACCACGGATGCCAACCGGCGTGTGTTCCGCAATTTGCGGAATACATGGCCACGCGCCCCATTCAAAATGCAAATCCTTGTCCGCTATTGCGGACAAGAATAGGACATGTTCTATATTTTCTTGCAGAGCCATGGCTCGGCAAGATCCGGTGCGGGCCATTGAAGTGAATGGGGCTGCATCTGTTCCGCAAAATTGCAGGAATAGTAGCGGACCCGTTCACACCGTCGTGTGATCATATCCCTGGAAACAGAGGCAGATCTCTTACCAGATATGCTTTTACAAGGATAATGGAGTTTAAGAAGGAGATATGCATGGGACAGGTCTGTGATGTGTCCTAGAGACTTCTCTTTCACAGGATGCCTTGTACTAACCCACAATGCAGTGCACTACCCACAATGCAGTAGTCTTTGTAACAGGAAAACATAGCGTAATACAATTTAACACTGCTAGATGGTGCCATAACCACACTGAACACTCCTGAAGTACCCTGACTGTGGCAATGGTAATCTATAATGATTTTCTAACCCTGCTGGGCAGAACAATCTTGGACTTCTTTCTTGCTACCAGGAACAATCTAGAATTCATGTATTGGATGCCACCTACTCAGCCTTCCTCTTACATCCATTATTACAGTATATCTCACAGTGCTCAGACACATTGGAGACTTTATTCATTCTATTGGAACAGTAAGACCCATCATTGTGAAAACAGTTTATTTAGTCCTCCTTGAGTGCATACTCTTCTGAGCATCTATTTGGACTAAGGCTAGTGTTTTAACATTTCTTTCTTCATACATGGATTATTTACATACAAGAAGAAGCACCGTTCCAATATAAAGGATTGTCATCTTGATGATTAATTGTTCCTTTTCGATATCCAGTGCTGTGATACCGTGCTATGTCTGTAAACAGTTGTGGGTGTAAGAAGACATTCCAAGCCTGTTCTCAAACCATCACTGTAAGCCTGTTTTTCATATATGGATATTTACTGGCTATAGAGGAGGCACTATATTTGCAACATGGAGAAAGTTGGCAAAAGTGACTCCTCCAATTCTAATGAGCAGAAAAATTCACAGACGGACCTGGGCAAGTTTCTCCATAAGATACAGCAGCCAGTGGGCAAAGAATCCACACAAATATCACTGCAACTACTGGAATATTCAGATGAAGGGGAATCTTCCAGAGCTGAGAGCTGTGCCAAGGGGGAATGTGGTATGGCTTCAACACAGGTTTCCCTTTGTAAACAGGCTATGCAACAGATTATAGAAAAAGCTCTTCGGCCAGTAATGCATGAACTGTTTGACATTAGGCAACACATTATGCAGCTATAGAGTGGAATAGTTTGAGGAAAACCAAGTTTCCCTTCTGTTTGTTGGAGAGGCCACCAACTCGGCGATAAATAATAGCCAATCCAATTTGAACAGCTTACCTCCATACACTGAGGACCAGGATAACAGGGGCAGAAGAAATGATTTACGTCTCAAAGGTTTCCCAGAAACCATCACTTCCCTAGTCCTCACGACTGCTGTCCAGTAATTCCTCAAAACATTGCTCAACCCAGAAAATACAGCTAAGCGTGGTCGTGGAGACAGCATACAGAGCACTCAGACTAAAACCAACCGACGGGGACCCACGTAGACACCGAGAGACATAGGGGGTCATTTATTAAGACCGGCATTTTAAACATCTGTCTTAATAAAGTACTGCACTAGCGGTGGATCTGCCACAGTTATGTAGAAGCGTCGGCCTCTACATAACTTCGGCACATCCTTCGCCACTTAATGTAAGAGTCTTACATTTAGACCCTTTTTCTACGCCTAAAACAGGCGTAGAAAATTATAAATGAGACAGGCCTACCTGTCCATCACCTTCCCCACCACGTCCCACCTTTTTAGACCTGACGTGAGCGAGGAGAAGTCAGATTGTGGTGGAAAGGACCTTTGTGCCGCAATCTGCGCCAGAAATACGCCTAATTTAGGTGTAGTTCTGTTTAATAAGTGACCCCCATAATCTGCAGACTCTAGCCATATGGATGAGATTCTGAAAAAAATCAAAAGAACTTCCAGATTTGTCCTATGAGGGTGAGAAGATCTCCATTTTCCAGAATGTATCTCCTGTTACTTTGAACAAATGTCGCCAACTGAAAACTGTGACTGACACTCTGTGATATGGTTGGCTCGATCCTTTTGGTATGGCTTTTTCACTCCAGGGCTTGGAAAAATGATAAATTGTCTGACCTCCTACCACTATGTGACACTACCTTGGGATTGGATCCTTCCAATTTACCTTTGTGGCTCCAAATTACTGATATAGCCGATATTTATACTTGTTTCAGTTTTCTAATTGACTCCCATTTGAAATAGTGATGTTTATTATACTCATTACCACTTTGAATGCAAATAGCATGAATTCCCCCATGAAAAGATCTAGAGTATTCCATCCTCTTAAAGGGAATCTATCACAAAAACCTGTTCTATATTTTATTTATGCTAAAAAAATCTATTATATATTTGTAAGAAATAATAAATAAATAAATAAATAAAAATTCCAATGTGTGAAATATTATAAATAAATATTAGATTTTACCATATTTACCATCTTTGGTCACCAGGGGGAGCTCTGCTGGCCAAATGAGGCTTTGAGCAACCTGTAAGTAGGCATGCTGCAAAAAAGTGGGTGGTACCAATGACATCACCAATTCACACCTTCAGCGGTGACATCACTGCTTCAGCAAGATAAGATGAGACAATGGCTTCGTTACAAAAACACAGATCTCTGCTCCTCAGGCTCCTCCCCCACTGGTCACATGGCCGATTACATCACTAAGGTCCTACAGCCCCAAGAACCTCCATCTACTCTGTTTCTGAGACCTGGGCCGCTCACCCCAGCAGTACACTCAGCAAAAATTGTCTGCACTGCTGGGGTGAGCTGCCATAGAATTTAGAACAGGCAGCCTAATGAAGACAAGGACGCTGCTGCAGGAGTGAGGAGCAGGCACAGTGGGCTTCCCCCAGCAGCAAGGAGGGAGGACCTGGCTGTGTGTTACTGGTGTCATCACAGGGACGGGCTCACGTCTTCCATTCATTCTCTATAGGGTCGGCAGCGACTGAGGAAACCTATGTACATGCCTGCCGTAAGTGAGGTGCCATTGTGTTGTAAACCCAGACTGTCACACTTTACTTCCAACATGGCAGCCCCCATGTAAGGCAAGAAAACTGAATAAAAAAAAACATTTACACAATTTGAAAAATACATTATGTTAAAACCTGCTTTTGTTATGTTGTAAAACATATCAAAATTTTTTTCTTTGCGATAGTGTCCCTTTAAGTCCCTACACACACAACGCAATATTACAGGAGACTCAGTTTAAAACTGCTAAAATTCCCATACTCCCTACAAGGGGCGGATTGGCCATTCACCCCACCGGGAAACTTCCTGGTGGGCCGATAGCCTTTTACTATACAGTAGGCCGGTGCACCCTGCCTAACTGTTCCCACGTTTATTTCCTGCCTCTGGCCCAGCACCAATACACATCACAGGGCAGCGGCCCTGCTGCATTGACACACCCTTGTACACACTTTAATGATAGTATAGACCTGCAGCCTGTGCGATGTGACATCACAAGCTTCCGACCCTGCTGCGCTCCTACCATGATAATGAGAAAGTGCAGTGGGGCAGGTGGCTTGCCATGTCTGTGGAGTTACATCACGCAGGCTGCAAGTCCAGACTGTCATTTATCATACAAGTGTGTATCAGTGCAGAGGCAAAATAAGGGCCACTCACAGTTGCCCCCACGGCCCATATTAAAGTTTACTGACCCCAAGAGAAAGCAGCTCCCCCTCCTCTCTGCAGTGAGATAGTCCTTGTGAGGAGGGGGTGGGGACTCCGCCTAGACCTACAGTGGATGCAGTAAAAGATGAGAAAAGACCTGCAGAGACTCTGAGCCTTCACCTCATGTAATGTTCGTGTGCCTCATGTGCAGTGCTGGAAGTATGAAGTCCCCTCACTGATCCCTGAATCCCTCCTACACACAGCAGCAGGGGGTATAGTTACTGTAGGGCAGTGGTCCCCAGCCACCGGTCCGCGGCCCAGAACCGGGCCCTGGATGATTGTTTGCCGGGCCGCGGCAATCAGGCCCTGGTGACAAGTGGGGGCAACGTCAGGGCACAGGGAGATGAGCACTTCCATTGTGGAAGCAGGACGGCGATACAGATGCCTGCGTTGCAGCAGGGCAGGGGAGGGAGTGGCATCTCCCTTCCCCGTTCTTCTGATATTCTATCAAAGGCCGGCTCAGGCAACACAATGACGTCATCGCCGCCTGAGTCGTACAGTGCGGGACACAGGCCGGAAGAGGCCTGCATTGCATTGCTATTTTTTGGTACAATACAGGAGAGGAGCGCTATGGGGGCACTTCTTACTGGCACATTATTGGGGGGCATCTATAGGGCCACTTCTTACTGGCACATTATGGGGGGGTACTGTGGGGGCATCTATGGAGGCACTTCTTACTGGCACATTATTGGGGGGCACAGTGGGGAATCTATGGGGGCACTTCTTACTGGCACATGATTGGGGGGCATATATGGGGGCACTTCTTACTGGCACATTATTGGGGGGCACTGTGGTGGCATCTATGGGGGCACTTCTTACTGGCACATTATTGGGTAGCACCATGGGGGCATCTACTGAGGCCACAAAGAAGGGGTATTTTATATGGGGGGGCTATTAAGCGCTGTGGGGGCACTTGTTACTGACACATGATTGGGGGCATCTATGGGGGCACTTCTTACTGGCACATTATTGGGTGGCACTATGGGGGCATCTACTGAAGCCACAAAGAAGGGGTATTTTATATGGGGGGCTCTGTATAGGGGCATTTTATGTTATATGTTATATATTTTAATATGAACCTTGTGTTTTGTTATGCGCGTGAATCAGTCAGCGACGACCCACCCACCCCCACCCGGTCCCTGGGAAAATTGTCTTGCATGAAAACTGGTCCTTGGTGCAAAAAAGGTTGGGGACCACTGCTGTAGGGGACAAGTTAAGTCAGTCCTGAAGGTGCTGCCTATCACCTGTGTTCAAGTGTAATTCTGTGCCCCCTTACTTCACAGAGCCCCTGCAACTCTGCCCCTGTTGCTCTTGCCCCATCACAAATCCCTGCCAACCAACTATCCCACCTTCTGGCATCTCCCCCTGCCCTCTGGAGGTTATATCAGTGCTGGAGCATTATAATAGGAGCGGCTGAAACCAGTCACATATGATGTAATGTCTCTGGAGGCTATATTAATGCTGGAGGGTTATAAGAGGAGCCGCTGATATCAGTCACATACAATGTAAATGTCTGTGGAGTTTATATCAGCGATGTCAGTCACATATGATGTAATGCCTCAGGAGGTTATATCAGTGCTGGAGCATTATAAAAGGAGCAGCTGATATCAGTCACATGTGATGTAATGTCTCTGGAGGTTATATCAGCGCTGGAGCGTTCTAAGAGGAGCGGCTGATATCAATCATATACGATGGCCCTGATATACTGTGGGTCACGCCCCTCACTTCACACATTGTGGCATAATAATGACATTGCAGCAGAGTCAACGGCTGCTGCCATGTGTATTGATGTGAGTGCACCAGGTCAAAGGCAGCCTTGCTGCCATCTCATTATCATGCTGCCAGCCCTCCTCCTGACAGTACGCCACCAATGCCATCTGCCTTCAGATCCTTCGGCACCCAGTGGCTGGATAGAAGTCACAACAGAATGAATTACTAGTATTACTATTGTGTTGGGGCTCAAAAGGGCCTAACTAATGTGAAGGAGCACTAAAGGGACATTACTGTTATGAAGGCAGCATAACTACTGTGAGGGGGTACAAAATGGGGCATAAATTTGTTATGGTACGCTAAGCACACCTGTTATTATCCCTCCTAGGGCATTTTAAAAGATGGGAGGTAATCTTTGTGAATGTGCCATGTGAACCATCCTAATGGTTTGTTGACTCCGCCCACTTGGTTTGTCCCCACACGCTACCAATTTGGCCCTGCCTATAACATGGGGCCACTTTTACGCTTTTTTCCAGGGCCACTTTGAGTTCACAACCCGCCCCTGCTCCCTACCTCTTATTTTATGCAGTAGTATCATTCTTGTGTGTCCGCTTTTAAATCCAGATGAGTGACAATTACTTTTAAAAATAACATACCATTCTCTTTGATGTCCCAACTTATAGATCCCAAAGGAAGGTTTTTTGGCACCTTTGTCACCATAGCTGGCTTCTATGCCTCAAACTGTCATCAGACAGCTTGGGTGGTTCATTAGTTGAAACTGTTACGTTCTTTTGTAGAGGGGTTCTTATTCCCCCCACTCTTATAGGCGCCCGAAAGCTGATTATAACCCTCTGACACTTATGTCCCTTAAAGCTGTATGGAGAATATTTTATCCTAACGCCCATGACTACACTTTATACTCAGATCCTCAGAATAGACTACCTGTTTGTCCCATCTAATTATTTGTCTCATGTTCATACAGTACAAATGGCAGTGTCAGACCACGCCCCTGTTTGTATGTCTCTTACTGTCTCTTCTTTGGCTAGAAAATCACACATTTGGAGGCTGAATGAGAACCTGCTACATGATGACTCTAACAAACAAAAAATTGCTAAAAATTGCATATTTAGTAATGAGTACTCTGGCAGAATGAACTGTGCTAAGAGAACACGTTAAATCTTTATTACTTAAAGGGAACCTGTCACGTCAGAAACACATTTCAAACGGAGAGCATTACCTTATAGTTGCCCCCAGTCTTTTCCTAATGATGGGTTTGATGTGTTAAACGGAGGCTCATTTGGTGAAAAAAAACGATCTTTTAAGCGCCATCAGCGCTGTCTTTCAGGTCCCTTTCAAGTCAAGGGGGCAGTGGCTTCCTTGCTTGAAGTCAAGGTAAGCACGCCCCCTCTCTTGTGATTGACAGGATGCAGCGCTCCCATGTCCTGGCCGCTCGGCTTTAGCGGCGCACTGCGCATGCGCCAGCCAGTGCGAGCAGGAGCGCTCGCTATTCTTTTAGCTTCCTGCTGCGCTGAAGCCGGGCGGGCAGCGGCAGCAGGACATGGGAGCGCGCCTTACTGCATCATGTCAATCACCAGAGAGGGGGCGTTCTTACCTTGACTTCAAGCAAGGAAGCCACTGCCCCCTTGACTTGAAAGGGACCTGAAAGACAGCGCTGATGGCGCTTAAAAGATCGTTTTTTTCACCAAATGAGCCTCAGTTTAACACATGAAACCCATCATTAGGAACAGACTGGGGTCTACTATAAGGCAATGCTCTCCGTTTTATATGTGTTTCTGACGTGACAGGTTCCCTTTAATGCTAAAGCTGCAAAAACCTATTATATTATAAAGCCACCAAAAAGTTTACATTAACGGAAATAAAGGTTCAATATTTATGGCCCTCTTAGCCAAGCATTGACGGAACAAAATGTTTGTGAAAAAAATGATCACCCACAGGCGACATTTTCACCAAAACGCAAGATATTGCAGAAAGTTTTAGATTTTGACGATGAACCATTTTACAACATTACAGCTCAGGAGCAGGAAGAGGCCTTGACCAGTAGACAAATAGCTATTGGTAACTTTCTTGACACTTTGCACCTCCCTCACTTATCTTCTCAATAGCAAGAATCCTTAGTATACCCATTTTCAAGCCAGAAACTCGATCACACTTTAATGGTAGCACCGTCAGGGGAAAGCCCAGGCCCAGATTGCCTTCCGGCTTTCTACTACAAAGCTTTTAAAGATGTTCTCTTGCCATGCAAGACCTTTAATGCTATTTCCTCATGGTCAGAATAAACAATCGCTGGCAGCCCATATAACGATCTTCCCAAAAGAAGGTAAAGACACTACTCAGTGTGAGAGTTATAGCCCAATTTTGCTGCTCAATGTCGATATTAAACTTTATGCAAAACTAATAGTGAATAGACTTAGACGTTTTCTCCCTCTCCTGAATCATGCTGAACAAGTGGGTTTTGTAAAACACAGAAGAAGCAAGGATGATACTTTGAAAGTACTTCACCTAATCCAGTACGCCCAGCCCGGGAGGTGGGGGTGTGAGACTGAGTACTCCTGTGACTGATCTTTTCCTGCAGACACTCAACTCCTAAAAGCGTTCATAGATTATTTAAAACATTACCCCGATTGTATGTCTCGCATTTTTCCACCACCTCTTCCCCCACCTATATCCATTCCCACTATTCCACCTTTTATTCTGCCTCCCATACATCCAAAACAAGGGGAGTGGTTACTCTTTTTCGGAATAACTTCCCTTTCCAGGTAAAGCAGACCTTAGCAGACTCAGAGAGTAGATACTTGATTATAATAGGCACCCTTCAAGATACATCCATCTGCTTTGTAAACTCCTATGCTCCTAACATCCCATTCATTTTTTCAGAACTTTAGCTGAAATAATTGACCCCTTAGAGTACCAATATCTCATCTGGTGTGGAGACTTCAACTTTGTACTCAACACCAACCTTGACAGGTCCCACACTTCAGACTCATAGCACACGCATGAGCAAAAGCAGATCATTAATGACACTATGCATCAACTCTCATTAGCAGATCCCTGGAGAGGGCATAATGGACCAGCTAGGGGTTACACATTCTACTCTTCAGCATATCACTCTCATACCCGCATTGATCTGATTCTGTCCTCAACTAATGCACTTCCACTTCTTTTATACAGCAGACACATCGTCTCAGCATGGTCTGACTATGATATTGTTTTTTCTGTTTTTGATTTCACGCCCAAAAGGCCGGTTCCTTTCTCCTGGCGCCTAAATGAGGCCCTACTCACTGTTCCTACGGTCCAGACCCAGATTGCCACTAATCTGACTCATTTCTTCAGTGAGAATACGCTCACAGACTCCTCCCCTCACTGGGTTTGGTTGTCCCATAAAGCATTCATTAGAGGCAAATTAATAGCCATAGCATCAAAAAGAAAAAAAAGACATGGGCCAGGCACAGACTTCCTTAGAGTTTAAACTAGCCAAACTAGTCTATGCTCACAACAACACCCATCCCTATACCTCCATCAGGCCATTAAAACTACTAGGCTGCAATTAGACTCTGTCCTATCACATAGGACAGAAAAAACCCTACGCTGGACCAAAGCTAAATATTACAAACGGGCCAACAAACCCGATAAGCTCTTGGCTAGAAGGCTTAAATCTCAGCAACGCATCAATCAAATCCTTAGGATTCAAACTTAGGAAGGTCAGGTCACAAGTAAACCTACCCGTACATATAATACCTTTACTAATTTTTACCAAGCCCTGTACAGACATCACCAGCCTCAAGTACCCGCACTCACTGACGCCTTCCTTTCTAAAGGCAACCTGTCCAAACTTACCTCAGAGGACCTCCAACAGCTTAATAGGGAAATATCAGTGGATGAAGTCTAGATGACCCTTAAAAGCCTGAAACTAGGGAAAGCCCCTGGCCTGGATGGCCTGACTGCCCTTTATTTTAAAGAGTTCGCCACAATACTTACCCCCCACATTAGGACCTACTGTAACCATCACCTCCAGGGTCATGCAATGCCAGACGAGTTCCTTGATGCTCTCATAACAGCCATCCCCAAACCGAATATAGCTAACTATAGGCCAATTTCCCTTTTAAACCTTGACGCCAAGATTTTTACAGCTATCCTAGCCCATAGATTAAATTAACTACTTACCCATCTGATCCGCCCTGATCAAGTGAGATTTATTCCTCAACGAGAAGCCCCTGATAATGTTCGCAAAATTCTCAATGTAATCTCATAGTCAAGTCAACTTCCCCTAACATTACTCTCATTGGACTTTGGTCCTTAGGATTATGGGTTTCCATGGCCCTTTTGTTCAGGCACTGGCGACCCTCTATTCCCACCTCACAGCTTTCTTAAAATTGCCCTCTACTTCCCCCTCATCTCATAAAATTGGTAGAGGTACAAGACAGGGATGCCCTTTGTCCCCAGACCTCTTTGCCCTGGTAATTGAACCCTTAGCGGCCCTCATACGGCAAAACTCCAATATCACAGGCATTACTAGAGCTGGGCGATATGGCCCAAAAAAAAATCTCTTTTTTTTTTTTTTTTAATTTTGGACGATTCACGATTTAAATCTCGATTTTCTTATGTTATTAAAAATATAAAAAAATAAATAAAAAACAAGACACAGTTGATTGCCACCAGGGAACGTGAAATTAACCCTTTTATTAACTTGCACAAGGTTAATTGGCTTCCTGTGAGAGTGGACGGCGCTGTGGAATAGGCTGATGAGGGGGCTGGGAAGGAGCCCGTGTCGGGCGGAGCAGATGGGGAGCACCGCTCTCTGCTAACACGTGGGCCGCGTCTGGGACTGGAGGAGACGGGGACTAGCACAGGAACCGCACGACTGCACACATCCTCCCCCGGCCCGGCTCACCTCGGCCTGCTTCCTGGTGCCGTTGTCGGGGCTCAGCAGGTTCTGGAGAAGCAGGTAGAATTGCTGCTGCTCGGCCGCCATGTCCGGAGCTCCACACACAGAGCGAGAGAGAGAGAGGGCTCGACACTGAGCGCGGGCCGGAGAGCTGCCTGGGGGTGGGGCCATGGAGGAGGAACACTGGCCAGGCCAGTACAGTGTGGCGGGCGCCATTTTAGGAAAATCAAATTCACGAATTCATTTAAAAATAAAATCGTTAGGCTTTGAATTGGCGAATTAATCAAATTAATTTGATTAATCGCCCAGCCCTAGGCATTACCATTGGGATCCAGGAATTAAAGGGGAATCGATTTGCTGATGATCTTCTCCTTACAATCACTAACCCAGCAATCTCCCTCCCGAATGTCTTTCTACAGTAATTTTCTAGGGCCTCTGGTTTGAAAATAAACCCCTCTAAATCTGAGGTCCTACATTGTAACACTTCTTCCAACACCATTGACCTAGTAGAATGGGAATTTGGCTTTTGGACCTGCCCCAGTAAACTATCCTACCTAGGAACCTCACCCCCCAACTGTCCAATATCTATAAAGTAAACTATATTCCCCTCTACAGAGAGATCAGGTCTGATTTGGGTAATTGGGACTCACCTTTTTTATCTCGGTTAGGCAGAAGCCATACCATCAAAATGGTAATACTACTACGTCTGTTATATCTATTTAGAACCTTACCAATTCCAGTTCCCCTGGCAGATCTTCACTGGCTCCATAGGGACCTTTGTTCCTTCGTCTGGGCGCGTTGGCGACCGAGGATTAAACTAGAGGTCATGTTTCTTCATAAACGAATTGAAGGCCTCTCAGTCCCCAATTTCGTTAAATACTATAAAGCAGCTCACTTAGCACAGCTTCTCTTGGTCCATGGTTGTCGATGCCCTCCGATGTGGGTGGCCCTGGAGACATCCATGATCACTCTCTTGGCCTGCATTGTTTTGGGACACAAAACCTTTTCCATCTGACCTTAAGTCTAAGGCTGTTGCCTTTCTATGCCCTACAACTATGGAGGTCAGTACGCTTGAAGGTTTGGCTCCAATCACGACCTGCCCCCCTAACCCCACTATTGGCCAACCCGGCTTTCCCACCAGGGATGGATCCAGGTGGTTTCTCCTGGTGGTCTGCCAATCGCCTAACCCACCTACATGACTTCCTTATTGCGGGCAAACTACCATCTGCAGCGCAGCTAAGATCTAAATACTCTATCCCCACATCTGAGGATTATAGGCTAGTTCAAGCATTATCCTTTTGGCGGTCCATCACGGGGACCTCCTCTTCCATTGCCTGCTCTCCTTTTGAATGTTTCCTTTTATGTATATTCTTTTGAAAGAGTAGTACTGGTTTCTTGCCTCTACTCTTGGTTAAATACTCCATCTAAACGACAATAAGTTACCTTTCATGTCAAAGTGGGAGGAGGACACTCATTGCTCAATGTCCATATCCAGGTGGCATGCATGTTGTGAAAATATCACTAAGGGCAGCTGGCAGGTGTCCCTAGTAGAGACCTCCCTTAAGGTCCTTCATAGGGCTTATTTAGTGCCTGAGCGGCTGCACCGTATCTATCTGTCAGTTACACCCTTTTGTTTTCGAGGCTGTAATTCTATTGGATCGATGTATCATATATGGTGGGCATGCCCCATAGTCCGTTCTTTTTGGTCGAGTGTATTCTCAATCTTATCAGATGTTTTGAGTACCACTTTTCATAAAACCCCATCTGTATGTCTCCTAGGTGATAAGTCTATAAACCTAAAATACACACCATTTAAATTAGCCCAATTTCTTCTACTCGCGGCTCGAGGCTCGCATTCACATCGTGGCCAAATGGCGATCCAACACCCTCAACCTTACTGAAGTCATGCAGTGGATGGATAGAATGGCTATATACGAAAAAATTGCAGCTAACATAGGAGATACAGTCGACTGATATTTAAAGTTATGTAAGTCTTGGCTGTCCTCCTCCCACTCATCACACAGGCTACCATATTTGACACTATAAGACCGAAGGGAGGGTCTTGACCTATCTCTTACGCTGTTCGGATGCTGGAGATGTATTGTGCTTACACCGCCCGAATTATGTCTATATATGATTATATATAATTACTCCAAAGCCACCTACTACTGAGGATACCTTTTTCTTTATTTCTTTGTGTTTACTGATTTCTTTTTTACTGTTCTGTATTATGTTCATTGGACTGTGCATCAATGTATATCTATCATGTGTGTGAGGCCTCTCTTCTTCGCACTGTGTTTGGTTTTGTTACCATGGTATGTTCAATACTTTAATAAAACCATTTTTGAAACTAAACAGGGATCTATTTGGCAGATACACATTGTCAGAAAATAAATCTAATATATAAAGCTGAGTGTATGTGTCTGTGTGTGTGTATGTAGGTGTGTCCGCTAAAGGAATCCGCACCATGCCATTTAGAATCACGAAATTTGGCACACAGGTACATCAGGTGTCCAGGAAGGTTTTAGACCGGTCTCAGCTCTCTAGGACGTACCGTTCCTGAGAACAAAAAAAATGCAAATATGGCACATCACATGACCAATATTAGCCTACAGGTTTTTCTCTTCATACACACGGTCACATGTCCCTTATCAGCTAATAGAAGCTCGCAGGTCCTTAGTCGTCTCATACACACAGTTTTACACCAGGTTTCCATTACAACCCAGCCATTTTTTTGCTGTAGGTGCAGAGCGCTGTGGATGACACTTTTAAGGGAGCGGAATGCTGTGGAGGTCACAGGACTTGAAAACCCGGCCCCAGGCCCCGCCAAGCTCCGTCTTGGTTAGGCCACGCCCCCTCCCACTCCGCAGCTGACAGGGATTGAAAAAATTAAGGTAAAAATCAACTTCTTTCAGCTGCAGGGGAGGGAGGGTGATTTTCTCCCTGCAGCTCATGCTCAGACAGCACAGTGCTGCTGTCTGAGAGTGAGCTGTTCAAAAGGACATCCCTGTGTCCGTCCAGGCTCTGTGCCGGACAGAGGACAGGGAGTCTGAAAGCCGGACTGTCCAGCCTAAAACCGGACCTCTGGCCACCCTAGGGATAGGCTGCTGTAGAGGTCATAGTTAAGGGGACGGTCCGCTATAGAGGTCAGTGTTAAGGGGCAGATTGCTGTAGAGGCCACTTTTAAAGGGGTGGGGTGTTGTGGAAATCACAGTTAAGGAGATGGGGTGCTGTGGAGGTCACTAATAAAATGGCGGCCGCTGTGGAGATCACTTTTAAAGGGGTGGGGTGTTGTGAAAATCAATGTTAACGAGACGGGGTACTGTGGAGGTCACTAATAAAGGGGCAGCCACTGTGGAGGTCACTAATATAGGGGAGGCCGCTGTGGAGGTCACTGTTAAAGGGGAGGGCACTGTGAATGTTACTGTTAAGGGGGCAGCCCGCTCTGGAGGTCACTGTTCAGGGAGGATGGGTCTGTGGAGGCCTCTATTAAAGGGGCAGCAGGGTACTGTGAGGTGACTGTTAAGGCAGTGGGGTACTGTGAGGTGACTGTTAAGGAAGCGGGATACTGTGGCAGTCACTGTTAAAGGGGCAGTCGCTGTGGAGGTCTCTGTTAGAGGGGCCGGGAATGGTGAAGTTCAGTTAAGGGGACTGTAACCTATTGTCAGTGTTAAGGGGCGATTGCTGTAGAGGTCACTGTTAAGGGGGTGGGCCCCTGTGGAGGTCACTGTCAAGAGGGTGGGGTGCTGTGGAACTCAATGTTAAAGGGGCAGGCTGCTGTGAAGGTAAAAGTTAAGGGGTTGGGCTGCTGTGGGGGTCCCATTTTAACCACTTCACGTCCACCCATAGGATATAAACGTCTGTGAAGTGGTTGTCTATTTCTGAATGGACGTTTCTGAACGTCCATTCAGAAATAGCAGCTGCACGCTAATCGTGCAGCTGCACAGTGGGGTACCTGCTGTCAGTGACAGCAGGGTACCCCAAAGAGAAGGCAGGGACCGTTCCCAGGGGTCCCTGCTTTGTAGATCGCTGTAGATCCCTGCTTTGTACATGCGCTTCCTGTTCCGGCCCAGCGGTCACTTGATCGCCGGGGCCGGGAGCGTGCAGGAGCTGCCGGGTCTCTCATAGACCCGATCAGCCCTGCACTGAGGCTGTACAGCATAGTATTATGCTGTACAGCCTCTCTGGGGAAGTATTTCCCCTGTAACTGAGGCTACTATGACAGCCCCAGTTACAGGAGAAATAAAAAAAAAAAAAATAAGTGAAGTTAAATGTCCCCCTGAGGTCTTGTATGACCTTATGGGAGACACAAAGTGTAAAATAAAAAAATAATTAAAAAAATAGAGTATTATATAAAAATTAAAAAATCACATATAAAAAAAATAATTTTCCCCCAAATATGTCATTAAAAAAATGTTACAAATAAAAATAAATAAATAAAATAGACATATTTGGTATCATCGCGTCCGAAACGACCGGCTCTATAAAAATATCACATGATCCACCCCATCAAGTGAACTGCTTAAAAAAAATCTAATAAAAATTATGCCAAAACAGCTTTTTTTTGTCGCCTCACCTACCAAAAAACATAATATCAAACAATCAAAAAGTCTTATGCATCCCAAAATGATAGCAATAAAAACATCACCTCATCCCGCAAAAAATAAGCCCCCACACAAGATCATAGCCCGAAAAATGAAAAAAAATGGCTCTTAAAAAATTGCAACACAAAAACATGATTTTTTTTCTAAAAATGCTCTTATTGTGTAAAACGTAAAAAAAAAAAAAAAAAAAATAGACATATTTGGTATCATTGCGTGCGTGGCTCTACAAAAATATCACATGATCTACCCCATCAAGTGAACGGTGTAAAAAAAAAAATATATATAGAAAAATGTCCCTAAACTGCTTTTTTTTTTAGTTAACCTCACAAAAATGAGATTAAAAAGTGATCAGAAAGCCGGATGTACCCCAAAATGGTGCCAATAAAAACCACAGCTTGTCCCGCAAAAAATAAGACCTCACGCAGCTCAGTCCACAAAAAAATTAAAAAGTTATCACTCTTACAAACCATGACAAAAAATTCCATGTTAGAAAATGCAGATGCTGCTCCTCCCCTTCTGAGCCCTGGTGTATCCCCAAATAACAGTTTACGACCACATGTGGGGTGTTTCTGCAAACTGCAGAATCGGGGTAATAAATATTTAGTTTTGTTTTGTTGTTAACCCTTGATGTGTTACAGGAAAAAAATGATTAAAATGGAAAATCTGCAAAAAAAGTGAAATTTTGAAATTTCACATCTATTTTGCTTTAATTTCTGTGGAATACTTAAAGGGTTAACAACATTTCTAAAACCAGTTTTGAATAGTTTGAGGGGTGTAGTTTCCAAAATGGGAATGAGCTCTGATGTTTTCTGGGAAAACTAAACCCTGACTCTTGTAACAGAAATAAATCGTATCCTTGATCCATCTTGCAATGGAGGATTTGGAAATATTCTTGCTCTTATTTATTCCTGCAAATTGGACAAGGAGGTTATCGGCCTTTCTGAACTGTTTGGTAACTTCTAGATACTTTAACACAATGCGTCTGACATCTAGTGTATGGAATTCACACTCTCTCATTTTTGGGTTGCTTTCAAAAGGAGGGCAAAATGATTTCCTGATTTCTGTGAAAATCGGACACAATCTTGGGAAGAAACCCCGGGTCTAGTCTTAGTACAATCCTGTCATCAGATATTCTTAGGTAGGGTTCCCTGATAGAGAGAGCTTGAATTTCTCCTAACCTTCTGACTGAAGTGATGACAATTAAAGAGGACCTTTCACCACTTCTGACATGCCTGTTTTAATAGCTACATGCATTCCCCATGTAATAACAATTCTGGAACATCTATTCTTATGGCTCTATGTTGTGCCATTCCTTTATTATTTGCACTAGAAGTTATGAATGGATTGCTATTTGTCTTCAGTAAGGGAACAGAGGGGAGGTAACAAGTTGGGGGGGTGTATTTGCACAGTCTGAACATGGCAGCACTGATTGGCTAGAGTCAGTCTGTGCAGATACACACCCCCAACTGGTCACCTCCCCTCTGTTCCCTTACTGAAGACAAATAGCAATTCATTCATAACTTCTAGTGCAAATAATAAAGGAATGGCACAACATACAGACATAAGAATAGATGTTCCAGACTTGTTATTACATGGGGAATGCATGAAGCTATTAAAATAGGCATGTCAGGAGTGGTGAAAGGTCCTCTTTAAGAAGGCTGTTTTGAAAGATAAAAGCTTAATAGGACAATCATCTAGGGGTTCAAAGGGACTTTGCATTAACCCATTAAGGACCGTATTTAGGTCCCAAGCAGGAGTACAAGATTTCAATGAAGGTCTTAACATTGATAAAATGTTTAATCCACCTATGAGTGGCTAAGTCAGTATTAAAGAAAGTACTAAGTGCAGACACCTGGACCTTTAAGGTGGAAGGTCTGAGACCCAATTTCAAACCTTGTTGTAAAAAATCTAAGATTTTTTGGATTGGATTTGCCTCCCCGGACCAGGAGCAAAACCTTTTCTAGATTTTTAAGTATATTGCAGAAGTCACTTTTGTCCTATTGAATCTAAGTATAGGTATAACACTGTCCGAAAGACCCTGACGCTTTAACATGGAGATCTCAGGATCCAGGCAGTGAGCTTGAAGATCTCTGGATGTGGATGTAGAATTGGACCCTGATGGAGAATATCGTTCCTATAGGGAAGCGTCCAAAGATCCACAATAGCCAAATTCTGAAGAAGGGAAAATCAGCTCCTCTTTGGCCAGTAGGGGGTGATTAGAATGACAGTCACTCTTCCCTGGAGGATCTTCTGTATTACCTTCTGAATTAGGGGAAGAGGAGGGATTGCATAAGCTAATATTGAGTCCCACCTGAGGGAGAGAGCATCTTGTCTACTAACATCTTGAACACTTCCGGATTCAGTGTCCATTCTGTCTGATCTATCTTCTGCCTGCTGAGATAATCTGCCTCCATTTTAGGGAACCTTTGAGATGAATCGCCGATATAGACTTTACCTCTTTTTCTGCCCAGGTAAATATCTTTTTTGAGAGATCTAGAGGTTTCCTTGATCTCGTCCTACCTTGATGCCACTGTAGTCATGTTGTCCGATAATATCTTTATATGATGATTCTGTAGAGAACCCAAAGCAGATTTTAGTGTTTCCCATACAGCTCTTAACTCCCAGAAGTTCGAGGACTGGTTGCTTGTGACCTCGTTCCAGGGGCCCTGGTAAAATCTGTCTCCAACCTTCGTCCCCCAGCCTGTCCTGCTTGCATCTGTCTGTATCAGAATGGATGGAGACTTGTTCCGACCTACTCCCTTGGATAGATTTTTTGGAACTGTCTACTAGGAGAGAGATGTTTTTACTGGACCTGGTACCTGGTATTGATATCCTCCGGTCTAGTGAGCTTAGTTGTTTTTTCCATTGTGTTAGAATCCAGATCTGCATCGTGCGATAGTAGGATTGACACCAGGCTACAGAAGGAATGCATGAGGTCAGAAGACCCAGTAAGCTTATTGCCTCCCTTATAGAGCATTTTCTGCTCTTTTGAAACAATTAGATTTTTATCTTGAGAAGGTATATTTTGTCTTGTGGAAGGAAGGTTCTTTGATTCTGAGAGTCCAGAACAACCCCTAAGAATTTTGCTCTTGTTGAAGGCTGAAGAAACTATTTGCCGGGATTTATCACCCAGCCTAGGTCTGTCAGATGGGATAAGAATACTTTTAGTTTGTAAGTTAGGCGGTCTACCAAGTCGCCGATGATCAGAAAGTCAGCTAGGTAAGGCACTAGGGCAAGTCTCTCCTGTCTCATATGTGCTACCATCTCTACCACTAAATTGGTGAATATTATCGGTGCTGAGGATATCCCGAATGGTAGGGCAGTGAATTGAAAATGGAGGATCTGATTTTCTGAATTCCTGACCGCAAATCTTAGAAACTTCTGGGAATTGTGATGGATTGGGACATGATAATATGCGTCTTTTAGATCAACTGTGCACATGACTGCCCCCTGCTCTATTAGAGGGATAATAGATTTTAGAGTCTCCATTTTGAATTTTTTGTATGAGATGAAATTGTTCAGACTTTTTAGGTTTATTATTGCCCAAAAAGAGCCTTCTTTTTTCTTTACCAAAAACAGGGTAGAATAATAACCTGTTCCAGTTGAGATGGGGAGACTCCTAGATCGAGCAAGTCCCGTATTCCTCGCCAAATGTTTTTCTGAGATTTTCCTGAGCCTGGATTTGTAATTTAAAAATTCCAGGGATTGGATGTTATAGTTTCCCAGGGGGAGAGAAAATTCTGCAGCCTCCCACCTACCCTGGCTGTTTGTCACCAGATTTACCTTGGGGATTGAGTAGGAAACCCCTACCTTTACCCCCTTTTGGGTAACTCCAACGACCCGACTTTCCCTTTCCCCTGTAGGATCTGTCCTGACTAGAATAGGGATGAAAGGGATATTTTCTCTTGTTTGACCTTTCCTCAGAAAACCCCTTTTTCTGTCTGCCGCTTTCTCCAAAATCTTATCTAGAACAGGGCCAAAAATGTGTTCCCCAGAGAAAGGGATGGAATAAAGCTTCATTTTAGAAGTCTTATCCCCAGACCAAGATTTCATCCAAAGCGCTCTACGAGCCTCATTGGAAAGACCTGCGTCCCTGGCAGAAAACCTGACCGACTCTGCAAAAGCATCTGCCAGGAAAGCTGTCGCAGATTTTAACAGAGGGATAGAATTTTTTATTTCCTCCCGTGGGGTTTTGTTTCTTAGATGATTTTCTAGTTCGTTCAGCCATAAGTACATAGATCTAGCCACAGAGGTAGCAGCAATATTAGCTTTAAGACCGAACATAGAAGCCTCACATGATTTCCGCAACAGGCTGTCTGCTTTTCTTTCCATCGGGTCTGTAAGCTGGGATGCATCCTCAAATGGCAAAGAGGTCTTTCTGTTCACTTTAGTCACTTGAACAACAATTTTGGGAATTTTATCAAACAATTTTGACTCAGAGGGATCAAACAGCAGACGGTTCTTAAATTCCCTACAAATGCCCAGTCTATTCTCAGGATCAGACCACTCCTCCATAATCATTTTTCTGATATTCTAGTTTATTGGAAACACTCTGGCACGTTTAACTCTAAGGCCGCCAACATTTCTTCTTGGATGGAATGTGTTTTCTGGACTTCCTCAACCCCCATCGTAGCTCAAACCACCTTTACAAGGTCATTCATTTCCTCAGATGAAAAATATAATTTTTTATTTCCTTCTGACAACTCGTCTTCATCCCATTGTTTGGAGGAAGATGCATCATCCCTGAAGCACTCGGAGTCCGAGGAGGAAGCTTCAATCATTTCGGGCCGTTTAGTGGGAGGAAGGAAAAAAGTCAGAAGCTCATCGTATGGGGGGACGCCTTGCATAGGGACCGGTGTTTTCCTGATCGAGACTCTGACTGCTTTAGCTGAAAGGGCTTCCCAGCTGATGTCGCTGTCAGATGATGATAACTCAATCGGTGATGTATGTATCTTCATACTGGATGTAGTCAGGACTCCAGATGAAGTGTTGATATAATTGTGTATTATGTTCTTTATCCTTTGTATATAGATAAGTGCAAAAGAAGGACATTATATCACTATATGTATACACTACTTATTATATTTAATAAAATCATATTATAAACCTTCCTTTGAAGTGTAGCTGTAGTTCAGTTAAGAGTCTCTCTTTAAAGAGTATCCAAACCTGAAGTCTTGCTCTTATCAGCAAAACATTAATGGCGTAGTCGACAGCATACTCAGAGAGACGTAGAGCTGATTATAAACCTTCCTTTGAACTGTAGCTGTAGTTCAGTTAAGAGTCTCTCTTTAAAGGGTACCCGAACCTGAAGTCTTGCTCTTATCAGCAAAACACCACGTGACCTCCAGCATCTGACCGGAAGTGACGCAAGACGTTCGGCATGACCAGACGCCGGCTGCACATTCAGCTTAACCCACTAGAGGTAAGGAGAGATCCAGCAGCCCGGGAGCAGGTTCCGGATTTACCACAGCGAGGCCTCCCAATTCCCCTAGCCCAGCATTAGCATGTGGCCGCCAGCAGACCAGGGAGCCCCTAGGAGCGAGCTAGAGGTAACAAGGAGACATCCATCTTCTTCCAGACTTCCCTGTAAAGATATATATTTTTTCATTTCATCTCCGACATGCAGGGAGACTCTTCTCTGACCTGGCCTCAGAAGGGACAGGAAACACTGAGGAATGGTGGTAGGAGGGGGCAATTTAACCTCTTCTCTGTTCCTGCCCCTACAGAGGTCAGGGGTCAATCTCCTTGTGATGCCGTCATGGTGCTGATATGGAAAAGAACCTGATCCCCTAGGTGGGGGCAGAATGTTTCTTAGAGATACTTGCAAGTTAAAGAGGTAGACTAATGCCACCACATCACCTGGCCGACATGCAACGGCATAGCTGTTCAAAGTGCTGGTTTATTGTGCCACCAACCCAGCCAGAAAGGCTTCCATACTGGTATGGTGCGCAGTATCCACACATGACAGATATCTCATACGCTGACCTGGGCATAGACAGTGTGACCCAGAAAACCCAACCGATGGGATGAGAATATGTATACATGCCTACCCCAAAGGACCTTTCGTGCTGTACTATTACTATGCTCCCATGTAGCATTTATTTATCCCCACAGGGAATTACTAGAGCATGGTCCAAGTGTTAGGCCTTCTGAGAGTGGGTCATATCATTTCCAAGTGTGAATGCGAACTGGCCAGTACAGAGAATCAAAAGTGAGGTATGTCAAGGGAGGAATATCAGTCATAGGATGTGATATACATCCTAAAGAGCCTTCATTACTATACAGATGTATGAAATGTGGTCATTTAGACCGTTTGGCCGTACCTTATCCCAATAAGAAGCATGTGTGGATATTTACTGTTAAAGCTGATGGGCTTCGTTGTCGCTATACCCCCGGTGTATGTACTTACTTTTTTATTTGTTTTCTGACAATGTGTGTCTGCCAATTATATCCCTGTTTATATTATGAGGAGTGATATTTCCTCCTCGGCTATCCAATTAAGGTGTCAGCCATGTACCTACCCGGGGAGTGGCTATGGATATGCACTTTCTCCTCCAGATGAGTGATGGCTGGGCGGATCTTGGCTGAGTGTAGGGGCAGAGTTTTTAACACTGAGAATCAGCGGCTCACAAGGTGACGTGCACGTGTATTTGTCTTTGTGTGTATCTATCTAGCAGACCAGTTCTCTTAAAGAAGAACTCCTGCAAAAAATTTTACTCTCTGACCTGTTAGAAAGGTGCATGATATAATCTGTAGTGAATGTCATTTTCTTATCAGAGGCTAAAATTGAGAGTTTCCACTCTCTTTTTATTGTAGCTGGGTCATGTGACCAACTCCCTGACCTCCAACTGACCCAGGACAGCAAGCCAGTCACTTCTCTATTCATTCCTATGAGACTGAAAGTGAGGCTCCCATAGGAATGCATAGAAAATTAGACTTCCTCTCCACACATAAGGTGCTGTGTGAGTTGATGGGTCTAATTCCTAGTCACATGACACAGATAAGAAACTTCAGGATGATATAACTTAAAAATTCAGCTACTGGTAAGAAAATGACATTCACTACAGATTACATCATGTACATTTCTAGCAGGACATGGAATAAAATTTTTTGAGGGAGTTCTTTAAGCAACCTAGGGCTCCTGATGACTATAATAATAATCCAGAAACGCGTCGAGCAAGTGTTTAGTCAGGTGGTAGCGTTTAAGTATAGCCAGATACATTTGATCACTATTTACATGGGGCACATGATGTTACAATGTTGCCTCTGGGCTCATGTTAGGGAGTGTTACTATTTCTTTGTTTCACTTCTGTGAGCAAATTAAGACAAAGTGCTTCTTATGTAACGATACTGAAGATTAGAGCAGTGTCATTCTAGCAAAGCACAGATTGTACATTGGCTCCCTTTACATGAGTACCAGTGTGCCTTGGACAGGGATAGAATTGGACCAATCAGACGTGGTGGTCCACTGAAGCTTAATTCCTTGCCCTAGTTGTACATTAACTAATCCTACCTGGTGAACCCCCCCACGTACCAGAAATAGGAGACTCCTTTAGGTGTATGTGGGATAGGGGCCGCAGGCAGGCATATTTATGTGCTTTTGGGGGAATTTTAGTATTGAATGGTTCTATTCACATTCAGTAGGGGTACCTTCCACCCGTTTGGTCTGCATAATTTAATAAAATTTTGTTTTTGTTTTAGCATCCCTAACTTCTGTGAGCTTTGCATATAGTAACTAGCGACGCATAATGTTTAATTCTATCAGCTGTGAGTTTTCAATGGTGTATTATCTACATCTTTCAATATCTCTAACATGAACATCGATGAAATATTTAGAGCTTCATATCTCTACTACATCACAATCTTAGTTTTAATTAAATTATGAACCATTTTTACACTAAGTGGACTATATAATCCAACAATGGAAAGTCCTATTTGTATCTTGGTTATTATTCCTAAGCTGACATATCTATTGCAAACTTTGACAATACATTTGCCCAAGACTGTCTTTATTGAGCTTCGGAGGAAGTTTTTAAATTATATTTTGGGACCTGAGGGTTGCAGAATAAGGTATACAACATTATTTCATCTCAAAATCCATGGAGGGATTGGGCTTACCAACTCACATACATACTACCGATCTATTCAGCTGGATAGGGTCCTCTCATGGTATAAGTGTAAAGGGGGAAAAATTATTTGCATATTGAGGAACAACTCCTGAGAATCCCACTTACACCATCTCAGCTGAACACAGAGAAATCAACTACAACTCAGGAATTGTTTGACTAAAGTGGTTCTTGTAGTGTGGAAGAAACTCTCTGTGGATGTCTCTATTAGCCCTCCCCCTTCCCCTCTCATCAGAGTGGGTGATATATTAGGTCTAGAGACTACTTTTGAAGGAACTTGGCTTCCCTTACAAACTCTATTGAATTCTAAATATTTGGGACATATCTAAATTTATGGCGCGTTTCCAGCCTTGCCCCAGTTGCAGGCAATATTCCCACAAGCGTCTATCGATTTTATCACACACTCTCAAATGAAAAACAACTTTAAAGAGATATTGAAAGTTGGTCCTTTATTGAGAAAATTAAATGGTCTGAAAATGAATCTCCTCCATTGCTCCGTTACAAGTGTCTTGGTATTATATCATCACTTGATATCTTGAGATTCTCAGGCTGTCCTGACCCATGTTAAAGCTTTTTCAAAAGGAGTTAGGCAAGACTTTTCAGGAGTGTGAATGTAAACTGATTTATCTTAATGGCTGTGGACCCTTTAGGTCAGTAATGTTTAACCTCTGACACTTCAGCTGTGGTGACACTGCTGCTCCATTCATTTCTATGGAGTTCTGAGAACAGCCAAGCAAGTGTGCATCTTGGGAGTTGTAGTTTTACCACATCTGGAGTGCCGGAGATTAGCCATCAACTCTAGGTGTATAACACTACTAGAGACTAGTTACAAATTGGTTAGTGGACGGTGCCAGACCCCAGCACTGCTCCATATGTTTCAGAACTCCATTCCAGACACTTGCTGGAGCTTTTTAAAACATTAAAACATCTTATTTGCATTTATAGTAGAAATGTGAGGTGATTAGGCCTTACTGGGAACAAATTGAAAAAGTGTTTAGTGAGATTTGTCCTGGAGCTCCACAATTAACACTGCGTATAAAATTTTTGTATAAATCCTTCTATAAATTGCCGTCGCAGTCGTTATGGACTCAGCTATTCTAAGCAGCTAAAGCACTGATCCCTCTGTACTGGATGAAGACGGTAACTCCGCTCTTCATTCATTGGGTGCAAAAAGTGGTTCAAATATCGATATTTAAGGAATTTTATTGGACTGAAAGGAGAAACCACATTAGAATTCTTAAACCATGGTCACCACAACTTGGGTCTATAATTCATCTTAAATGGAGGATGAGGTTTTGCCAGATTATAATCAGGTACTAAACTTTTCTTAGTTTACTTTGGAGTGGGTGGTATCTTATTTATAAACCTACTTGTAGGCATTTTGATGTGGATTCTTATGTCATGCCAATGTAGAGACAGAGGTGGATGAACTTTCTAAGACATTCTATCAGTGAGCATATTGAGTAAAGTTACTTGCTGATGTTATGTTGTGCTGGATCTACTGTATAACTTCAGAAATATTTCTTGTTTTGTTAGCCATCATGTGTGAGTATAGGGCACATCATTACTTCTGGTCTGGTGGGGATCAAAAATTGAAACTCTGGCTCTGGAGCCAGAACACTATGAAAAAGTGAGGGTTTTTTTGTTACTTTAAACGCTGCCTAGCCACCCTCTGAATTATTTTAAATGCTTGACAACTAAGGCTGAGAACTAAGGGATTAAACTAGAAACAAAAGCAAATTCCTAAAATAGCACCATTTCACTGAAAAGGCAGTATTCCAAAAGTCCATGAAAGGTTTAAAAATAAAAACAGAATCTCCCTTGATGTGCTACGGACAGATCTTGCAAACTATCTTGCAGTCATTGTTTCAAATATCATTGGAAATGGTGTTAATCATTTTTGCTTATGCTATTTTTAGGTGCGTAAAGAATATGGCAAATGTTTACAAAGTCATTGCTGTAGTGGCAAAAGTATGGAAAACTCAGTTGGTTCAACCAAGACATCAAATTCTCAAACAACTGGAAGGTATTCCACTGGAACACAGGTAAATAATGATGTAACAATAACTGTGTGTTGTTTTTTTTTGTTTTTTAGGTCCCCATTATGCACTTGATGACTAGAAAAGTTACATTTTAAGTATGGACTTGTGCCTTTGTCCGATTTCTGGTCTTCAAAAAAATGGAGCGTTAAAAAATAGATAGCTTCCATGTGCAAAGGAAAGGCAGCCCTAAAACACATAAGGTGCTCCATTATTTCTGAGGCCAATGTTTGAGTTGGGCAAAATATAGGATATTGCTATAAATGGCAGAACCAGGGTATTAAATATTTAATTTTGTTTCTCTAGTAATACATGATATGTTAGAGAGAAAAGGGATTATGTACAAAAAATACATTTTTAATTTTTTCTCTAGGTGGCTTTAAATTCTGTGAAACATTTTAAATACTGTAAGGAGTTTATTGGGTGGTTTATGAGGCGGTTCTATTAAATAGACTCATCAATGCCAGTTCAGAATTGAAACAAAAAAAATTGATTTTGTAAGTGATCCTCAAAATTAGAGAATTTGCTGCTAAATTTAAATTTAAATCTTAAAATCTTTTAAATTTGAATTTAAATCTTAAAACTTATTCAAAAAATGAACGGATTTTTACATTATGGCAGCATAAAGGAGTCTTCTGGTAAATGTTAATTATTACCTATTTTTGTGGTATAGTTTTCATGGGCAGAAATGTAAATTTTTGAAAATTGCTAAATTTTTCAACTTTTCTGTAAATCAGATTTTTTTCATTACATAACATGAAATACAATGTGTCACAAAAACAAAATCACAAAATCATTTGGATACATAAAAGTGTTCAAAGGTTATTATCACATAAAACACCACATGTTGGCTGCATCCTAAAGTTCAACATAGGCTGTGTCCTGAAATATTATGCCAGGCAAGAAAACCGTTATATTATTTAGTTGCTTTTTGGCACAGAAAATCCTCCTTATATGGGCTCATGCACACCACCACATGTATTTTGCGGTTTGCATGAGCCCCCAACTTGTTACCCTCTGTACCCTTACTGCAGACTGCTAGCAATTCATTCATAACTCCTAGTAGAAATAATAGAGGAATGGCACAACATACAGGCATAAGAATAGATGCTCCAGAATTGTTATTACATGGGGAATGCATGTAGCTATTAAAACAAGCATGTCAGGAGTGGTTACAGGTCCTCTTTAAGGAGAGTTACCGGCCGGGAGAAGACAAAATGCACACACACGTGAATGGTGTTCAATAGAGTCTCCTGACTCCTGTGTCTCAGGATGGTTTATTTATACCAACAAGGCCTGGATTTACCCCTTTACAGTCTAAATTTACTGTTGAACACTTTACCATATGTGTCAAAAGAATGGGTTGTCTTAGCAGAGTCCAAGCTGTATACAAAGAATGACCTAAAGAGGTCTATATTTAAAATAAGGTCACTTGTCCGAAACTGCTGACATAACACAGCTGACAGCAGCAACACTTGTGTTCATATCTTCAAAATTAATTTACTTTCACAACGGCAAGCAGGTAAACAATGAAGGGAAGGCCATCCTGGATAGGTCATCAATAAAAATATCTTGGAAAAACCCTATAACGTTATTTTGCACCAATAAATTGATCAAGCCGCTCCCATTATTTAAATTGTTCTGTTCCTACAATGGATGGTTTTGTGACACTCATTTCATAGAGTATATTAAAATAATGTGTCTCTTGTAATTTAATATGTGATAAATAATCAAGTACCGCGCGCTTGATTTACACCAGCACCAATACCGTAACTTGATAAGGAGTGGGTACACTATATGTTAATATAATCCACAAGATACCTTGTATGAAGTATTCTCTTCGCAGCGTTCACCTTTCATAGAGTATGCGTATAGTTGGCTATGAATTAGGGACCACGCTCTCACGGAGCTGCAGGTGACGTCGCCCGATAGCTGAATACCCGTCTGAATACCTTCCAACGCGTTTCGAACAATTACATTGTTCTTCCTCAGGGAAACTAGCTGTCTCTGCTCTCGTCTCTTATTTATGCGCTCGCTTTGCCATTAACCCTTCAGCTGCCATATACATCAACTGAACTTGCGTTCTCGATGTTAACAATAATAATACCTACTCATTCCTATAGGATATATATTGAACTTATTCACTGTTACTTTTTGTCTTTTATTTCTCTCAATTGTTACCTCCCTCCTTTAACCACCTTTTCCTTATATCACTCAAAGGCAAACAGTTCAATCTCCATGTTCAAACCAATAGGTGCCAGGGAGTTCATGTTAAATATCCATCTTGTCTCGGCTCTAGACATTTTTCCAACAAAATCACCCCCTCTTTTATCTTTTTTAACCACCTCAAGCCCACAAAAATTCAAACCTTCAAATTTTCCTCCATGTTTGTCCTTATAGTGTCTTGATAATGGATGCCCTTCAAAATTTCTTTGCATGTTGTATATATGTTCCCCCATCCGTTTTTTTAAAAACCTTTTTGTACGGCCTATATAGATTTTTTTACACGGTCATGTTATTGCATATATAACTCCTCTGGTATTGCATTTAATCAATCCATTAATTTTTTGCGTATACGTTCCATCTTTATTCTCTATTTGAGTTTGTTTTTGTTTTGTCCTAATCTACAGCCTATGCACTTTTTATATGGGTAAAATCCATTGAGCGTTTCTTCTTGCTTCAAAAAATTAATATTCTTATTTTTTTACATTGCTTTTGACATTTTTATTTTTATCCCTGTTATTTGCACATTTATTAGTGGAGGCTATTAGATTGCCTATATTTCTCGTCTTCCTAAACACAAAACTAGGCCTTTTTGGAATTAATTCTCCTAATATTTTATCTTCACTTAGGATATTCCAATGCTTATTAACCATTTTTTTTAAAGGGTTACTTGGCCATTGTATGGTATAATATTGGGGGGAAATTTGCTTTCTTCACCTCCATTTACCTATGTTTTCTCCTCTATCTTTCTCTAAGAGGGTTTGTCTATCTAGTTGCCCTATTTTTATTCTTTGCTCCATTAGTTTTTCTTTATTATACCCCTTCAGTTCAAATCTTCTTTGCATATTTTGTGCTTCTTTCTCATATTCATCATTTTTTGTACAGTTTCTCTTTATATGCAAAAACTGACTTTTCGGTATGTTCTGTAGCCATTGAGGTAGATGGCAACTGTTCATGGAGATAAAACTATTTGCATCCGTTGGTTTATTAAAAGTTCTTGTGCATATCCTATTCTCTTCAATGTATATTGTCAAATCTAAAAAATGTATTTCTTTTTTACTATAAGTAGGGGTAAACTCCAAATAAAAGTCATTTTTATTTATCTCATTAAAAACATTTTTAATTTCTCTTCCCCTTCCTTCCATATAAACCTTCCACATCATCTATATAACGTCGCCACAGGACGAGGCCCGCCCGGAGTCTGCCACCTGGGTGTATGTGGAGGTGCTCCCACCACCCCACATACAGGTTGGCGAACCCCGGCGCGAAAAAAAATCCTCGTTATACATAAAATAGTTTCTCTCTAAAATAAACATAATGCATTTCCCTATAAAATCTATTTGTATTTCTAGCATTTCTTCTCCTGCTTCTAAAAAGAATTTGGCTGCATTACATCCTTTTCTGTTTTCAATAATCGTGCATGAGGATTTCACATCTAATGTGCCTATTATGTAGTTTTCGGCCCACTCAATCTCATTGAGGACCTGTAATGTATGCTTAGTGTCTTTCAAGTACGTAGGTAAAGCTTGTGCATAAGGTTGCAGGTGCTGATCGACGTATCTGGAGAGGGAGCTGGTTAAACACCCTATTCCAGACACGATCGGTCTACCTCGCGGATTTTTTATACACTTATGTATCTTTGGGTTATGGTAGAATGCGGCAATTCTGGGGTGTTGAATATTAATAAAACTTGCTTCTTTTTTATTTAGAATACCTAGCTTTCTTCCTTCTCGAGTTAGCTCTTTTAAGTCCTTCTTAAACCCTTCTGTTGGATCATTTTTTAGACATTTATATGTTTTAACATCACTTAATATATTTTTTGCCTCATTGTGGTATTTCTCCTTGCTCATTACCACGATCCCCCCCCCTTATCTGCTGACGTCCTTGCCCTAAGCTTATGCCCTAGATCCCTATAATCATTTTTAAGGACGCTCCACCTACCTCTAACTTTGTCATTGGTTCCGATATGGACCATGACTGCTGGATCTTCTCCAGCCCCCCCAGTAATCTGTCAACCCGATCCGCGATGTGCCAAACTCGAGCGCCAGGAAGGCAACATGCCATTCGACGATCCCGGTCTTTGTGACAGATTGCCCTCTCTGTACCCCTAATAATTGAATCTCCCACTACCAGCACCTGTCTGGCCTGCCCTGCTCTCCTGGTCCCCTGCTTACTGGAGCTGACATTCCCCTGACTGGCGGAGGAAGTGTCCGGCTGCAGCAGTACTCTCCCTGAAGTGGCATTCCCCTCATCTACCAAACTTGCAAACTTGTTGGGGTGTGTCAGATCAGGGCTAGCCTACCTGGCACTTTTCCCTCTACCCCGCTTTCTAACTGTTACCCAGCTAGCTACCTCACTTTCCTGAGCCTCCTCACTACCACCCCCCCCACATCTACCCCATAGAGCGCTTGCTCAGTGAGCAGCAAACTCTTTTCCAAATTGTCAGCACTTCTCAGTGTTGAAATCCGCCTGGTTAGATACACGATGTGCGATTCCAAACGGGTAATTTGCTCACATTTTGAACAAATATATGCACCCTTAAACGGCTGTTCCAGGGCTGCATACATCAGGCAAGATGTGCACTGGACTGCTCTGTCAATAATGGAAGACATACTAATGGGGATTACGCAATAAAAGAGAAAAAAAATCTGTATGCTTAAATTGATTAGTCGTCCCTTCTTCTAGACTTTTTTTCTCCTTTTTATTTTCTTTTTTCAATTTTAGATACATTTTCCGATTTTTGAGAAAAAAAAACTTTCCAAAAAAAAATAAAAATAAAAAAATCGGAAAATGTATCTAAAATTGTAAAAAGAAAAGAAAAAGGAGAAAAAAGTCTAGAAGAAGGGACGACTAATCAATTTATGCATACAGATCTAAAACCAAAGTCTAAATACCATCCTATACAGGAATATTCCCCGGCCCTAAATACTTTTATAAACCTGATAACTAAGGAAATTGGGAAAATTAACCAACCAAAAAATTGTTATTATGCAAACAATATCACTAAACAAGAAAGAGAAGCAATAATAGCAATGCAAGATAACCACAATATCATAATCCGACCAGCAGATAAGGGGGGGGGGGGATCGTGGTAATGAGCAAGGAGAAATACCACAATGAGGCAAAAAATATATTAAGTGATGTTAAAACATATAAACGTCTAAAAAATGATCCAACAGAAGGGTTTAAGAAGGACTTAAAAGAACTAACTTGAGAAGAAAGCTAGGTATTCTAAATAAGAAAGAAGCAAGTTTTATTAATATTCAACACCCCAGAATTGCCACATTCTACCATAACCCAAAGATACATAAGTGTACAAAAAATCCGCCAGGTAGACCGATCGTGTCTGGAATAGGGTGTTTAACCAGCTCCCTCTCCAGATACGTCGATCAGCACCTGCAACCTTATGCACAAGCTTTACCTACGTACTTGAAAGACACTAAGCATACATTACAGGTCCTCAATGAGATTGAGTGGGCCGAAAACTACATAATAGGTACATTAGATGTGAAATCCTTATACACGATTATTGAAAACAGAAAAGGATGTAATGCAGCCAAATTCTTTTTAGAAGCAGGAGGAGAAATGCCAGAAATACAAATAGATTTTATAGGGAAATGCATTATGTTTATTTTAGAGAGAAACTATTTTATGTATAACGAGGATTTTTACCTCCAGACGTGAGGGAACGCCATGGGGACGAGGTTCGCGCTCAGGTTCGCCAAAGTGTATGTGGGGTGGTGGGAGCACCTCCACATACACCCAGGTGGCAGACTCCGGGCGGGCCTCGTCCTGTGGCGATGTTATATAGATGATGTTATTTTTATATAGAAGGAAGGGGAAGAGAAATTAAAAATGTTTTTAATGAGATAAATAAAAATGACTTTTATTTGGAGTTTACCCCTACTTATAGTAAAAAAGAAATACATTTTTTAGATTTGACAATATACATTGAAGAGAATAGGATATGCACAAGAACTTTCAATAAACCAACGGATGCAAATAGTTTTATCTCCATGAACAGTTGCCATCTACCTCAATGGCTACAGAACATACCGAAAAGTCAGTTTTTGCGTATAAAGAGAAACTGTACAAAAAATGATGAATATGAGAAAGAAGCACAAAATATGCAAAGAAGGTTTGAACTGAAGGGGTATAATAAAGAAAAACTAATGGAGCAAAGAATAAAAATAGGGCAACTAGATAGACAAACCCTCTTAGAGAAAGATAGAGGAGAAAACATAGGTAAAGAGGAAAAAATAAAAAATGGAGGTGAAGAAAGCAAATTCCCCCCAATATTATACCATACAATGGCCAAGTAACCCTTTTAAAAAAAATGGTTAATAAGCATTGGAATATCCTAAGTGAAGATAAAATATTAGGAGAATTAATTCCAAAAAGGCCTAGTTTTGTGTTTAGGAAGGCGAGAAATATAGGCAATCTAATAGCCTCCACTAATAAATGTGCAAATAACAGGGATAAAAATAAAAATGTCAAAAGCAATGTAAAAAAATAAGAATATTAATTTTTTGAAGCAAGAAGAAACGCTCAATGGATTTTACCCATATAAAAAGTGCATAGGCTGTAGATTAGGACAAAACAAAAAAAAACAAACTCAAATAGAGAATAAAGATGGAACGTATACGCAAAAAATTAGTGGATTGATTACATGCAATACCAGAGGAGTTATATATGCAATAACATGACCGTGTAAAAAAATCTATATAGGCCGTACAAAAAGGTTTTTAAAAAAACGGATGGGGGAACATATATACAACATCCAAAGAAATTTTGAAGGTCATCCATTATCAAAACACTATAAGGACAAACATGGAGGAAAATTTGAAGGTTCGAATTTTTGTGGGCTTGAGGTGGTTAAAAAAGATAAAAGAGGGGGTGATTTTGTTGGAAAAATGTCTAGAGCCGAGACAAGATGGATATTTAACATGAACTCCCTGGCACCTATTGGTTTGAACATGGAGATTGAACTGTTTGAGTGGGTATTATTATTGTTAACATCGACAACGCATGTTCAGTTGATGTATATGGCAGCTGAAGGGTTAATGGCAGAGCGAGCGCATAAATAAGAGACGAGAGCAGAGACAGCTAGTTTCCCTGAGGAAGAACAATGTAATTGTTCGAAACGCGTTGGAAGGTGCGCGGTACTTGTTTTTTTTATTATGTATGCTTGATAGACAACTGTATTGTTGTTAGACGGCGGTAGTTTTGTGCAGTTCTACCGCAAGTACTGCAGCCATTGTATAGCTATTGGCATTTATGGGCGCCGGTGGAGTTTTTTTGATATAATTTAATATGTGGCATTAATTTTTTTTGCAATTACTAATAAAATTATACTTTTGTTTTTATGCTTTAAATAAACATACAATTTTCAGGTATATAACGATATATCTGTAGATACCAGTATATTGTGCAGGTACTGGGTGCAAGACCTGGCAAGGACAGAAAAAAAGGATAGAATAAAAAAGACTGAAAAATGATAGAATAAAGGTTAAATATACATGGGTTGAGGTTTTTGGTGCGGATTTGATGCTGTTTTGCAGGAGATATCACCTTTTATTTGAAAGGGTAAAATCCTCAGCTAAAACAGCAAACATACTGTAATTGACATACTATGGATTTGAAAATCCACACAGCAGATCGATTCCTGAGCAAAACAAATCCACGAAGTATACATGAGAATTGTCTGTTCTCATCCACTTCTCATAGGGCTTCTTCACATAACCGTTATGGATTCCGTTATGGCTTTCCGTTATAACATCGTTATAACGGAAAATTATGGAAATCAAAACGGAAACCTTTTAGAGGCATTCCGTTTTGATCCATCATAATAGAAGTATATGGGCAATCATAATGGATCCATCTGGTTTTCGTTATGCTGGACGGAAAACAAAGTTCTGTTGTCAGGACTTTGTTTTCTGTCCTGCATAACGGAAACCAGACGGATCTGTTATGCTTGCCCATATGATTCTATTATGACGGATCAAAACGGAATGCCTCTAAAGGTGTCCGTTTTGATTTCCGTCTTATGGATTCCGTTATTTTCCATTATAACCGAAAGCCATAACGGAATCCATAACGGTGATGTGAACAAGCCCTTACTGGTACCGTATTTTTCTGCATTTTTTCTGCTTGGGAATTTACATGGCAAAAAATGTGTGTAATCCGCATCGTGTGTAGGTAGTCTTATTTTGTGTTTCTTTATCAGATTTGAGCTAAAACTACGTCTTGCATGGCTTTTTGGGCACATTTCAGCCTAACAGCATCCGCCATGTGTGTTCCCACCCTCACACATTGAAGATGGATTGCAGTACCTCAGAAAAAATATTTAGCTACAACACATAACACACTCTAAATATATTTACATAAATCCTCATATTGTCATTTAATTGTGCTTTATCTTTTAGAGCCGGATTCGTAGGATGTGGAATGACACAGTGAGAAAGCAATCAGAGTCTTCCTTTATTACTGGAGAAATAAACAGCTCAGCTTCCCTTAACAGAGGTGAATACTATTACTCAGATTCCTGCCTTCATAATGTGTGTAAATTGTTTTATTTCAAAATTTTTATTCCTGCTATCCAGGCAAAATAATGTTATTAAAGGGGTTTTCCATGACCCACCTGCAGGAGAAAATTTGCAATATACTTATCATTCCAAAGTTGCACCCATCAGCATTTCAGGAACCTAGCCACATGACGCTCCTCTTCTGAAAATCCTAATTCCACCGACATAACATCATTTGAACAGGACGTCACTTCTTGTGTGTAATGGGTGAGAAGTATTCATCTCCCTGGCGCATGCGCAGATGTGGTGGGTTTAAGAGTTTGTGCAATCATCAGGAGAGGAACCGTTCTGGCCCTGTCCACAGTGGAAGTGACTTCCTGTTCATAGCTCAGGCTGAAATCCTGGTAAAAGACACTGGCGGCAGCAGGATTTTCAGAAGAGGAGCATTACATGATTGGGTTCCTGAGAGACTGATCCATCTAACTTTAGAACAAGAAGTTTATTACATGCTTTCACCTACAGATGTGTAATTAAGGTAGGTTTGCTGAACTCGCCGAGTCCCAGAAAATCCCTTTAAACTCATTAGCTACTATTGCATTAAATGGAGACTTTCAGCAGTTTTGACCTTGAAAACTGCTGACAGAACTAGTTAGGGGCTGGGAATTGCGGAACAAACATACCTTCTGTGGAGCTTTTATGATCATGAATAGTATGAATATGAACATTTATGCTGCCAGTGCACTTGAGGTGGAGCTTCACTGTGAAGTTCACACTGTTCTCTGCCTTAAAGGGAACCTGTCATCTCCGAAACACCCCCTGAACTAGAGTAAGCGGTGTATAGCGTAAGTGACTTTGAGTCTGGTTATGTAATTTTTATGTTCATACTCGCTTCCATTCTGATGTTGTGCTCCCACAAACCTGCAGTAAAATGCATTCAGAGGACTCTTCTTTGAGTCCTCTCCATTATGTGAGCGAGCACCGGAGTCCACTGAGTGCATTTTACTGCTGGTTTGTGGGAGCACAGCGTCAGAGTGGAAGTGAGTATGAAGATAAAACTTACATATTCGGATTCAGCATCATTTACACTATACACCGCTTACTCTAGTTCAAGGTGTGTTTCGGAGATGATAGGTTCCCTTTAAGCTGCTTCCCAATCCCTCCCCTCTGCTCTAAGTGACAGCTGCAGCATCCAACCAGATGACCACTACAGCTGTCACTCAGAGCAGAGGGGAGGGGCTGGAAAGCACAGCCTCCTGGGCAGGTGCAGGGCCTTGTAGAACAAACATTCATATATGCTACTTCTGATAATAAAAGCTTCACAAAAGATATGTTTTCCCAGGTCCCCCAGCCCTTACTTAGTGCTATCAACAGGTTTGCATGGTCAAAACTACGGACAGTTTCTCTTAAATATGTGCAATTTGAAACCAAACTATAACATTCAGTAACATGCTGTCACATAATAGGGATGGCTTAATGTAATATTGGCAGTCTGAGAGATCAGTTTCTGTACAGGATAAGCTAAGCAGTTGTTATAAAGTGAGGCAATTATGGCGTTGTATTAATTTTTGATAGGTTATTGCTACCATTGTATGCTTTAACTTTCAATTTTCAGGTAAGAACATGAGGATTGCTGAAATAAGGTAAGAAGATATTTATGTGTAGAAAGTGAACAACGTGTATTCTGGTAGCCAGATATACCATTACTTTGTTGTACTATTGGTTTTAAGGACAGATTTTTTTTTTTCGAGTCGTTATGTCATAAATGGGGTGGCATGGTGTAGCATATTTTTAGGAAGCCAGAGCCAGGTATAAAACCTTAAAAAGGTGCTCCCAGGATTGTCTTGTTTACTAGGAGTAAATAGTTCCCCTGGCCCCCGTTGAACCTTGCGGAGGACCATGGATGCGGACAGGCCAGTTGCCACCCTAGTAACACTAGCATCACGATCATGTAACCACCACTGCATCACAACAGCCGCTCGTCTCTAGAAGTAAGCATCGCACACAGGCAGACCGCAACACTAGCATCATTGGCATCCTAGTTATGTGACTCGGTTCAATGGTAATTAATATTGCAGTGCTGCCCCTCCAGTGTTTCCATCTCCAGGGCCATGCAGCAGCGAACTAAATATGATACACAATGTGAAGCCAGCATTGTTCAGTCCCTGAATGAAAGATCAGTCTATGTCAGTCGTCTTGCATCCCCAATGGTGCCGGACAGGTGGAGTTAATGGTTTGGCAGCCATTTTACAGTTATGGAAAAGAGACAGTCACAGAGCGCACACCTTGCCGAAAGATTCTTGATAGGGAATGAAGGATTTGAAAAAGAAGGAAGGAGTTTGGAGGAGGCATAGAAGCAAATTGATTAAAGAAGTGGAGGGGACAGTCAGGCGGAAGGAGAGGAGAAATTGGAGAAAAGAAACAAATTTGGTCCCAGTACTAATTTGAACAACCCATAATGTCAAAAAAATCTTTATATATAAGTAATTTAAAAAAATTAAATATATCCTGTTTTTGTGCCCCACCTAATATAGTAATTAGGCCAAGTCCACACTTAAGTTATTTGGCCAGCTATTTCCATCAGTTATTGGGAGCCAAAACTAGTAGTGAAGCCTACTTAGAGATCAGGTATAAGAGAAAGATCTGCACCTGTTCTGTGTTTTTCGCCTAAACCTGGTTTTGGCTCCCAATAACTGATGGAAATAACTGACCAAATAACTGCAGTGTGAATAAGGCCTTGGCTGACTTTGTGTATGGCGTCGCCACCAGGAAGCCATACAGGCATCTACTCCAATCCCCAATGCTGTGTTTCCTCCTAATCCTGCAGTGGCAGTAGGGGGCAGTCTGGTACACAGGAGGTAGCAGCTGGCAGCAGGACTGCACTTTCTTGCTTAGTATAGAGCTGTGATTAGGAGGTACTGTGCAGTCATGGGCTGAGGACCACGCACGTCCCTGTTTACACTGTAGCTGCTTGCTGTATGTCTGATGATGATGATGATGATGAAGTCACACAGGCGTGAGGTGTCATGTCATCCTCCCTGTACTTATCTCTCTCTGCAGTGGGGTGCAATGTGCTGGCACTGAGGTTTTATGTTTGGAGGGGTGAGTTCCTCACAGTTTTGGAGAGGGATAATGTGGGGCACATGGGGGCTGATCTTATTTTGTATCACCAGCTGTTACTACACTACTACTCTCACCATGCCAACACACTCTAGAGTTGTTCCGGCTTTCTGCTAGTAGTAGTTTAGTACCAGCTGTTCAGCCACAGATTTGAAAGTACAGTAACACCGCATGTACTGTCTGCATTTATGTGGTCATGGTTGTTTCAACCAACTTGTGCTAATCTGATGGTCAGTGTAATTGCAAAATAATTTATTTACATACAGTAAATGTCTTCTACCAAAAAAATAACTCCAAACTACGTGCATGGGTCTCCCTAATGTCTAACGCGCTGTCCACTTCCTGTTGTCTAGTGTAATCTGTCTCAGAGACAGAATACAGGAAGTGGGAGCGTATCCTAGCAGATCCTGTCTCCACCCATCACATTACCCTAAGGCCTCTTTCACACGAGCGTGACGGATTAGGTCAGGATGCGTTCAGGAAAACTCACACCATTTTGCAAGCAAGTTCAGTCAGTTTGTCTGCGATTGCGTTCAGTTGTTCAGTTTTTTCCGTGCGGGTGCAATTCGTTTTGATGCGTTTTTCATGCGCGTGATAAAAAACTGAAGGTTTACAAACATCTCTTAGCAACCATCAGTGAAAAAGGCATTGCATCCGCACTTGCTTCAGGATGCAATGTGTTTTTCACTGAAGCCCCATTCACTTCTATGGAGCCAGGGCTGCGTGAAAAACGCAGAATATAGAACATGTTGCGTTTTTCACGGAATGAATGGGTCAGGATTCAATGCGGGTGCTATGCGTTCACGTCACGCATCGCACCCGCGTGGAAAACTCGCTCGTGTGAAAGGGGCCTTAAAGTAGGTGAAGCTGCTCTTCTTCTCCGCTGTATAGGGAGGAGTCATCTCTCATCCCCTACAGATTATTGCCCCAAAACAAATCCTTGTTTATACAAGTGATTTGCTGCCCAGAAATGATAATTTTGGGTGCCACATCAACAACGCTTTCACTTGATCATCGAGTAACCAGCAGTAAAAGCACACTAGCCAGTTATTGGGAGCGAGCATTCTAAGGTTTGTTCCTTATAATTGTCCCATGTAAAAGGGCTTTACATCACAAATCAAATAAGCAGTGAGTTCTGGGTCAGAAGTCCTGACAACTACTACTGCAAATAGTATTCTTATATAGTGCAAAAAACTAAAAGACACTTGTTCCAGCCAACTGATATGATGAGTATACTGCAGGGCTGGAGAGGTGATACAAGGGGTATAGGGCTGTCTACTGTATACAATGGGCTTAATAATTTAGTGGAATTATTATGCTGTAATAGTGATTACAGGCACGAGGGAGAGGTAGGCACTAAGTTAGTGGCGCCATATAATACACCTATATATATGATCGATAAATCATGGGATGTAACAAAAATGCATCACTACGTCACCCAGAATGGGCTTGGCCCCACTAGCTTATTACTATACACGCTAGGCTTATATGTAACATCACTACACTACACAATCATGGGCTTAGATACATCTATCATGCAGTACTAGATCACACTGGATAGGCTTAGAACAGTGATGCCATATCATACAGCATTACATACTGTATGATATGGCATCACTGTTCTACGGTGCATGACCTCAGATATATCTTTACATGTTCCACTTGATCACATTGGAGTTGTCTACATACTAGCTTAGCAGCACAGTATTAATTATGAAATTAGATACAAGGGTGCAGCAGCCCAGTGTCACCAACTTACACTGTTCTGGGGGAATTAAAGGGGTTGTCTCACTTCAGCCATTGGTGGCATATCTCTATGTGCGTGCTTGGCATACACTGCCACCCTCCATTAATTTCTAAGGTTGCTTGGCTATTTCTGGCGACTCCTCCCCTCCATATTGATTGACAGGGCCAGACATCTTTCATAGCCCTGTCAATCTCCCTCCTACGCAGGGGTGCACCACCAATAAGGCCAGGTGAGGCAATCGCCTCAGGCAGCACCAGGTAGGGGCAAGAGGGAGGCAGCGGAAGGGCCATGAGCGCTTTCATTGTGGCAAAGGTGTTAGGTTAAGAAATCAGGGGGTGGCATTTCAGTTTTCGCCTCAGGCAGCAGAAAGGCTAGGTCCATGCTCCTATGCTGTTGCTCAGAGTATCGCCTCCTCTTTCAGGTGTACTCAGACGTCAGTGGTGCATGCACAGTTGGGTTCTGCATTGCTCAGGTAGCAGTAGCAGATCCTCTGCGCTTGCATTGATACTCAAAGAAATGGTGCAGGCACAGGAGTGCCATGGCCAGGTGAGAAGTCTCACATCCCACCTGGCCCTGTCAATCAAGGTGGAGGGGGGAGTCTCCTGAGCAGAGGGGCCAGCCACACCCTGCTCCAGAAGCCTGATATTGAATGAATTTGATTAGTTAGAATTGATTTACTCATCTGTATTTAGGAGTCGTGTTTTGCCAGTGCATTCCTGTACTGCTAATTTGGCTTTTCACAGCTGAGGTATATGAAATGATATGGACACTATGTCTATTTCAAGCAAAGCTGACTCTGAATTCCCATCCCCCCACACCTCATCAGCGCTGCAGTGTATTACACAGCCAGTCCTCACTGGCTCACAAGCTGAAAAAAATGTGATTATTCATTGCCCAATGTTTAACAGTTCTATGAAACTCTTATGTGGGTCAAATGCTCATTGCACCCCTGTATTTATTTCTTGATGGATTTTGTTTCCAAAATGGCTTCACTTTTGGGGGTGTTCGCTATACTGGTACCCCAGGAGCTCTGCAAATGTGACATGGAGCCTAAAAACCATTCCAGCAAAACCTGTCATCCCAAACCAAAAATGGCAGCCCACAAGCAGATCTAATCCTGGTAGTTTTTTTTTTAAATGTGTTGGCCGTGTGACAGCTCCCCTCTTTATCATTGCCACTACCCTGCTCCTCTGACATTATCACCTCCTCATCACCCTTATCTGGTTCCCAGGTCCTGTCAACACAGAATCATTGTCATCACCCCACCACTTTCTCAAACTTGTAAAGCGCAAGACATGTGCAGAAGAATTACAGCGGATTATGGGTTTAAAGGCTATGTACACCTTTGGAGGCAATTTTTGTTTATGATTGCATTTTACTAATTTTTGGCTAAAAATTATATTTTCAATTGGCCTTTATTAAGAAATATTGAGCTCTTCTGTCACAAAGGGTTAACAGTTTTTCTAGCTGTTTGCATCCTACTTTCAGTTTGAGCCCATCATCTAATAACTCTTATCTCTAAATTACTAAGAGGTCATAAACGCTTATTTAAGCCACAATCTTATAATTAAAGGGGTTCTGCAGTTCTTTAAAACTGATGATCTATCCTATGGATAGATCATCAGCAGGGGCGTAGCAATAGGGGAAGCAGGGGAAGCCACTGCTTCGGGGCCCGAGGGCAGAAGGGGCCCGGGAGCAGTAGCTGAGCTGCAGCATCAGACTGGAGCAAGGGAGCCTCAACACATACACCTGCCTCTGCCTCCTTCCCCCACTTTGTACTAACCTCATGGGGGGGGGGGGACTGTGGAGGACTTTGTTTGTCCTCCGTAGTGGCTAGAATGGAGTTGCTTGAAGGAGGTCTGTGACATCACTGGTCACATGCTTCTTCATGGTCACATGACCAATCCCGACTGCAGGAGCTTGTTGAAGGAGGAGGGGCTGCCTTCCTGGAGGACACAGAGCTTCATGGGGATCAGGTAGGGGCAGCAAATGGAACTCATACTGTATATGAGGGGGCAGGTAGAGTACTCAGGGGCAATGGGGTTCAAGTGGAGTGGAGTTTGGGGCAATTACAGGGGTTTATAGTACAGATATGGGTGTATTCTGGGGGGCTTTATGGGGTGTAAATCTGTGAGGGGGGCTTATGGTGTATTCTGGGGGCCATGGGGGGGGGAAATCTGTGAGGGGGGGCATGTGGTGTATTCTGGGGACATGGGGCAGATCTGAGGGGGCTTTATGGGGTGTAAATCTGTGAGGGGGGGCATGTGGTGTATTCCGGGGGACAGAGCAGGAGAGGGCTCCAGCATAATGGGGACCGGACGGATCCGTTATGCAGGCTATAGGCTTCTTTTATGACAGAATAAATAACAGAATGTCTCCAAAGGCATTCCGTTATGCATTCCTTCATAGAATTGCGTTATGGTCCATGGTAACAGAATCCATATAGCAATTCACTTTTTACCTCAACCCGAGGAGGCTGTATTTAGAGGGTGATGTACCGTAATTTACATGGGACTGTACATTGGAATAGGTCATGGGGGGGGTGGGGGTGGAATAGGTCATGGGGGGGGGGGGCCCCGTACAAAAATTTGCTGTGGGGGCCCAGTCAGTTGTAGCTACGCCACTGATCATCAGCATCTGATTGGCGGGGGTCCGACACCCGGGACCCCCGCCGATCAGCTGTTTGAGAAGGCAGCGGCGCTCCAGGAGCGCTGTGGCCTTCTCACTGTTTACGGCAGGCCCAGTGATGTCACAACTAGTATCGCTGGACAGGGCGGGGCTAAGCTCTGTTCACTTGAATGGAGCTTAGCCGCGCCCAGGCCAGTCATACTAGTTGTGACGTCACTGGGCCTGCAGTAAACAGTGAGAAGGCCACGGCGCTCCTGGAGCGCTGCTGCCTTCTCAAACAGCTGATCATACTAGTTGTGACGTCACTGGGCCTGCCGTAAACAGTGAGAAGGCCACGGCGCTCCTGGAGCGCCGCTGCCTTCTCAAACAGCTGATCGGCGGGGGTCCCGGTTTCGGACCCCCGCCAATCAGATGCTGATGACCTATCCACAGGATAGATCATCAGTTTTAAAGAACTACAGAACCCCTTTAAGATAAGAACTGAGCTATGAGTGTTTAGAAGGTCATAGAGCAGAGATAAGAACGTCTGCTACCCAGATGACGGAAAAGACAAAAAATCTGCAGGCTGATAGAGCATGTCATCTCTGTACACAAAAAAAGATTCCATATTGTTAATAAAGACCAACTGAAAAAAATGTTTTAGCTCAAAATAAGTACAATGCAATAATAATTAAAAAAAAAATGCCCCCAAAGGTATACATAGCCTTTAAGATAAGACTTTACTGTGAAACCAGCAGTAAACAACGAATAATCTTAGAACAGAGGAAAGCAAAATTCAGCAAACAATTCTGGTTTAACCATGTCTTCATCCGCACCCCTGTGTGAGGGGAGTCTTCTTCTCTTTACATGTAGTCTCTCAGGGTTCACACTGCACAATATACCTTTCAGTAACAGGGTAACACCTGGAGCTGCTTATGAAGTTTCCAGAACAGTATTTGAATAACTTTAGATGGATGAAAATGGCTCTTGGTTACTTTAACAATATTACCCGAGCACTGGGCCACGCTTACTTCCCGTCCTGAAGAGAAGCTCCGCTCACCATCTGTTGGTCAACATACGTGTCATTATGGCTGATGGCCCTCACGTGGTCCTCTATGGATTCCCTGTTGATACGAGGCAAACACTATCTCGCTGTCAGGAGCTACCACAGCAATGCTACTCAATTCTCTTTAGGACACAGTTCTTACACCAGGTGTCCTTTATATTTGGGGACTTAGACTCCCTCTGTGCTGTAATCCAGTGCTTGTGCTGAGATTATGTTGTGACTTGCAGATTTTTACACAGCCCTTGTTCTCTGAATTCAGCAGCTCATACTTGGTGGCCAGCTTCTCCCACCTAAATCTGCAGACATAACAAAGATTGGGTACAGCACCTGTATAGTAGTTGGTCAAGTTCAGAATGCTTGTCCTCGCAGGAGTCTAGTCCAAAGGCTCCAAAATTCAAAATGATGAAAAGAGATTGAAGACAGCATCCATAATGCGGTGTAGAAAATGTGGTTCCTTTAATCCATAATTCCACCCTGGTACATGCTACGTTTCGGCTGCACCTCAGCCTTTTTCAAGAATGCATACAACAGTGAGTGCACAGTTTATATACCCTACTACCAGTGACATCACTGGTAGCGACCAGGAAGTACAAGCTCAGCATTACAACTGTACATAATTTCATACATCAGTGGTTTCAATAAAGTTCATTATATCCATAATGGTCAACACATTTATGTCAAATATATAATATAAGTGGTCAGTTCACAGTTACATCATATCCTCATTCCGCTCATGCTCAGTGTGGTCATATGAGTACTGCACATGACCCTGTGTCACAGGTTCTTCACGGTCACATGATATATAACTTAACATCAAGCTACATTATAATGCTTCTAAAACATTTCTTTTTAAAGGAGCGCATGTGCCAGCATATGTAATCCATAATATGGAACCTATATAGAGGGTATTAGATCAGGTAAGAGGGTTACACTGGCATCATGATCATCTAAGATGTAGAGAAAGGGCAAAGGACACTATTTTTTACAGATAACGTCAGTTTGATATGGATTGTTTTTAATTTCACTGGGGTGGTAAGAGGAATGTTTTGCTCAGAATTATAGTTATGACATTGCAGAAATATGCTTGGAATTGTTTATAATTTAATTTTTGCTTCATATACTGTATGTATCGGAATATTTGTCATTAACCATATCATGGCACCTGTATTGGAACATGTGTGATTAACCATACTATGGCACCTGCACCTCCCTTGGCTCCATGTATATTTCGAATATGATGACATACATCCTGTATCTGGATTTATTTCTCCCTAATGAGTTCAATGACTAGTGGGACATATGATCGCCTGTGAAGATCATATTATAAGCTCCCTTCACGATGGGCATTGCCCAAGTTATCTTTTATAACCATTGATTAAATCATGGTATACAATTTATTTTCATACCAGATATATTGTTAATATGCCATATATTCTCCTTAGTGTATGTGGTAGTTGATGGGGGATGTAGGTGCAAATGGAGTTTACATAATATGCTCCCTGAATATTATGCGCTTCCTGAACAATATGAATAGTGTTATTGTGTGCTATTTAGCAGCGTAACGCCACTACCCATTGCATTTGTGGTCTCTGATAGCCATTGAATACATCAAGATATATGGTTTATTTTTTGGTTGAATATTTTTAAAACATATACAACAGTAGATGTTTACTGTAAGCGCTAGTTGCACTTACATAATGTACCAGATAATATGTACTTCATAAGTAGGAATAAGAGTGTTGCACTGCCTAGCAACGTGACATCAAAGCCCATGTGACTAATGACGTCACAGCCCATGTGACTGTCAAGAGTCACGTGATCGAAGGTCCTTTGCCCTTTCTCTACATCTTAGATGATCATAATAGACCCCAGTGTAATCCTCTTACCTGATCTAATACCCTCTATATAGGTTCCATATTATGGATTACATATGCTGGCACATGCGCTCCTTTAAAAAGAAATGTTTTAGAAGCATTATAATGTAGCTTGATGTTAAGTTATATATCATGTGACCGTGAAGGACCTGTGACACAGGGTCATGTGCAGTACTCATATGACCACACTGAGCATGAGCGGAATGAGGATATGATGTAACTGTGAACTGACCACTTATCTCTTAATAATATAAAAATGAGTTTCTGTCTGTCTGTCTGTTCTCTATGCGCGACCAAACTACTGGACCGATTTTCACCAAATCCGGCACACAGGTACATCAGGTGTCCGGGAAGGTTTTAAACCAGGTCTCATCTCTCTAGGACGTACCGTTCCCGAGATATTCCCAAAATATGATCTCCATTAGCCAACATTACAACTGGGAGCTTTGGTTTTAAACTCCAACTGCCATTCTCTGCAAAGCCACACAGGGAGGGCAGGTTTCCATAACAACCAGGTAATTATCAGCAGCTGAGGATCTCATCCATTTCTATTTACTGACACTGTTAAAGGTATTCCGGTTACCATAAATATAACTTATGTGTTTTTCTATTACTACAGTTCAGTAGTAATAAAAGATGTTTTGCTCCACTGCTGCCTATTGCGTGGGCTCATAAACAAGCATGGTATTGACCTTTAATTCAGGCCACCCTAAAAGAAGTACTTAAAACCCCCGCCCCAGGTCTCACTAAGCCACACCCCCAACTCTGTCAGGCCACACACCCTTTCACTCCGCAGCCAACAGAGATTGAAAAAATAAAGGTAAAAATCAACTTCTGTCAGCTGCAGGGATGGGTGGGAGGTTGACTTTCTTTCTGCAACAACACACACAAACATTAAATAAAATAGATTAAATACACCCATGCGAAGCGTCTTGCTAATCCACGCCCCCTCCCACTCCGCAGCCAACAGGGATTGAAAAAATAAAGGTAAAAATGAACTTCTGTTTGCTGCAGGGGTGGGAGGGTGAATTTCTCTCTGCAACAACACACAAACATTTTAGATAAAATAGACTAATTATAAACTACAACTGTTCGAATCGTCTTGCTAAGTCACGCCCCCAACTCTGTCAGACCACGCCCCCTCCCACTCTGCAGCCATTCTGCAACGACACACAGAAACATTAAATGAAATAGATTAAATCACCTATAAGAAGCGCTTTGCTAAGCCACACCCCCTACTCTGTCAGGTCATGCCCCCTCCCACTCCGCAGCCAACAGGTATTGAAAGAATGAAGGGAAAAATAAACTTCTGTCAGCTGCAGGGGTGGGAGGGTGAATTTCTCTCTGCAATGACACACAAAAATTTTAGATGAAATAGACTAATTTCAGACTACAACCGTTCGAAGCATCTTGATAATCCACACCCCCAACTCTGCCAGGCCACGCCCCCTCCCACTCCGCAGGCAACGGGGATTGAAAAAAATCAGCTGCAGGGGTGGGAGGGTGAATTTCTCTCTGCAACGACACACAAAAATCGTAGATGAAATTGACTAATTTTAGACTATGACCATTCAGTACTAATAAAAGATGTTTTTTTTCCACTGCTACCCATTGCGGGTCCCATAAATTACCATGTCATCGACCTGTAATTCATGCCACTCTGACCCCCGCCCCAGATCTCGCGAAACCACGCTCTGACTCTGTCAGGCCACGCCCCCTCCCACTCCGCAGCCAACGGGGATTGAAAAAATGAAGGTAAAAATCAACTTCTGTCAGCTGCAGGGGTGGGAGGGAGGTTGGATTTCTTTCTGCAACAACATACAGAAACATTAAATGAAATAGATTAAATATACCCGTGCAAAGCAATGTTTTCTTCCACTGTTACCCATGCCGTGTCCTCATAAATTACCATGGCATCGACCTGTAATTCTGGCCACCATCAAAAGAAGGACTTAAAACCCCGCCCCAGGTCTTGCAACGTCACGCCCCCGACTCAGTCAGGCCATGACCCCTTCCACTCCGCAGCCAATGGAGATTGAACAATTGGAGGTAAAAATCAACATCTGTCAGCTGCAGGGATGGGAGGGAGGATGACTTTCTCTCTGCAACGACACACAGAAACATTAAATGAAATAGATGAAATATACCCAGGCGAAGCCGGGTCCTTCTGCTAGTATTATATATTTGACATAAATGTGTTGACCATTATGGATATAATGAACTTTATTGAAACCACTTATGTATGAAATTATGTACGGTTGTAATGCTGAGCTTGTACTTCCTGGTAGGGTATTTAAATTGTGCACTCACTGTTGTATGCATGCTTGAAAAACAGTTGATGTGCAGCCGAAACGTAGCATGTATCAGGGTGGAATTATGGATTAAACTAACCACATTTTCTACACTGCATTATGGATGCTGTATTCAATCTCTTTTCATCATTTTAAATCTGCAGACACCTCTGTTGCTGCCATCTTTCTACTCAGCATGTGAGGGACTTCCCTCCTTCCACACAGTAGCAACAATTCCTGCCAGGCTCAAAAACCTTCCCTTGTTTTCTCCTGAACTTTGGTTCCACCTCATTCTGACACACTGCCCTTACATACTCTGGCAGTCTTTGTATGTAGGGGAAGGGCAGCTTCTTTGGTGTTACACATTGCAATATATCACGGACTCCTTGCTGCTGCTCCTGATTACCACCTCTGTATATTCCCTAAGTGCCACAACCACCACGACTACCAGTGCCTCAACCACCATTGCATACCTCCCAACTTTTTGGATGGTCAAAGAGGGTCACGTATGGTTGATTGTGTGAAAGATCAATTTTTCCAGCATATTTATAAACTTCAATGATGCATAATAGTGCAAAAATTATCTGAATATAAAGATGTCTAAAATATAAATTGCATCAAATAATAAATGAATATACAAGGTGAGCTCTAATATATAGATAGGGTCCGGGCAAACACTTTCCGGATCAGTATTGTAAATGTAATAATGCAAATCGATATGTGAAATGAAAAAGAGGGACATTTAAGGAGCAAAAAGGGACATAGGGACTTGGGTCAAAAAAGAGACTGTCCCTCAAAAAGAGGGACACTTGGGAGGTCTGCCATTGCTACTGCCACCACCAAAAAAGCTATATATTACAGTCATCATGTTGTCCTCCTGCCGGAACCTCCTTGTCATTGCAGTCCAAAAGCTGATTTTCTCACCAGGGACAGACTGTGAATTTATAGTGGCCACACGTTGTAAGAGAACCAAAGAGCACAGTGCAGCACAATATACTATCTCAGATACCATAGTGCAGCACAAAATACTACCCCAGCAGAACCAAATACCACAGCGCAGCATAAAATACTGTACTAGCAGAATTCTCCTGGGACGATATATTGTTCTTCTGGAGTAGTATTTTGTGCTGCACTGTGGTATTTGGTTCTGCTGGGGCAGTATTTTGTGCTGCAGTACCAAATACCACAGTGAATAACCGAGAGATGGTGTTGAAACCAGAACTCGCTCTTTTAAGCCTGAGGATCAGATCCCAGGAGAAGGGCGTTGGGTTGTGTCTTGTATGCTGGAAGCTGCCCCTAGTACAATTATAGTGAATTGGAAATCCTCAAACCCCCCCATCCGCCAGAAATCCTTATTAGAGTTAACACGTATTTTCTTGGTGCAAAAAATTTACCTCTACAGGACAAAGCAGAAGAAATTTGCAATACAAGATGGAAGAGGCAGGTAGGACGGTATTATTTTGAGTAGGTTTAGTTTCCCATACTATCCATACAGTATAGTACCAGCTGGTTCATTAAAGGGGTTGCGTCACTTCAGCAAATGCAATCCAGCAGCAGTAGCTGTGCTTTGCACACTATAGGAAAAAGCGCTGGCCTATGCCCACTCCCGTCATACAGGCCACCAGAATGGCCGCCACCTTTTCCTATAGTGTGCCACATGTGCCCTGCTACTGGATTGCATAGTGGTTGTAACCATGGATATAAACAGTGTATAATGGGATGAAAAATTAATCAAGACAGCAAAGGAAGCAATATGGATAATAACAATACATCAGTAAGTGCCTTGTATTAACTTTCCCTACATGATAATTGCCATTTACCGAAGTGAGAAAACCCCTTTAAATTTGGATATTAGTCACAGAGTACCGCACACATGACTCCTATGCATAAAAAGAGCAGAGGTTTAAATGCACAAATTACAAGTTTCCATGAATCTTTTCCTGCAAAACTGTATATGAATCTGCTCAGCTTCTCCTTCTCTATAACAAACTGCCTGCAGATTGTACTGCATTTCAGGGTGACATGTTGTCTTTAAGTCACCTGTCGCTATGTTTCAAATTGTTTGCTGTCTCACTGGTGCCGAAATTAGGACTGTGGGTAAACGACTAATGGGCTGGCACAACTAAGACATACAGGGTTCCATTTGACCTTACCATACATATATGGAGTACATAAAAAGGAGCAGAGGTTAAAGGTATGGAAAACAAGCACACCACAATAAACACAAAAATATAAGTAACATTTTATTACAATAATATATGTACAAAACATTAAAATCACAGAAAGGTATGTGAAATGCACTAAGGGGGTGCCATTATAAGCTCCCACAACAATAAATCAGTAAGCTGCCGATAACACAGATAATACAAGTACTAAGGAATAAAGTTCACCATGCTAAATTACACCAAAATAACAAAAACTGCAACAAAGTAAAATAAATTCCTAAAAGATCACAATGGGCAATATACCGATTCCCATATGCAGCCCAGCAGGGAACTGGCAAAGCAGCCCACACGTATCACCAATCAAGGTGGCCTTCATCAGGGATGTGGATTCAGTATGTAGTTGAAAAGCTGTCGTGGCACATGTTGGAAACTTGGGACCAATACAGAATACATGGTAGGTAGAGGATCCTTCAGAATAATTTTAAAGAGGCTCTGTCACCTGTTTCAAGTATACCATGCTAGATATATAGTGAGGTAGGGCTCCAAACGCTGATCACAAACATACCTTTATTTCTCTTATTTCAGGTCCGATCACACTGTAAAATCCACTTTTAACAATATGCTAATGAGCAAACAGAGCACTCGGAGGCGTGCTTATTGCTTCTGAGCACCGCATCTCCGACGCCCTCCTGCCTGTTAGTGCCGCCCCGTATGCAATAAAAACGCCCCCATCTATTTGATTGACAGCGCTAGACTCACTGGTCTAGCGCTGAGATCCTGTGCATACGCACTCCTAGGTATGACGGAGCATGCGCACTAAAGGAATTGGACTTGCCGAGTTTGACGGTGCAAGTGAAGTACGCACGCACTCACCATCATACGTTGGAATGCGTACGCGCGGGATCTCGACGCTAGACCAGTGAGTCTAGCGCTGTCAATCAAATGGATGGGAGCCGTTTTTATTGCATACGGGCCGGCACTAACAGGCAGGAGGGCGTCGGAGATGCGGTGCTCAGAAGCAATAAGCACGCCTCCGAGTGCTCCTTTTGCTCATTAGCATATTTTTAAAAGTGGATTTTACAGTGTGATCGGACCTGAAATAAGAGAAATAAAGGTATGTTTGTGATCAGCGTTTGGAGCCCTACCTCACTATATATCTAGCATGGTATACTTGAAACAGGTGACAGAGCCTCTTTAAAGAACTAGGTTTTTCCATGTTTGTTTTTTATTCCCTGCTTTCCCAGAGCCATAACTTTTTTCTATGTTCACATAGACATATGAGGCTTGTTTTTTCAGTGAGACAAATTGTACTTTGTACTATACATTTAGATTTTAATAGCAGAGGTGTTTTGGGATGTGGAGTTGCCTATGATCTTTATTTTTTGTGTGATGGTGATATATATATACTAGCAGAAGGACCCGGCTTCGCCTGGGTATATTTCATCTATTTCATTTAATGTTTCTGTGTGTCGTTGCAGACAGAAAGTCAATGCAGCTGACAGAAGTTGATTTTTACCTTCATTTTTTCAATCCCCATTGGCTGCGGAGTGGGGTGTGACCTGATCGGGTCAGGGGCGTGGTTTAGCGGGACTTTGGAGGGGATTGCTTTTAAGTCCTTCTTTTGAGGGTGGCCTGAATTAAAGGTCGATACCATGGTAATTTATGAGGACACGCAATGAGTAGCAGTGGAAGAAAACATCGCTTCGCACGGGTATATTTAATCTATTTCATTTAGTGTTTCTGGTTGTCGTTGCAAAAAGAAAGTCAACCTCCCACCCACCCCTGCAGCTGACAGAAGTTGAATTTTAGCTTAATTTTTTCAATCCCCATTGGCTGCGGAGTGGGAGGGGGCGTGCCCTGACCAAGTCAGGGGCGTGGCTTAGCGAGACCTGGGGCTAGGGTTTTAAGTCCTAATTTAGGGGGCAGCCTGAATTACAGGTCGATGCCATGGTAATTTATGAGGACACGCAATGGGTAGCAGTAGAAGAAAACATCTTTTATTACTACAGAACGGTCTTAGTCTAAAATTAGTCTAAAACATAAGTTATATTTATGGTAACCGGAATACCCCTTTAACAGTGTCATCCACAGCGCTCTGCCCCTTTAAAGCAGCGAACAGAAATAGGTAAGCTCCTCAGCTCCTCAGCTACTAATTACCTGGCTAGGTTGTTATAGAAACCTGTGTGCATCTGGAGAAAATGGCAGTTGGAATTTGAAGTGAAATGCTCCCAGACTAATGTTGGCTAATGGAGATCGTATTTTGGGAATATCTTGGGAACGGTGCGTCCTAGAGACCTGAGACTTGGTCTAAAACCTTCCCGGACACCTTATGTACCGGTGTGTGCCGCATTTGGTGAAAATCGGTCCAGTAGTTTGGTCGCGAATAGAGAACAGACAGACAGAAACTCATTTTTATAATATTAAGAGATATATATTTTTTTATTATTTTTTTAAACTTATTTTACTTTTTTCCCCTACTTATTTAAGTTCCTAGGGGACTTTAACATGCAATCCTTATATCGATTCTGTTATAGAGTGCAACCTATGGGAGATTCACTATGTTCCTATGGAGCCCTGCCATAGGCAGGTTTCTGTAGCAATATTGCTGTCGTAAGCCTCAGAGCCTCTAGCAGGTTCAAGGAATGAACCGCCCCATGATCTCCGCATGGAGGAGTCAGTTGGGCCCCAGGTCCCCTCAATTTATCATGGCAACTGATGGTTTAAATGTCTGTGATTGGTCTTATCTCCAATCACAGCCATTAGCTCTGGGTGTCTGTTGCTTATGGTGTCAGCCGAGTGGGCGCTATGTTTAAATGCCCAACTTCTGTCATACATGTACAGGTCAGGAAGATGTTAAAAAGCTAACATTCACCACACATATATGGCGGATGTCAGTAAGGTGTTAAATAAATGCTAAAAATACAACGTTGGTTTATCCATAAGGTCAAGATCAGAGGGTATCTGTAAATATTATTTTTTAGTGTAATAATAATTATTATTATATTATTATTATTTAATGTATCATTAGTAGCAGTATATTATTTATTAATTTGTTTTTGCCATTATTAGTGTAATGGTTATCTTGCCAGTTTAGTAGAAGCACTCCCCTGGTCAGATTCTAAGCAGGCTATTCTGGTTTGCAGAAGCTAAGGGGCTGCAGCTATTCACCCTTTAACTCTCTATACATGGGTAAAGTAGTGGCTGACTGGGGGAGCAAACATGAGAGTAAAGTAACCTAACAATGTGTGGGGGTCAATAATGGGTAATAGAAGAAGAACTCCAAAATGAAGCCCAGAAGGAATTTTTTTCCCTAAAGTGGGGAAAATTGGCTTCTACCGCACAGGCGTTTTTTGCCTTCCTCTGTATCAACTTGTAGGAAAACAGGCCGAACTGGATGGACAGATGTCTTTTTTCGGCCTTATAAACTATGTTACTATGTTACTAGATCAGAGGCAGCAGGGTCAAAACCAAGGAAGAGGAACAACAAATGACGAAATGGAAGATAGACCGGAAGTCAGGTAGTCTGAGGTCAAAACACAGTGCAGGTTTTGTTCTAAGAGAGTAGTCAATTAAATGAGTAATCAATGAAATAAGTCAGAATAAATGGAATGAATAAAACACAATAAGCGCACCAGGTAGTAGGAAAACACAACTGGCACTGACAGTCCAACAGATCCGATTCAAGTAGAGCTTGGTAAACTCCCTGATCCTCTGGTGAACTTCCTAATTGGCCAGCCGTCCAGAGTTTTGGATTACCTGGGCAGTCGGGACCGGTGATTGGCTTGGTGATCGTGCTTCTGAGTACTTGGAACCTGCCATTCCCACTGGTGTCACTGTGACAATCAGAGCAGAAGTGGCTGGCAGGGACAGATGCTGGAGGAGCATAGACAGGTAATTACATAACATATATTTAATTTGTCTTAATTTATCATTCATCATTATTAGTGCCTGTGTGGCAAGCATGGTTTATCTACATTACAAAAAGTCTCACTGTGGTTGTCACTGGCATGGGAAACACTAGGTCTGTCACTTACTAATAGCGGCACTGTGGTTGTCACTGTTAATGGAGACACTGTAGTTGTCACTTTTATGGGGCTAGTCAGGTTATGATATCAGGAGCTTGGCTTCTCACAAAAACTGTTCAGTAGCTTAGCATGCTAGGCCTGCTTGTCATTGAAGACCTAAAAGCCAGTATATTATGTGGCATCAATAGTACTGACTTTATATTAGTTATATACAGTGCCTTGCAAAAGTATTCGGCCCCCTGGAACTTTTTAACCTTTTGCCACATTTCAGGCTTCAAACAAAAAGATATAACATTTAAAATTTTTGGTGAAGAATCAACAACAAGTGGGTCACAATTGTGAAGTGGAACGAAATTATTGGATCATTTAAACTTTTTTTGTAATAATAAAACTGAAAAGTGGGGCGTGCAAAATTATTCGGCCCATTTACTTTCAGTTCAGAAAACTCACTCCAGAAGTTCATTGAGGATCTCTGAATGATCCAATGTTGTCCTAAATGACTGATGAAGATAAATAGAATCCACCTGTGTGTAATCAAGTCTCTTTATAAATGCACCTGCTCTGTGATAGTCTCAGGGTTCTGTTTAAAGCACAGAGAGCATCATGAAGACCAAGGAACACACCAGGCAGGTCCGTGATACTGTTGTGGAGAAGTTTAAAGCCAGATTTGGATACCAAAAGATTTCCCAAGCTTTAAACATCCCAAGGAGCACTGTGCAAGCGATCATATTGAAATGGAAGGAGTATCAGACCACTGCAAATCTACAAAGACCCGGCCGTCCCTCTAAACTTTCATCTCAAAGACTGATCAGAGATGCAGCCAAGAGGCCCATGATCACTCTGGATGAACTGCAGAGATCTACAGCTGAGGTGGGAGAGTCTGTCCATAGGACAACAATCAGTCGAACACTTCACAAATCTGGCCTTTATGGAAGAGTGGCAAGAAGAAAGCCATTTCTCAAAGATATCCATAAAAAGTCTTGTTTACAGTTTGCCACAAGCCACCTGGGAGACACACCAAGCATGTGGAAGAAGGTGCTCTGGTCAGATGAAACCAAAATCCAACTTTTTGTAAACAATGCAAAACTATATGTTTGGCGTAAAAGCAACACTCATCACCCTGAACACACCATCCCCACTGTCAAACATGGTGGTGGCAGCATCATGGTTTGTGCCTGCTTTTCATCAGCAGGGACAGGGAAGATGGTTAAAATTGATGGGAAGATGGATGGAGCCAAATACAGGACCATTCTGGATGAAAACCTGTTGGAGTCTGCAAAAGACCTGAGACTAGGACGGAGATTTATCTTCCAACAAGACAATGATCCCAAACATAAAGCAAAATCTACAATGGAATGGTTCAAAAATAAACGTATCCAGGTCTTAGAATGGCCAAGTCAGAGTCCAGACCTGAATCCAATTGAGAATATGTGGAAAGAGCTGAAAACTGCTGTTCACAAACGCTCTCCATCCAACCTCAAAGAGCTTGAGCTGTTTTGCAAGGAAGAATGGGCAAGAATTTCAGTCTCTAGATGTGCAAAACTGATAGAGACATACCCCAAGTGACTTGCAGCTGTAATCGCAGCAAAAGGTGGCGCAACAAAGTATTAATGCAAGAGGGCTGAATAATTTTGCACGTCCCACTTTTCAGTTTTATTATTACAAAAAAAGTTTAAATGATCCAATAAATTTTGTTCCACTTCACAATTGTGACCCACTTGTGATTCATCACCAAAAATTTAAAATGTTATATCTTTTTGTTTGAAGCCTGAAATGTGGCAAAAGGTTGAAAAGTTCAAGGGGGCGAATACTTTCGCAAGGCACTGTAAATGGTACTGCCTATCTCCCAACGATTGATCAAACTTTGCCAGTTCATTGGTGATCGCATCTTTTATGTAACACATAAAATCATTGTTTGCCGGTAGCAAACACAGTAGTGATCACTTCTTTCCATACAAGGAGGAGGATTGCTTCATGTAACAATCAGAAACAAATCCCTATGAGGTTCATACCTGATTTTTAGCGCAAAATTTGATGACTATAGCAATTCCACAGTGATATGGTTATCACTAGACAGAAATGACAGATACATTTCAGACAGATGGAAAAAATTCCCATCAGTCAGAAAAGAAGACATGATTGCCCACTAATTGTCACCATAGATAATTGTTTCAACTATGCCAGTATTTTATTGATTTCAGACGGAAATAATGCAGGTGCTTTTACAGGTGGCCCGTATTTTTAGATTCAACCCTGGACTTGCTGTGGTCCATTAGAACAGATAAGTGCAGTTTAACTTCAGTTGTGATGAACAGCAGAAGGTGTATGTGTTGTAACCACAATATAGAAGCCACAAAGCACCCTTCTTACTCTCATCTGAAAGTGAATTTAGTTAAATTACATAGTAACATAGTTTATAAGGCTGATAAAAGACATCTGTCCATCCAGTTCAGCCTGTTATCCTGCAAACTGATCCAGAGGAAGGCAAAAAAAATCCTGTGTGGTAGAAGCCAATTTTTCTCACTTTAGGGGGAAAAAAATTCCTTCCCGACTATATTAGATTTTGGGAGTTAACATCATTGATTTGGGTTACAGTTTGTATAGGGGGAGGGTAAAATATATACACACACACTGCTCAAAAAATACTTGTATCTCCTCCTCATTGCCAATAATTTCACTTGTTCCATTACCTGTTAATGTACTCACAAATACTGTCGTGACGTCTGGTTTTAGGCCGGACAGTCCGGTTTTCTGGCTCCCTGTCCTATGTCTGGTGCAGGGCCAGGACGGACACAGGGATGTCCACCCTTTCATCAGCTCACGCTCAGTCAGCAGCACTGCGCTGTCCGAACGTGAGCTGCAGCAACTGACTGAGGCTTCTCTCACACTAACACAAAGACAGCTATCCCACACCATAGCTGCTACTAAGAGTTGGGCGTCCGCAAAGCCTGGACCGGCAAGTGAAATCCGGCCCGGTGCTTGACCTCACCTTTGACCTGCAATCAGTGTCTGCAGCATATACTGGGAGGAAAATACCTTCCCCTTCACACCAGACCTTTTAATGTGTCACATTATGCACTTGAAACCAATAAGGTTCTTGTTCACTGTATTGGTTTATAATATTTAAGCATACTGGTTTGGCAGAATTTAGATTTAAATTAATATTTCCCAAACTTTGAAAAAAGTTTTTTACTCTCTTCTTGCTTAAAAATGCTTCCACTTAATCCATGATCATTGCTCTAGCAATAGCTTGAATGGAGGAGATTAAGTCAGGTTTGGGGAGTGCTTTTGTATCCTGCTTTGTATCCTGCTTCTGCTATACAGCATATATGAGCTGTATAGCTTCATCTGATGACCTCTAGTTGGCCTTATGTGGATCGTGGACTGATTCACTTGAATGGGGTCCGCGATCCGCAACTGACTGTCCACACCACAAAAAAGTAGTGCATGCACTACTTTTTTGCGGTGCGGAGGCATGGACAGAAAACCCACGGAAGCACCCGTAGTGCTTCTGTGGGTTTCCCGTCCGTTCCGCACCGCATCTCCCGGATTGCAGACCCATTCAAGTGAATGGGTCCGCATGCGGGGTGCACAGGCTGGTGCCCGAGTATTGTGGACCTGCTGTTTGTGGGACGCAATGCGGCCACGGCCGGGCAATGGCTGTGTGCATGAGCCCTATGGAGAACAAATACTCTATAATGAAGGGTTTAGTATTTTGTAATTGGTAGAAATTTGGTTGCAGGACTGATTTAATCTGCTATAGCAAAAACAGAGACATTGCTGCCAGTCAAAATCTAAATATTTTAAAATCACCTAAATCAGGGATACCCAACCTGCAGCCCACCAGCTGTTGCAAAACTACATTTCCCAGCATGCCTGGACAGCTTACAGCTACAGATATTTATCCTTTAGCACAGATATTGTACAGACTTTTGCTTTTGTGTCTCCTACTGATTGAAGACCTGCTATAAAATCCTCAATGAGTATGTGGGTTCTTTGTGAAAGGTATTCATTATTTAGGGGGGAAGGAAAATCATATGCTACATAATTCTTGTATTCTTGTATGTAAAGGTTGACTGGTGCATTGCTATGTTTTTTTTTTTTTTTTAACAAGCAGCATTGAATATAGAACTAAGGTATATTAACTCCACACATCTTATTGTTGTTTTTTTTTTTTTTTTTTTTTTTAAATAAGGAATGCTAGACTGCGTATTTTAGGAGCAAATGTAAATTTTCCTCCAATGTTTGCTTATAATCACTATTTGCTAAAAGTCGGATAAAGGTAGTTATGTGTGTTCATTATTAGGTTGCATTTTTATATATGGTATGCTCAAGCACTTGTGTTTTTAGTGGCATTCTTTGAACCTGCATTTTTTTGTGCATATTTGGTTTAAAAATGCCAGCTCCAGATGTTAGCTGAAAGTCTGTGGTAAATATGCAATGCAAGACCCTGGCTGTGCTTGCAAACGATAGGAAAAAGCTCAGCTCTTGGGTACTTTCATGGTCCCGGCCAGTACCTTTTCATATGTTTTGGAAGAACTAGTTAGAATCCCTGGATACGAGCTGTGAATAATGTGATGAAAAAATGAATCAGGCCTTTCTCTCCTTTTATGATCCACTCCTGGTTTTTGCTTCCAATCAGGAAACTCGAAAATGTTGCCATATCCTAAGGCCCCTTTCACACGGGCGAGATTTCCACGTGTTCACATCACGCATTGCACCCGCACTGAATCCTGACCCATTCATTTCAATGGGGCTTTTCACATGAGCGATGTTTTTCACACATCAGTTCGCCGTTGCGTGAAAATCGCAGCATGTTCTATATTCTGCGTTTTTCACGCAGCCCTGGCCCCATTGAAGTGAAAGGGGCTGCGTGATTCACTGATGGTTGCTAAGAGATGTTGTTTGTAAACCTTCAGTTTTTTATCACGTGCGTGAAAAACGCATTAAAACGCTTCGCACCTAACGCGGAAAAAACTGAACGAACGCACGCAATCACAGTCAAAACTGACTGCGATTGCGTGCGGATTTTCCGGAACGCATTCGGACTGAATCCGTGACGCCCGTGTGAAAGAGGCCTAAGAGTTCCCCGTTAGAGATGAGCGAACGTGCTCATAACGAGCACTGTAGCGATCGGCTCCCCTGCGCTCGCATGGGCGCAGGCATCCGCTTCCGTCCTCCTCACCCAAGGAGCGCTGGCCTCTCTGGTGGCTGGGACCACGTGAGTGCGTACAGTCCTGCACTTTTTCCTATAGTGTGCAAGTACAGCCACTGCTGCTGGATTGCAAGGTGGTCGTAACCGTGGAAACTAACAGTGTATAATGGCAGTGTATTATGGCAGTGAGCAAAGGATCCCTTTTGGATAAATAAGTTAAATAAATAAATGATGAATAAATGACCAACAACCTGGCCTACACAATTATCATGTATAATTTATTCATCACAGTGAACGCGTTAAAAATAAATTAATAACAATGGCAGAATTGTTGCTTTTTACTAATCTACCAAACACAAAAAAAAAGAATAAAAAGTGATCAAAAAGTGTACCACAAATTGGTACTAATAAAAGATACAAGTCATCCCTCAAAAATCAAGCCCTAACATAGCTCTGTAGAACAAAAAAACAACAGTTATGGGTCTTGGGATACAGCAATGCAAAAATATTTTCTTTTTTTAAGTATTTATTGTGCAAAGGTAGTAAAACTAGAGATGAGCGAACTGGTTCTAATAGAACAGTATTTGCTCCAAACTTAAAATTTGTCTGCCAAACTAATCTGAGGCTTTTCTGTTTCGAGTCAGATGAATCGCGTAAAAACAGCACTCAGCACCATTTTACTATTCATGTTGGAGGGCAAAACCATGATGGAGGAAGAAAATGGATGGTCACATGACACTGATAGGAAGTGTGAGGGGGGCTTGCCCTGATACAGCCTGATAAGCCAGTCAGGGGCTGTATCCAGCTAGTTTCTGTTACAGACATGGTCATAGAACGCAATTCTGCATTGTACTTGTGACCTGGAAGGATATTGTCCAGTGGCTCTGTCTGCCAAAAACAGTTGCAGACATAAGATACTGATATAATATGATAGGGACAGTATAACAAAATTATAGGAAGAGAATAGGAGATATTTTTGGGAATTTTGGTTCTATTAAGGAGTTTGATCAGAGAGAGTGAGGGTGTGAGACACTGGTCTGGTCACTAACAAGCGTATTTGCTGGCAGGCTACTGTCAGCTCACATTCTGGCAACTAACTCTTCATTACAAATTCCTGCAAAAACAGCCATTGTTTTAAGTTTTTTTTTCTATACTTAATAGCCTTATTGCCATACAAATTACATTCTTGCAAGCACTAAGGAATTGCCCCTTTTTTTTCTAGAAACCAGTTTCTATTTACCATTTGCAGTTGGACATCTCAGTGCCTTATAGCCGTGTTACTGAATGTGTAGAACATTGCTGTAAGATAAGGGGTAGATAATGCAAACGCATTTTACAGCAGTAATGCAAATTATGAATGCGATATTAAAGGCATTACTGCATTAGACAGTGTAGTTCAAAATGTTTAATTGCAAAAAAAATTACATTGTCACACCCATGTTTTAGTAAACGCATGTTATTACTTCAAAAAAAGCTGTCACATGACCCAGGTGTGACTGTCAAGGGCTGATCTATTTTACACAGACAACCTTGCACGCCACAGATTGTACATAAATCACACCCCAACACAGCCTTTCACGCACCCCAACATGCTGCCACCATCTATGATATTTAACTTAATATTAAATTAAATTAATTAGGGGCTCATAGAAAACCCACAGTGCCCCACTAACAAGCAGATGCACAGTAGCACTAGCCACACTTATTGCAGACTCATGGTAACACAACTGCACTCACACAGATCAAATGGAGCTCACTTATTAAAAGATATAACAGACATACATAGACGTGCAGAAACTATTTAAAAAAAGGTTTAAAGCAGAAGGGTCCTTTTTACTTAGCAAATGGCTTGATAAGAGTCTGTTTCTGGTCCAGGGGATAGGGGAACGGGACCACAATATCGATTGGATCCCCAAATTATGTCAAAGAATTGTCCAAAATCCCTCATTTTTATCCCAAATGAGGGAGTGATAGGTTCACTCGTATTCTAGTATGCAATCTCAAAGATTTTGGAGGCCTGCTGGAAAGGGGCTGCCATGTCTGAATTTCCTTAACTTAGCAGGACGCCTCCCGTTGAGCAGTTCCAAAAGCCAATTTCTAGCAGTCAGGTGCTAATTGTAAGACACAAGGAAATGTGTATTCCTGCTCCCAGTAGCACAGGTCCCAAGCTCATGATGATAGACATATTGCTAATTTGATTCCAACAGAAATCCTCACATGGTAGCTCAACTTTTAGCCTTGAGCCTAATAGGATTATCAAAGGAGATGAATATCCCATGGCAGACTTCTTGGGACCTTTAAAGGGGTTGTCTCATTTCAGCAAATGTAATTTATCATGTAGACAAAGATAATACAAGACACCTACTAATGTATTGGGATTGTCCATATTGCCTCCTTTGCTTACCAGATTAATTTTTCCATCACATTATAAACTGTTAGTTTCCACGGTTACGACCACCTTGCAATCCAGCAGCAGTGGCTGTACTTGCACACTATAGGAAAAAGTGCAGGACTGTATGCACTCACGTGGTCCCAGCCACCAGAGAGGCCAGCGCTTTTTCTATATTGTGCAAGTATGGCCACTGCTGCACACTATAGAAATGAGGATTGTATAATGTGATTGTATAATGTGATGAAAAAATTAATCTAGCCAGCAGAGGAAGCAATATGAACAATCACAATACATTAGTAAGTGGTTTGTCTTTAACTTTGTCTGTACATTATAATGCCATTTGCTGAAGTGAGACAACCCCTTTAAGAACTAGTACGGTCATGGTTAGTATCACACAATAAGGTAAAAGGTATAGAATCACCAAGCAAATTCATAAAAATCAAACGACAGATAATATAGACAATATCTCACAGCATTTGCAAAAGAGTTCAATATTTTATAGCAATAATATGTAATCATAACTTGATTATAATAGCCATGTTACTGAATGTATTGTACATATACCTGCAAGATAACGAGTAGATACAACAAACACATATTACATCAGTAACACAAATTATAATCATGGTACTGGTACTGCATCATTGTGTCTAGTTTTGCTGCAAAAAAAATAGCATTTTTACACGTTTTAGTGAAGAGCTGATATTATTGCATCCGACTGTGTAGTTCAAAAACATTTTACTGCAAAAATGTCATTACCGATGTGCAGTGTTTTTGTGGAAGGAAAGACATTCAGGACAATTTTGTTAGTATAATTTAATAATCTGTGTACCAAACCCATGACTTTTCATTTATAGACCTCATAATAAAATGTCTGGAAAACGGAAAAAGAAAGATCCATGCCTCTTCTTCCCACAGTCAAAATGTGGTAATAGGAGATGCAGCACCATCCATCCAGCCAGTAATAGTAGTAGTAGGCCACAGTTCTACCTGGCTTCCAAAAGGCACTACATTATTATTGAGGACAAATAGAATGAGATTGTGGACTGGATGGCTCACTCCTTCTCTCAGTCACAGCAGGATGGCTTGGAATTCACCCCTGAGTCTGAAACTGTGCCTTGGAGCCAGGGGTCACAGCATTCTTTCTCTTCCTCTTCCTTGTAATCCCAGAGAAGTCTTTCAGTTTCAGTTTTATCCTCTCTGTCTTCACTGTCCCCTTCTAGTGGGGCACCTTCTATATTTCCTAAGCATAGGCAACAAAACCCCACCATGTGCTATGGAAGATACTAAAGAGAGTCTCCCTATTGATGAGTTGTGTGAGAACAGTCACCATTTGGACAGCCATGAGGAGGAGATCTAGGGGGAGGTGGGGGACAAGTGTAGTATTGGTGGTGATGATGGTAGTAGTGGTATTTATAGCCACGGTGGCGGAAGTAGGGGCAGTTGTAGCAACAGTGGCACATGGGGCAAATGCAGAGCAGTAAATTGGGAGGGAGCCAAGGAGCCCACAATGACATATAGGCTTATAAAAGTGGCTGGGAGGGTGACGACTATGATGATGATTGCGTGTTGGACAGGATCTGGAAGCCCGATTGGGGAGATGAGGAGGCATCAATAAAGAGCAGTGGCAACATATGGGCAGAACCTGCCAAAAAATTGCCAAGGCCAATTCTGTTTGTATTATGGTCAGCTCGGAAACTGGTGACTCAGCTGATATTCTAGGCACAGGCTAAAAATGTGCCAGACCTAAGCCAAGCTTGTCTGCTGCTAGCTCTGTGCGATTATCTCCCATCTGCTGTGTGCAAGATTAGAATAATCATGGGTGTCCAGACACAAATGTACAGCATCACCAGTTATTGTGGGAAAATAGAATTGGCCACCAGCTAGCACAGCAAGAGTCTTCTCCTTCTCCCGGTCCCCTTTGCGGCAGCCAGGTTGCATTCACATGCAGTGCAATGTCGTTGTCATGATGATCATTACTTACTGCTTCTCCTGCTCAAAATCCTCCTATTCCTTTTCGCTGTCAGCTATCAATAACAGAATAGCTAAGAAACAACTATATACATCCAGCAATCCTCTGGTTCGCAAGTTTAACTCCCAACTGACCAAGTTGCTGGCAATGCAATCACTGCTATACCAATTGGTGTATTTTGCTGACTTTAGAGCTGGAAGATACCTAGCTGGCATTTCTCCTAAAAAGCTAGCCCTCACGTGGTGGAGAGGGTTGGCCACTCCTTGCAATTCTCACTGTCCAGCAAGGTGCATGCCATAGTAGACACTTGGAACAGCTGTTACACGCAGGGACAGTACATATCTTTCACAGCCCACCGGCTCAATATTTTTCATGTCAACAGTAAGGAAGAACCACAGCAACAGGGCCAGGTCCTCCACATTTGTTTCAGCCTGCTTCCCACACTAGGTACTTATCCTCCTCCTCCAAATCCTTCTCCATGGACATCCTACCGTCCCCAACAGCAGCAGGGCAGATCTTCGCTTCCACTCTTCCTATCATATGTGTAAAGTAAAACGTTGCCATATGGTGTCACGCAGCTGATCACTTGCAAACATCCAGCAAACATTCCCCTGGCTTTTTCCTCACCAGCTGCAGCTGGGCAAGGTGGTCAGTGACAATGGCTGGAACATTGTGGCCCTGTTGCATTTGGGAGAAATAACATATGCTCCTTGCATGGTGCACCTGGTCAATTTCGTTGTGCAACACTTTTTTTAAAAAAAAAAGTACACTGGCTTGCAAAGGGTGCTGCCAAGTTCAGGAGACTATCCTCACATTTCAGCCATTCTTATGTAGCAAGGAATGTTCTCCTGGACTTGCAGTGACAGAACAGTCTGCCATTGTACCACTTGGTCAATGAAATTCTAACTCACTGGAATTCTACCTTGCAGATGCTAAAGCGTCTATACAAGCAGCATAAAGCAGTGAATGATTTTGTCATGCATCAGACCACTGCAGCAGCGAGCATGTGTTGCTTCAAGGTCAGGCAGTGGCAGCTCTTTGAAGAGGCCACAAAATTTGTCAGTAGTGACAACTGCAGCATGAACTATATCACCCCCGATATTTACCTTAGAGCAGATGCTCACGCTGTTGCAACAAGGGATGGCGGAATAAGAACAACTTACAGATTTTGCCGGCCACCCTGTACCTGTTGGAGACCCAAATGGGGAATGTCCCATGGAGGAGGAGGAGGATGTTTTGCTGTTGCCAAAAGGGAGGCACAATTACTTTATTATCAGCTTTTGGCGAGCAGATGCTTGCCATACTCATATCTGAGGCCCCTCTCCACCCCTTGCAGAGTCACCCATCTTCTGTCATCTCTGCTGCTACAACAGCGGAAGCCACAGCAGCAGCAACCAGTTCAGTATCATAAACATGATGGAGCAATTTTTTAATGTGCCAGGCCAGGCTGAGACAAATCAGCAAGTAGAGAACTACTGCCTTAATACCCAAGTTCAGTCCTAGCTGACTCTGGCGTTTCCCTGCTCTGTCTGTTCTCTCTTGCCCAACCTCTAATGGCATCTCAGAAAGGGTTTCAACGTGGCAGGGAACATTTTGTCACCCAAACATACCAAGTTGTCCTCCACCAGTGCCTAAAACATCACTTTTGTAGAAAAAAAAAAAAAGAGGCATGATTGGATCCCACTCCTTTGGCTTAGGCCGATGAATAGATCTGCCCTTGCTGATGTTGCCCCATCATGCCACTGCTGCTGTCTGCCTGCCTGCCATCGTGTTCCGTACCATATGGCTGCTGCCACAATCTTGCCACTGCTGCTGTCTACCTACCTACCATCATGTTCTGTACCATATGGCTGCTGCCATCATACCACTGCTGCTGTCTGCCTGCCTACCATTATCCCCTGTACCGTATGGCTGCTGCTGCTACACTATCTGCCTTTGTTAAAGAATAATTTTTGGAAGCTTTCTAATATCAAAAAGCATAACACATGCAACGGCGCAGTTGCACACATTTCAAAAATCTCTAAGCAAAATGTAAAGAAATATATATGTATTTGGTATCGCTGTAATCATACTGACCCAGAAAATAAAATTAGCATTTTATGCCACAATCAGAATGTTGCAAAATTTATAATGTAAAAACTGAGTTGTGGTATCACTGTAGTCCCCTCCAGAAAGAGTTAATAAAAGTTAACCAGTAAGTCAGGGTACCACAACATGGTGCCATTGAAAACAATAACGTTTCCCACAAAAATCAAGCCCTCATATGGCTACATAGATGGAAAAATTAAAAAAAATTAAAAAAAATGCTATGTCCCTAAAGCCTCAAATTCCTACAGGTGTAAGGGGTTAAAAATACCCCTTAATGGTTCTACAATGTACACATTATGGCCTCATACACACAACCACTTACATATTTCGATCTGCAAGCAAGGATGCGCAAAAGACGGATACCATCCTTGTACAATCCACATTTTCCTCACTCCTCTTACTAGAAATGACTATTCTTTTCCACAATATGGACAAGAATAGGACATGTCCTATAATTTGCAGAACGGACACACGGATGTGGACAGCACAAGGATGACATCCATGTGCTATTTGTTTTTGCTAACTCATAGAAATGAATGGTTTGGTGTGCAATCCACAAAATATGCAGATTGGACATGGATGCAAAATACGGTCGAGTGCACGTGGTTGCGGATGCAGTCTTTTGCGGCATTGACCTGCAGATGCAGAAAGCACATGGCAGAAAGATAGAGCATGTCCTATTCTGGTCCACAAAGTGCAAACCACAGACCCATGGAAGTCAATAGGTCCGCAAATAAAATGTGGATAGCACACGGACCACATCCGTATTTTGCGTGTCTGCAAAACGGATACGGTTGTGTGCATGAGGCCTAAATCTATTCTGAAGCTTTCCATAAGAAATTAAGTTGACACCATGTTTGATGCATACTTATAGCTTTTTTTAGTCTAGTGAGCAAATGTGCAGTAGAATAGGGATGCCACTGACTTCCAATAAACACTAAGAAATAATAATATTATAGGGGAATATAGGGGATAAGTGTTTGATCGCTAGGGGTTTGACTGCTGGGACCCCAATTGATCAAGAGAAAGGGTTCCCAGCAAGTTCCAGTGAACTGACCGATGAGAATAGTGTGGTAGTGTGCATACGCATTGTCCACTCCATTCACTTCTATGGGACTGCCAAGTGCAGAGTTCACAGCAGCTCCGTAGAAGTGAATGGACTAGAGGACACACATGCGCACCACCACTGCATTCTCATGGGTAGTTTAGAGGCACTTGCGAAACCCCATTGTGATCATCACTGGTGGTCCGACCACTGTGGCTTATTCCCTCTCCTGTGCATGGGGGATGTGTTATTAGTGGCACAACCACTCTAAAGGGAATTATCACCATGAAAATTCAGTTTTGTTTACCAATGAGGAGTAGCTGAGCAGATAGATATACTTTTATGGGAAAATGGCTGTCAATACATATAGCTATTAATGACTGATAAGACTGACGCTTAGCTCTGAGCCCAGAAAGAGCAGAGATTTTAAAGGGACTGTGCCATAATTTACTTTCCACCCTAAAGATTAGATCCTTGGATTCAGTTGCGTACTTCCAATAGATGCAGACCACTTCTGCTATGAGGCCCATGACGAAGGGAGAATTGACCATGTAAGAAAAGCCCCGTCCATAATTACACTTAAAACAGGCTCCCATCATGTCCCTGCTGGTGCTCGGTCCTGCCTTCCAGCTCCCTGTTCCCATTGTGCTGTGATCAGGTTCCCCCTCTTACCCAGCACATTGGTGGGCGGCTGCCCCTGCCCATATCCCACCCAGTGCTCGCTGTGTGTGTTTGATGTCTCTCTGTTGGGTGCTAGGCTGGCCATTCAGCATGACGAGTGCTAGCAGAGCCTGCTGCTGATTGACTTGCCTACAGAAACCTTAGTGAGTCACACTGGAGTACTTTTGCCAGCAAGCGATGACTACAGTAGGCTCTGGAGACACCAGTCCTGGCCAGCACACAGTAAGCAATGGTAGGCTTATAACTTTAGAATAAGGCAGTTTGGATAACTGGCTGTATTTGGGGAAAATCACATATCTGTTGGGCAGGATACATTTATATTAATGGCACAACTTCAATGACGTTTTGCTGAATCTTTTCCCATAAAGCTATATATCACTCTGCTCAGCTCCTTCTCTATAGCCTGCTGCCTGCAGATTGCACTGAATTTTCATGAAGACAGGTTCCCTTTAGGAAGGACCAGTTAGCAGAATCAATCCTATTAAACCAGGCATACTGCATGGTGGGGATTGATCCTGCACATGAAAACAATATCTAGATGGTGAAAATCCAGTTGTTCCAGAGAAAACAGAGTTTAATTCCATATGCAGAGTAGGGCTTCAGTGCAGGTTCTCGCTCCTCAATGCAACTCTGCTTTCCTATGTTTGATTTGGCCCATTCTTTGCTCCTCTGTGCACTGAAACAGTAATTTGCATATGGAATTAAAGGGGATCTGTCAGCAGATTTGTATCTATGATACTGGCTGGCCTGTTACATGTGCACTTGGCAGATGAATGCATCTGTGTTGGCTCCATGTTCATATGTGCCCAGATTGCTGAGAGAAATGAAGGTTTAATATATGCAAATGAGACTCTAGGAGCAACAGGGGTGTTGCTGTTGCACCGAGAGGCTCTGCTCTCTCTGCAAGTGCCACACCCCCTGCACTTTCATTGACAGGGCCAGGTGTGATGATGTTTTCACTGCCTGACCCTGTCAATCAAAGTGCAGAAGGCACAGCTGTTGCAGAGAGAGCAGAGCATCTAGGTGTAAAGGTAACATCGCTGTTGCTCCTAGAAGCTCATTTACATATAATAAAATATAGGGAGTCATTTACGAAATGATGTACGCCAGTTTTCTGGTGTATATTTGTTGCAGATTGTGGCGCAAAGGTAATTTGCATTGTAATCTGCGACTTTTCCCCGCTCATGCCAGGTCTAAAAAAAGAGGGCGTGGCATGGGTGGGGAAGGTTGCAGGCCAACAGGCCCATTTCATTTATCATTTTATATGCCTGTTTTAGGCGTAGAAAATGTTCTAAATTTAGAAAGGTGGTGGAGGCGCTGAACTTATGTAGAGACCGGCATCTCTACATAACTTTGGCAAATCCATCACCAGCGCAGGGGCTTGTTAAGACTGACATCTAAAACACATATGCCTTCAGCTGCCAAGCGCACATGCAACTGGTCAGCCAGCTTTACCAATCTTTGTCATATGCCATTTTAATAGCACACTGTTTTTCTCTTCCTCTAAAAATTTCCATGCACAGGTATTTGGTTTTGTTTCCATATTGGGTAATGAATAAGTGACATATTTTACTTTCAAATATAGAAGCAAAAAGGCAAAAAAAAAAAAAAAGAAAGAAAAAAAAAGTTCTTCATAATTTCCACAAACTGGCACAATTTCTTGTGTTTGTTTATGACAGTGTGGCTTTTGCAGTTCAAACTATTGTTTTTCCTGTAAAAACAGCACATCCATGATCAGATATTACAAAACTGCCATGATTTGATACAATTGTTCACCGACTAGATAGATAAATACATAGATAGATCGATCATGATGATAAAAAAAATATTTTTTATAGTGCAACAAATAGCATTAGTGTTTTAAAATGTTATCCTTCCATCTGGATATTTATAGTTTATGGATGGTCAGCAACTAATTAAGGCCTCATGCACATGGCCATGTTTTGCAGTCCTCAAATCGCAGATCCACAAAACACAGATCCCGGCTGTGACCATGCTGTCCCCCCCATATAGAGAAAAGTCTATTGTCCACAAAAAAGACAAGAATTGGACATTATTTTTTGCAGGACCGTGGAAGGACTTATGGATGCACACATGGTGTGCATCTTTTGTGGCTCCATCAAGATGAATGGGTCCGCATCCAATACTCCAAAAATTCTGATCGAATGCAGACTATGGCCGTGTACAGGAGGCCAAAATCAGTTATCTCTCCAGTGCGCAGTCATGATCATAAGCATAAAAAGGAGTCCATTATTTTGCTAAACCAGAGATTGTCGTAGCTGGTGAATAGTCCGTGTAGGCTATGGTCACTTCTGTGGAAAGTGCTTCAGCCCACCCCAGCTGCTCCGTCTCTAGAACTGGAAGGCGTCTTACAGATGCACTTCCTTTTATTCTGAAAAGTGAACCAGCCTGCTCTTTTCATTACTGTAGCAGTAAACCTGCCTGAAATGCTAAATGGACACACTATTTGGCCTTCTTCACAATGATTGCATATGAGTTGTGTGGAGCATGCACGTATCTAATTTATTACAAAAAAAAAATGGAGTGACCTTAGCCTAACATGAACATTGTATCCATCAGATGCATTGTACACTGTACGAGGTACTGCCTAAGTTATGACACTGTGTATTCAATGTTTATTCTATGTGTTTTATAATTGTCAGCTTGCCTACAGTTTTTTATTTTACCATCTTGCCCTTTTAAATGGATTGTTCTGTTGTTTCCATTCGCTCATTCACTAATGTTAACATGCTATATTTGGTTCATATTCCTGATTGACTTTTCTTTTGTCTCTTTATTGGGCTATTCCAGGAGCCATGGCTAACCATCTTATTACCAATGCTCTTCTTCGTCCTCGTGGCGCTAACAATCCCTATAATACATTGCTCGGGGAATTGGCTGTCTATAACAACCCTTCTGTAAGCATATACAAATTACAAGGTGTGCTTGAGTTTCTCTTAACCTTTCCGTTAAAAATCCCTCCATATACCTTTTAAATAGTTTCAAATTTCAGTAGTATTTTTTACAACCTCATGGTTTTGATCAGCAGTGCTTACTATTAAGAAGAGTGTAATAATCAATAATAATGTGCACTGTGGGTTCACGATTAGTTTAACGAACAGAGTAGCACATTTGACTGCCTTTTGTTTTGTGTTATTGGTTCTAATAGCTTTTACTTGTTCAGATTTCTCTTTCAAACACTTTAATACTGAAATATTTATAATCTTTGTTAGTACTTGTATTACTTTCATTACGATCACAGAAATGTTTCTTAACCTTTTTGTGATAGTTTTGTGACTCTTTATCACTAATTTTTTTTGCAGGGATGACTACTTAATGCAAATCAGCTGTGTTGACATTTAGTGACCTCAACCAATATATTGTATTTACCTCAATTTCTGTTGTGTCGTTTATTACAACTTAATAATTAATTGATGAACAGTTATAAAAGAGAAAAATTACAATTAAATGGGTTTTCCAGGATTTAAATATTGATGACCGGTCCTATGGATAGGTCATTTATATCAGATTGGTGGAGGTCCGACTCTCAGCACCCCTGCCAATCAGCCATTTAAAAGAGACCGCAACATTTGGATGAGTGCTGCATCCTCTTTATGGTATACCAAGCACAGTGTTCCACCTTGTTTAGTGCCTGTGCTTGATTTTTGTAGTTCAATCCCAGCTGAATTACTTGAATGAGACTGAGCTGCAAAAAGGCCATTGACCCATGGAAGTGGATTCACAGGCTGAGAAAAAAGCCACAGCTATTGGCTAGTAAAAGAAGGTAGGGATTGCAAGCTGCACTTTATATCATTTACATGCAAGAACTGACTAGGCACCGCCAGATAATCTCTTCAGTATATATGAAGCAAAAACAGTGACATTTTGCTGCTTTCCTCAACGCTCTGTAAACAGTCCTTTTGTGCCACCCCACTCACTTCCCCTCCGACATCATAGCTAACTTAATAATGCAATACATAGGGATCACAGACACATGCAGAAAATACATATACATTTGCAGTAACACATTAATGGATGCAGTAGTAAGATGCTGCAAGACTATTGGGTTGATCTGATTGTAAATCCATGTATGTGGTCAGTCAGCAAAATGGTGGTCACTGTAAAGAAAGCAGAACCGTAGGTTGTAACATTGCTACAGTAGCAAGCTGGCATCAATCAAAATCATGGGGAGTGATCTCAGAAGCAAGCAACCAGTTGGTGCTTGTGTTGTATGTACTGCACAGTGCTGGCAGTGCAGTGAGATCCCACAGCCCATGGACAATGATATGTAGGAAAGAGATCTAGTTAACCATTGCAATTCAGCTGACAGGAAGCTTGGAGTGTATGTATGCTAAAAGTACTGTACAGGGTAGGTAGCCCTGTCAGGTATTTGTATAAAGCATTCATGAGCAGAATAAAGAACATCATTTTAGGCTAGGGGACGACTGAAACTGCAAGGTTGCAGAGCAGCAGGAGACTGTTCTAAGTATTTTCTGAAAGTTATATGTGTCCGGCCCAAAAAAGTCCATTGGCTTTATAATATAGTGTTAAATCCAGCTTGAGGAGGGCCTACATGCCGAGATGAAGTTGTTATGAACATTTGTGCTCCACAATAAAGCATTGAAAGCAATTTAGCTAGGGGCTAATTGGACCCTTCTTGCATATTGGACTTCTGTGGTGGTTCTAGGTGGAACCCATCTCCAAGGTAGCACACCTCAGCCTTCTCTCTGGTGCACACAATACCTTTTTGAATATACCATTGTTACTTAAAAAGTTTTTTTTTTACATTTTGCAGGCTCGAGTCACCTTGCTTGCTCTACTAAAATACAACACTGCTTCTTTTTAATACACCAGTATTAGCAAATATGCTCCAACATTGTAGAATTGGTTTTGCAGTGTCATATTTCCTAGGAAGTCTTTCTACTAGATTTTGATAATTGGCTACAGACATTTTCAACCGTTTAACCTCAAAATGTTGGGTATGAACTCAAGGCCTGAATTTATATATCATTGGGCTAAATCCATGCATTACATTTTCCTTGATCTTCTCAATGCAAGTGTGTATAAATCTAAACGTGTTAGATGAAATGAGGTCAGAATTTGGTGAAGGCCACTCCAAACACAGATCTTTATGGAACTTGCTTTGTGCCTAAGAGCAAGGTTGTGCTAAAACAGGAAGAGGATAAATACCTTTTCTATCAGAAGAATACAGTAGCTTAGAGTTATCGGTGACAGCAGATTCATAGTATTATGAGCCTACCAGTGTTCCTGTTGAAGGATTTTTGGCATTCTACTACAATAAGGATCATTTAGGCCAAGCAATACAGAAAATGCAATCTTGACTCTCTGGCCAAGGAAAGTAACAGTCATTTCTAGAACGCTAGCGGTTGTCTTTACATTTCTTTATCCATATCTTCACACTGCGCAAATGATGGTATACAAACCAATGACCATACTTTATACCCAGTTATGTACACTACTGAATAGAGATGAGGGAATTTCTCGAAATTCTTTTTGGTCTCGATTAGAGCAATTTGGCCTTCGGGTTTGCTTTGGTCCCAATAAATTCGACCCATATTAAAAGTGCCCCAGTTGCCCTGAGGTCATCCACTGGGATCTACTAGGACTGTATCTAACCCTTTTCAAGCTATTTAATGCATAGACAGCGTTAATAATAAAAGAGTGACAACAACATACATAATTATGGGTAAATGGTTGGTAGAAGGTGGTAATAAACAGCCTTCTGAAAAATGCACTGCACTGTCAAAATTTTTAATGCATTTTAACATGAAAAAGTTATAAATTATCTTTTTTTAAGGGCAGATGCCTGTCATGTTTATGCACACTGTGTATTAGAAAAAGAAAGTGGTACAAAAATTGTGGTCACAGGTTTGGTGTTATTTAAAACAATCAACAATTATCCTGGAAAGTGAAGAAGCAAGGTCTTTTTATAAAACATCATCACAAAAATGTTCACTTGTTTGGGAGCAGTTTCAGATTTGTTATACTGTGCAGATTAGGGTTCCTAGCAGCAGCAGTAGTGTATGGAACACAAAAGATAAGGCAAAAGGCTCTGTATGGATAGTAGTAGATGCAGAGTATTGTTTCCTGCCCACCCATTCCATTATGGATGACTGACAATGGAGCAAAGGAGGAAGAGGAGCAGTCAGAGCAGGAGAAACAGTAGCTGATGATGATGATGATGATGATTACAACAACCATGTATTACATAGTAGATGGGTCTTGCTCCCATTGCTGGCCAGGTTGATCACGTTAACCTGTGATGCTGATTCATATGTTTAAGGAGAGCAGTAGTTCCTACATTTACGCTTAAACAGCCATGTGTTATTCTCTGACCGCAGAGCTTTAAAACGGCGGCTGGCAATTTCCACATGGGATCTGTGATAATCAGATTTTTTTAATGAAACTCTGCAAGAGTTTTTTTTAGGAGCAAATTGTCAATTGAACAAGAGTCCACTATTATACATGACAACTGTGACGCAGACCAATATGACAGGCTAGGTACACTAGTTTCTGATAAGTGGATTTGCCCTTTTTTTTAACAAATGGTTAATTGGACAGGAGTTCACTGTGGCAACTGTGATGAACAGCGATATGTCAGGTTAGGTACACTAATCTGTGATTTACTTAAAGGGGTTGATGACCTATTGTCAGGATAGGTCATCAATATCTGATCAGCGGGGGTGCCAGGTGTCGGATCAAGTGTTTGAATAGGCGGCGGCGCTAAACTTGAGCGCCGCTTCCTGTTCATTGTGGTGCAATTTGTCTCGGAAGTGCAGTGTAATACAAGTACTGAGGATAGGTCATCAACATATATATGGCCGGACAACCCCTTTAATTATTTCAAAAAGCAATATTGTACAAAAAAAGTCAATTTGGACAGATAAAAATTGTTAGGCAGTGCATTATAAGAACTAGGATTAATTTTGTACATGATTTCTTTGTGTGTCTATGAATTATGTTACATAGAGTGGGTTGGTACACATTAATAAAAATTAAGTACTATAGCTTTAAATATTGCTGTAGCAGTGTAGCACCCACTGGAAATGCCTGGCAATCTGAGTTTAATAATACACTCACTACACTGACCTTGTCCGTATCTTTTTGTCAATTAATGAAATCTAATTAGCTATTGTCTTCCCTGACACTAAGCTAGCTGTATTCTGTGTGTAAAGATACAATTTTTCATTTCTGTCTCTATTAAGTGTCATGCACCATTTTGAGTGATTCATCCGAAACAAATTGCATAAACTTTAGATTTGCTGGAATCCAATCCAAAGTTTTTCTCTCGTTCCAGAGAATCGATTTGATCATCTGTAATACTGATCACATATGGGCTGAGTATCCCGCAGATAATCGCTAATGAGCATTCATAGGAATGCTCATTAGTGATTATCTGGCAATGTAAAGGAGCCACTGATTACCCGATGAACAAGCGAAATGCTCATTCATCAGGTAATAAATAATTAATGTGGTCACCAAGCTTATCGCAGCAGCACAAGGACAGTTCACAAACTGTGCAGTTACAGAAATACTGCCAACCTTGGACTAAAAGCCAAGCCAGTCATCCCTTTTTGCAACTTTAAACCATAACCTTTAACCATAAATTGCCCCTTTTACCCATGACAGCAACAATGGATATGTGTGCAGACAGCCTATCACACACCTTATATACCCACTAATTCAGCTCACTACACGTGACTTCCTTCATGGGCTATGCACAGAAAGCGGTCATAATCATGCTGAAATACGCCTATACAGTGGTCCCTCAAGATACAATATTAATTGGTTCCAGGACGTCCATTGTAATGTTGAAAATATTGTATCCTGAGGCCATTGTATCTTGAGGGATATTTCTGGCACAGATAGCACAGCAGTTAGCTGTGCCGCTATCTGTGACTTCATCCCGCTCATGCCAGGTCTAAAATTGTGAGCGGGGAAGGGGACAGGCTGGCAGACACATCTCATTCATCATTTTCTACGCCTGTTTTAGGCATAGAAAATGTTCTAAATGTAAGACAGCTCGTAAGCTGTCTTATATTTAGAACTGGTGCTGGATACTCTGAAGTTAGGGAGAGGACTGTGCCTCCACATAACTCCAGCAGATCCTCCACTAGATATGGGACTTTATTAAGACCAGCGTCTAAAACGCCGTTCTTAATAAATGTGCCCCTTAATATGTTTGTCCTTGCTACTACCATGTACCCACAGCCTTAATGAAGAAAAGTATGACTTAGCTGTGTTAAACCTTGTTAGTTGACATACCTGATGCTAGAGAGCTCAGTGTGTGCCAGCATACATTAGTGTTAGGATTGCATTGGCTATAACAAGTGGTAGCAGCCAGTTTTGTGCAGAAGTGTGGACTATTGTTGGGGTTCAGGTAACTTGCTTCTAGCCTTATCAAAGGTTTGTGTAAGGCCTCTTTCACATGAGTGAGTTTTTCATCCGGATGTGATTTGTGTTGCAAACATAAAGCATCCGGACTGAATCCTGATCCATTAATTTCAATGGGACTGTGCACGTGAACATCTTTTATCGCTGATCATCTCTGTGTTCAGCAAAAATCACAGCATGTTCTATACTGTGCGTTTTTCACACAGCTCATTAGAAATGAATGGAGCTTGTGTGAAAAACTGAAGGCATCTGGATACAATGTGAATGCAATGGGTTCTCTATCTGTAGAGGAGTTTTAGGACAATATTTTCTATTTAATTTTTAATGCCTATACAAACGTGGACAAAATTGTTGGTACTCTTCCGTTAAAGAAAAAAACCACAGTGGTCACTGAAATAACTTGAAACTGACAAAAGTAATAGTAAATAAATATTCATAATCGAACATTGCTTTTAACCCCTTCTACCCCGGCCTGTTTTCACGTTCCTGCCCAGGCCATTTTTTACTAATCTGACATGTGTCACTTTATGTGGTAATAACTTTGGCATGCTTTTACTTATCCAGGCCATTCTGAGATTGTTTTCTTGTCACATATTGTGCTTCAAGACAGTAGTAAATTTGTGGCAAAATATTTCATTTTTATTATAAAAAAAATACCAAATTTACCAATAACAATTTCCAAATTTCAATTTCTCTACTTTCAAAATACATAGTAATACCTCCAAAAATTATTATTTTACATTCCCCATATGTCTACTTTATGTTGGCATCATTTTTCAAATTTTCAACAAAATTTCCAAAACCATTTTTTTAAGCACCAATTCAGATATAAAGTAATTTTGAGGGGCTTACGTAATGGAAACCACCCATAAATGACCCACTTTTAGAAACTACACCCCTCAAATTATTTAAAACTGACGTTACAAACTTTGTTAACCCTTTATGTGTTCTACAAGAATTAAAGGAAAATGGAGGTGAAATTTCAAAATTTCATTTTTATGCAGATTTTTCATGTTAATCAATTTTTTCTTGCAACACAGCAAGGGTTAACAGCAAACTAAACCTCAATATACATTACTCTGATTCTGCAGTTTACGGAAATACCCCATATGTGGTGGTAAACTGCTCTATGGGCATGTGGCAGTGGTCAGAAGGAAAGGAGCGCCATACGGATTTTTGAGGCAGATTTTGCTAGAATGGTTTTTAGGCATCATTTTGTAATTGAGAGACCTTGACGTACCCCGGAAACCCTCAAAAAGTGACCCCATCTTGGAAACTACACCCTTCAAAGAATATATTAAGGGGTGTACTGACCACTTTGACCCCCTAAGCATTTTACGGAATTTTGAAACACTTGGCTGTGAAAATTAAAAGTTTCATTTCTTCCAATAAAATGTTGCTTTAGCCCCAAATTTTTCATTTTCACCAGGGCTAACAGGAGAAAAAGCACCCCATAATTTTTTTCCCCATTTTCTCCTGAATACGGCAACACCCCATATTTGGTAGTAAACTGCTGTGGGAACGCATAGACGGAAGGAGCGCCATATGGATTTTGCAGCACAGATTTTGATGGATTGGTTTGCGGGTGCTATTGGTTTTTATTTTTTGAGGTATTGTCTTATGTGGGAGCTCATTTTTTGCGGGATGAGGTGACCGTTTCATTGCTACCATTTTGGGGTACATAAGACTTTTTGATCGCTTGGTATTACACTTTTTGTGAGGCAAGGTGACAAAAAAATGGCTGTTTTGGCATAGTTTAAAAAAAATAAAAAATTTTTACAGCATTCACCTGAAGGGGCAAATCATGTGATATTTTTATAGTGCAGGTTGTTACGGACGCGGCGATACCTAATATGTCTAACATTTTTATTTTTGTTAAGTTTTACACATTAGATGCATTTTTGAACAGAATAAAAAAAAATTTTTGTTTGCCATTTTCTCAGAGCCATATTTTTTTATTTTTTGGGCGATTGTCTTAGGTAGGGTTTCATTTTTTGTGGGATGAGATGATGATTTGATTGGTGCCATTTTGGGGTAAATACACCTTTTTATGACTACTTTTCTTTTTATCCCTTTTTTTTACTATTTTTTTAAACTTTATTTTGGGAAAAGGGCGTTGTTTTTTTTTTTTTTAATTGAAACTTATTTTTTTTTAAACTTTATTTTTTCACTTTTTTCACACTTTTTTTTTAAATTTTGGGGGTTTGATCCCCTTTACAATGCATTGCAATACTTCTGTATTGTAATGCATTGGCTGTAAGTGTATTACACAGTGTAATACACTTACAGCTTCCTGCCTGTGAGATTCAGGGGGGCTGGATCTCACAGGCTTCCGTAGAAGGCAGCCACAATGCCTAAGGAAGGAATCAGGCTGCCTTCCCTGCCATCGGGTCCCCGTCACAGCAGCGCGGGGACCCGATGGACTCCCCTTCCTGCTGCCCGCATCACATGTGCATGGACACATCGAGGGTTAATGCATCGGCATCAGTGTTTTCACCAATGCTGGTGCATACAGCAGGGGTCTGGCTACTGGGCACAGCTCCTGCACATGAAATTCGCTCATCGCTAGTTACCATTTGTGTTATCTGTCTCTTTAATTTGTCATCTTCTTCTTGCAGCCATGTCCATGGAGGTTGGCTACAGTGCCATAGACCTTAAACCTCTGAATAATATGTGCAACTGTAGTAACAGGAACATCAAGCTGTTTGGAGATGGTCTTATAGCCTTTACCTTTAACAAGTTTGTCTATAATTTTCTTCCTAATCTCTTGAGACAACTCTCTCATTAGCTTTCCTTGGTCTATGTTCAGTGTGGTACCCATCATGGTACCAAGCATCACAATGACTACTTTTCATCCTCTAAATAGGCAGACTAACTGATTACAAGTTTGAAGACACAAATTTGACTGTATTACCATGTGTTTTTGCACACAATAGATGAGCACTTCAACTTTATATTTTAAGCCCTGTGACTCCTTTTGAATGAGGTCATGTGACACACAGGTCGCAGAGGAAGACAGAGGTAAGAGAGGGGAGGAGTCACACTAGAAACTCTTTGTTTCAAAGAGTGTGTTGGGCCTCTTCCCTGTGAGGATATTAGGTGGGGGTATACACCAACAGCTAAGAAGCTTATGATAGTTGTAGTCATATTGTGACTACAGCTTTTATAGCCCGCTTTTAGGTAAGGATATTAGGTGGGGTGACAGAGAGAGGCAAGATCTTTTATGGTACCTGTACTGATATTAGGACTACAAGTGTTATAACATATAATAAGTACCCAGGTGGAATGTTTGCACTCTCAACACCCCTTCCATCGCTCAGTCTTACAGTGTAACTAGACTGTCCATAAAGCGTTATACCATATAATACTCACAAAGTGCCATGTTTGCACTTTCAACATCCTTTATGTCATTCACTGTTACAGTGTAAACTGCTTTACAGCATATAACACTCAGAAGGTTGCTACCTCTTGAGGTGGGTTGGCACATGAAGCAGCTGGTCAAGGCGGACCAGGGGCTACCAGAGCAAGATAGCAGAGGTAGTCAGAGAAGGACTGAAAGATGAAACAGAGACGAAGTCGAACAAGCAATGGGTCACTGCAGGCGGCTCAGGTACAGGGCAGGCAATCCGAGTCAGCAACAAAAGAGACAAGACGGGGCAGATAAGGATCAAACAGGAAGCAAAGCCCAGAAGCACGGGTCAGGAATGCAGGAACACAAGCACAAACTACAGCAGCCTTTGCATGATGCCTAGGCACCTGGGAAGAAGGCTGGACCACTTATATAGGTGCAGTATGGATAGGATTGGTCACACAGGTCACATGTGCAAAAACTTTAAATCACAGGAAGTCAAGTGTGCCAGCCCTTAATGAGGTGCTAGAGGGAACAGGCTGGAAGGCATGCTGTGTTCAGGGCTGGAAGGAAACCATGGAGCAGATTCCAGGAAAGACGACATCTGCAAGGACAGAGCCCAGGACCACGTAAGTGAATGGGAAGTAACCAGCAGATCACCGCAGCTAAATGCGCCATGATGCAGGTAGACGCGGACAATGACGGAGGCAGCCATGGAGGACAGTAGGGGAACATCAACGGTCAACAACTGCTGTTACAGAGTGTAAATTAACTAATAATACATTGTTACAGCTTCTAATTATCATCAGGTGCTATGTTTGCGCTTTCAGCACCACTTTTAACACTGTTTGTGTCGCTCACTGTGTTAATTAAAGTCTGCAGGTACACTAAAACTTTAATCCAGTAAAATCAGTGGACATCCTCGAACATATAATAGCAAAGAGGACCAGCGAGCTGTGAAAGCAGAGAGAATGAGACTGTGAAGAGCCAGTGAACGTGAAGAACGATGAGATGCAAGGCTGCAGCAAGAAAATGATGAGCAACGAGCATCAAGACATCAGTGAGATATTGAGACAAGGCTTATAAATGTACTAAATGAAACTAAATAGCATGAAGCTGTTAGACTGCAAGCAAATGCTGAGGTAGAATGTGCACACTACTACAACCAAACTCAACACCAAGGGGTAGCAAAGCTGCAACAAAGGGCTGAAAGAAGGTACAGTTTTACACAATACACAATTAAACAATGCAATGAATTTATAGACTCTAAGAAAATCAAAAAACCAAATGCTCAAAACATGAGATATTGGCATAAACCGACGAACCACAGCCAGCCTTGTGAGACAAGGTAAAAACAATGGTGAAGAACATGATTGTGACAATTTTCTAATTCTTGAAACTTTCTGGCAGAAATAAAAAATGTACACAATGCTGTGACAATGGGAAAGTTACCCTTCCCCAAGCAAGATTTCCCTGAGCTACTACAAAAGCTAATGACAAATAATCACCAGTACAGTAAAAACTTTATGGAAAACATAAGATCAATAAATAGCTCTTTTGTGTTTACATCAGTGGTGCTGATATTACACCTCCTCTGGGATATGGACCCTAATATTTCATAATCCATGGTCAAAAACATCATATAACTGGAACCTTAAATCCAGAAGGAGAAAAGAAAATATGCACAGTTGTATATTCTGGGTACAGCAAATGCAGCTCATGAAAGACTTTAGATACCTGAAAACTGTAGTTGCAACGAACAACAAAATAGCAGTTTTATTAAATGAAATAAACGGCTCAGTGAAGTTGCTATCATCTTGTATGTATGGAGAGCCATTTGAGAGGGATATATTAGTTACCGTAATTTATGACCCGATCTGGCAAGGCCTGGAGCCATCAAGACAAAACAAGTTAAGATACTTCACATTGTAGCCAATGTTTTTCCCCATGCTACGCAAGGATGGGGCACAGACCTTTATCAGTCTAATGCAATAACCCAAAGAAAAATAACAATGAGGCAGTATTACAACTACAGGTTGTCAGAAATGTATTTAATCCACTTTTGAATGGTGGAAAATTAACATAACAATTCTGTGTTGTTGATGTGTTGAAAAATTAAGCGGTCAAATGGATCATCTATATTACAAAGCAAAAGAACAATGCATATTGCCAGGAGAAGCCCACTTTATTTGAAGGAAGTCCAAGAAATGTGCAGTAGAGATATCAAGATGTAATGGCTATCATCACAGTTTGGAAAGTCAGATGTATTTATAACAATGGCATGTAATCCAATGGAGAGAGATTGTTCAACATTTAGACAATCGGCAAAAAGTTGAACATCGCCCTGATTTGGTTGAACGTGTATTTAATCTTAAACTAGAAAGCCTGCTTGACAATCTTACAAATGATTTATTTGGTACTGTTGTAGCACAAGTACATTTCATCGAGTTTCAGAAACCTGGCCTACCTCATTCCCATATCTAAGTTATACTCAGTTCTTAGTTAAACCCTAGAACCGAGGAAGCTATTGATGCTATTGTATGTGCTAAAATTCCTAATAAAGAAAAATTCCCAGTACTTCATAACATTTTTACTGGAAATATGATTCATAATCCATGTGAGAATCTGAATCCAAATACTCTATGCTTAGAAAAATGAAAGTGTTCCAAACATTTTTCACAATAATTTACACATAAAACTACATGAAATGTAGATGGGTACCCTTCATATAGGCGGTGACCCGAAACTTCAGTCAAAATCAATGGCCAAGTGATTGATAATTCTTGGGTTTTCTCATATAATCCTTATTTGCTGTAAATATACAACTACCATATAAACATAGAGGTACGCGCTTCACTTAGCTGTCGAAGGGACGGGGCTTAACTCCAATACAATTTAATGGAGATACCAGAGATACAAGACAGTACCGATATACTAACACTACCGAAAGTCTTACCCATCTTTCCCAGACGCCTGAATATCAAGTGTGCCTATGTTCAGGAGGTTTTTCTCACTGACTAGGCAAATGTCACATCCATCAGTGTGAAAAAACTGTATTACAAGTGTTGTGGTTATGTACAGTACACTTTGTGGCTAAAGTTACCCTTACATTATCCGAGTAGTCCAGGTTTCCCAGGCCCTAAAAGGTAAATGTGCCTAACTATTAGGAGTGAGGAGGGTGATTTGTCTTGGTAAATTTTGTATTCTACATTCTCTACAGTTCCACGTGGTGGTAACCCAGTTTTCCCAGGACCCTGAAAGTCAAATCTGCCTAGCTATGGCACTATTTAGGAGTGGGCAAGGGGATTTATTTAAGTAGAATTAGTATTTAGCAGTTCCTATTACAGCTACACCAGGGACCCTGAATGGGGAATCTATTTAGCTATGCTACGGTATAGAGCAGTTATGGCGAGCCTTTTAGAGACTGAGTGCCCAAACTGCAACCCAAAACCCACTTATCTATCGCAAAGTGCCATGGCAATTTAACCTGAATACTACAGTCCAATATAGTATATCTTCCATGTACTGTACTTTATCATTTAGCTATAATGGCCTGTCTACATTCAGTGCACTACCTGTGCTGTTCATAGTGCGCACTGTGCTGATGAATGGCAAGAAAGGTCTAAGGCAGGTATGCTGAACCTGCGGCCCTCCAGCTGTTAGCAAAACTACTATTCCCAGCATGCCTGGACAGCCTACAGCTATTAGGGCATGCTGGGAATTGTATTTTTGCCACAGCTGGAGGGACGCAGGTTGAGCATCCCTGGTCTAAGGCATATTGGTACACCATAGAATTTTTCCAGGGTGCGGGTGCCCACAGAGAGGGCTCTGAGTGCCGCCTCTGGCACCCGTGCCATAGGTTTGCCACCACTGGTATAGAGCATTTGTCACTGGGATTTTTACTCAGCTTTCCAGACCACTGGCCAGAAAATCCAACTAGGTATTCTACAATACTGGGGATTTACCAATTCATAAATAGGCTGATCTAACATTCTGCAGTCTGGGAAAGCTGGGTAACAATTTCTGGGTGTGATGATAGAGGACAGTTTCGCAACAGTCTGGGAAAGCTACCTCTGCAGAGATGCAATGGAGGCCATGATTGGTACATAGATTCTGTATACACTAATAGAAGAATGAAGCTTCAGCACTGCAGGGGGATTTCAAAAAAGCAGTTTATTCTTTATTGCAGCATATTCACAATGGTGCAGTACAAAATGTAGTTAACTAGAACTCGCTTACGTGTTTCAGACAAAAAAAACATCCTAAATCATAGCCTTAGTCTTGTACGAGTAATGTGCATTTTAAAAGCCATGGTAAATCACATGATGTGGATTAAAATTTGTAATCTAGCTAGCAGCAAACAACATTATCTAGGGTGTATGTCTAGCCACCAGGAGAAAACAATAGGCAAACAACATTTGAACGCTGTTAATAACATTCCGCTGTATCTTCTAGGGCTGGTACTATGGGTAGTGCTGTTACCAAATCTAATTTGTACTATTAGTAACTAGAAATTGCTTCCAACAGAATGTCCACACTCACTGTGTAGTGTAGACAAAAATTACCCAGTCCCTCTTCTCCTGAACTTCCTGTATCATGTGCACTAGCATCAGAAGGGGGAGAGGGAGAGGAAGAAGATATTGCTGCAGCCTGGGAGAACAATGAACTGCGTTTTTTAGTTTATTTTTTATGGTCTGCAATTGTAAAATATGATTAAACAAGAGCAAATCACAAAAATACATAAGGAAGTTATGTTCTGTTTTATTGGTTCTTTTGTGTTTGCTTGGATTCTGGTTTAGTGACCCTATTTGTCAGGCAGCTACAGCAAAGGCTAAGATCATGGGGTGCATGAAAATGGAAACAGATTCACTTGATGAGAACATAGTTCTACCACAAATCTCTCCTCATGCCAGACATGGAGTGTTATGTACAATTTTGGGAACATAGTAAAACATGTAGATCTTAAGTGGGTTTCAATGTGTGCAAATTAAGTAATTTATGGATTGGGATTGACTACAGTACCCAGAAACATAGGATTGTTTAGTGAGGGGTGACCTAATAACTAAATATATCAAAGTACCAAAATACAGACATCTCTCTCATGATCTATTTTACTGAGAACTGTAGCTCTAACAAGGGAGCATCCTTTAATTCTAGGACAAAATCTGTTTGGGTATACTTCAGTGATACTATGGAACTCATTGCCATAGGAGGTTGTGATGGTCAACTCAATGAAAGAGTTCAAGAGTGACCTGGATACATTTCTTAAGTATAATAATATTGCAAATTATTATTACTAGATTACTGAAGATGAGTCGTTGATCCAAGGATTTTTTTCAGTTGCTAGATTTGTAGTGAAGAAGGAAGCATTTTTCATCTAAGAGAAGGAACATTGGCTTCTACCATTTTTATTTGCCTTCTTCTGGATCAAACTTGCAGGATAAAAGGCTGAACTGTATGGACGTGTGCCATTTTCAGCATTACAAACTATGTAGTGATCTAACGTTACAACAGCAGAACCACAGGAGAACAGAGCATTAGTGCTGGAGTGGCCAAACATGTACAGAGTATGCTATTGTATTTTTCCTTATTTTATACCAATTCCTGCTGTTTGGCAATTTTTAAAGATCTTTGGCAACCCCTTTGTGAAAAGTTTAAAAATAATATAGTTTAAAACTCTTCCAAGAAAGCGCTTGTTTCACATCTATCTGAGAAAACCAGATTATTCTAAAAGTTCTGAATTAAAGAGGTTTTACAGGGAGATATTTTTAAGGGCCAGAATGGATTAAACATAACAAAAAACATTATTCATATCATTGATCCCCCACTGCTATAGATCTTTGCTCCTCACCACTTACTAGTTCCAGCTTGACACAGGAAATGGCCAGAAATGCTCACTAAGCCAATCACAGACTGAGGCAGGTCACCACTTTGGATTGAGCAGGCAGGTATTTTGTGTGTCTAGCTGGAACCAGGAACTGTGTCAAAATGGCAGCAGTGGGGGATCTATGAGGTGAATAATGCTTATTTGCTATTTCTAACTCATTATGACTCTTTGGAAAACCCCCTTAATCAATAACTATACCTAATTAGTACAGAGGGTTTATATTATCCTAGTGTAAGTAATCAGTAAAAAAAAAGTAATTTTTTTTTTTTTTACACGGAACAGCTATGTGAAGAAGAAAAAAAGATATGGCTCCTGGAAGGTGAAAAAAACATAGCTGTGTCAAGAAGGGATAAACTTTCCTTATAACTAAGATCCTCCATGTGCCTTATCAGTTTAGTCACACTTTTTCCAGCTCCAGGGCATCCCTCCTATAAACTGTTGCCCAAAACTGAACTGTAAATTCCAGATGAGGTTGCACCAAAGCTTTGTAAAGTTGTAATATTACATCCCTGTCCCGTGAGTCCATGCCTCGTTTAATCCATACAATACCCTGCAAGCATTAGAAGCAGCTGATTGACATTGCATGCTATTTCCTGTTATTATGGGGAATCACCTCAGTGTTGGAAAGTGGGTCCCTGAAGAAAGGCCTCAACTTTTTCATTTTCACAACGGGTAGCTGAGAAAATGCACTCAATTTTTACAATTTCTTATCCATTTTGTACTGAATATGGTAATACCCCATATCTGCTCATAAACTGCTGTTTGGGTACACTGCAAGGTTTAGAGGGCAGATTTTGCTGAAATGTTTTTTGGGTGCTATGTTGCATTTGAAGAGACCCTGAAGTACCCCTACAGTGGAAAACCCCATAAAGTAACCCCATTTTGGAAACTACACCCCTCCAGAAATTTGCGGTGTTTTCCAGAAATTAATGTGTAGTGGATGCTGAAAATGAAAAATGCAATTTTTCCACAGATATGTCCTTTCTGTGCCCAATATGTCAATATGTTGTGCCAAATTTGTGCCACTGTGAAAAGTCAGATCTGTAATTATTGTACCGTGCACCATATACAAATTTGGTTGATAAAAAAATAATTTGTCTGATAAATGCTGAGGGTCTGAAGTTATGGCTCTGCGCAGAGCCATAACTTTTTTATTTTTCCATTCACATAGTCGTATGAGGGTTTATTTTTTGCGGGACAAGTTGTACTTTCCAACGCCACCATTTAATATTGTATAGAATGTAGTGGGAAGTGGGAAAAAAATCCAAAGGTGGTGAAATTGGGAAAAAAAACGCAATTTTGCCACAGTTTTACAGGTTTTTTCTTTACGGCATTCACTATGCGGTAAAACTGACTTGTGATATTCATTGTCCAGGTCAGTACGAATCTGGTGATATGACAAATGTATACTTTTCCTTGTGTTTTGATGCTGAAAAAAATATTTTTTGCTGTCTTTTTCTGATTCCTGTAACTTTTTTGTAGTTATGTATGAGCTGTATAAGGCATTTTTCCGTGGGCAATCTGTACTTTTCATTGATATGGGGGGTGTACAACTTTTTGATCACTTTTTATTTAATTTTTTTGTAGGAGGTGAAGCGACCAAAAAATGGCAAATCGGTCGTTTAGACCCTTTTTTCATTTTGCCGTGCTTTTTCATTTTTACAGGCGTTTTTGCAGGCGACGATACCCATTATGCGTATTTTTTTACATTTTTTATTCTCATTTTGGGGAAAGAAAGATGATTTGAAATTTTATATTTTTAATTTTTTTATTTGTAAAAACTTTTAATAATTTTTTAGGCACTAGCTTTACTGCCGGTCGCATACATGAGCAGCTGGTGTCTGCTGTAAGAAACAGCAGGCACCCGGTTGCTATGGCACCCGCTCCTGAGCCATCTTTAAAGACCCGACATGTTATGCAATAGTACGTGACATGTCGGGAAAGGGTTAATCCATGGATAAATGGTATGCTTTGAAGCATTCCCTTATGCACAGGCCATGTTTTTCAGGGCAGGTTTGACAGTTATAAATGGTGTCCATTCGTATCTCCTTTTTGGGTCTTTTCTTTCCTTGCTGTTTGGGAAACTTCACTTGGGAAATAAATGGGCTTTGATCACCACCTCTTGAAAATAAAGGAATTTCCCACTTGGCCTGCTTATCTAAATAACACTTAAAGAGATTTTCTCACTTCAGTAAGTGGCATTTATCATGTAGAGAAAGTTAATACAAGCCACTTACTAATATATTGTTATTATCCATATTGCTTTCTTTGCTGGCTGGATTCATTTTTCCATCACATTATACACTGCTCGTTTCCATGGTTACGATCATTCTGTAATCCAGCAGTGGTCGTCATGCTTGCACAATATAGGAAAAAGCACCAGCCTATGTGCACTCCCATGGTCCCGGTCACCAGAGAGACTGACGCTTTTTCCTATAGTGTGCAAGCACGACCACCACTGATGGATTGCAGGGTCTGAGATAAGGAGCCGTCAGCTCATTGCCTGACAGAAGAGAGAGAAAAGTCAGATCCTGCTAATAGAGCATCTCAGGTCTGTACAGAGAAAAGGTCTCCATATTTTTAATAAAGAACAATTGAAAAAATGAGTTTTACCTCATACTGAGTACAATGCAATAAAAAAAATTTGCCTCCAAAGGTGTACATAGCTTTTAAACAGTGTCACGCAGGTGTAATAATTATCCACATAGAGGTTGTAATCCTGATCTAGCAGTGGGTGCACTAACTACCACACAATTTTCCCACTAACTCCTAGGATGGATAACATTCTGGGGGTTCAATCCAGGTGTCCTTCCTTTCACAAACCAAGAACCTGTGGGTGTACTGAGAGGTACTTTTGCACAGCTTATACATTTTAATCCTATACCTTGCCCTCTTGTTGGACAGGTATTGGCAGAATTTTACCCTCCGTATAAAATGTATATGTGACTCATCTATGCAGAGGATTTTGTCAGGGGTGTTCACCTCAGCAAACTTGGTGTTAAAGTGGTCAGGGACAGGCCTAATTTTAAATAGATCATCACATGTAGAGTCATTTTGGGGAAGGCATTGTTCGTTATCATTGTAATGTAAACATTTCCTTATCGCTTCTAATCATGTCAGGGACATGGCTATACGGTACCCTAATGCCCCTTTCACACGAGCGGGAGACTCGCATGTCTCCCGCAACGCATCTACAGGGCTGGACTCGGCACGGACAGGGATCGCAGAGCATTATATGCGATCCCTGTCCGTGCTGAGTCCAGCCCTGTAGATGCGTTGCGGGAGACATGCGAGTCTCCCGCTCGTGTGAAAGGGGCATTATACTTTTTAAATTGGGCTTTTTTTTATAAGGCCCATATGCAGCACAAGCTACCAAAATATCATCATCTATGCTGTATTTACTTGGGGTGCAACTCAGCAAATGATAATGTTGGATGTTGGACAATAAATTTCTGGGAATATAAATTTGTTTAGGTGACCATTAAATTTTCAAAAATAATTAAAAAAATTGATTTTGAAAAAATCAATTTCTGTGAAGCCTGCAGTGTCAACCTGCATTCATGAGCGGCCCACAAACTCTGGAATTTGAGGCTGATAATTTTCAGGGGCTGGGGTTCATATGGGAGCACTTTTGGTGGGCTGCCTCAGCTGTTGTCGTGCAACATTTTCTTGAGGATATCTTATCACTGGATGATGAGGAGAAGAACAATGTGGAATCCTTTCTCCCTAGCTGGCAATATCAGTTACAGAGGTTATGATGGCATATGCCTCCTCAGCTGAATGCCGTCTTTGTGATGAACGAGCCATTTTTAGTTTTATTGGAGTGTGTAAAGTGTGTTTATAGAGAGATTTCTATACATATATTTATTACAATCAACCGGCCTGGTTATTGTCTCCACCATTCACTAGCCTCCTGCATCTGCACTTCTGCTTTGCATCAATCTAAATGTACTCCATCAAGGGCTCCCCAACTACCATCAAGCAGGAGCCCCAATACCAGGGTGTGCCCTGAGGGAACAAATGGTGTGCATCCCAGTTGCTGCACAGCCCCAGGGAGCTCCAGAAGGAGATTGCCACTGTGAACTGTGAGTACTATTATCAACATCATAGCTGCCCTTCAGTACCCTTTGAAATAGTAGTGCCCCCTTACAGTTGTGCTGCGCCCTTAGTGCCCTCCTTACATGAGTGCTGGCCCCTTAGTTCCCGCCTACAGTAATGCTGCCCCTTTTATGCCCCCATACATTAGTACTGCCTCATTAGTGCCCCCTTACAGTTGTGCTGTGCCCTTTTATGACCCCGTTGTATTTAGTGGTATCTGCATCCTGAGGACGCAGATACAATTGAAAGTGGGACATGCCCCAGTCCCCCTGGGATCATGGGACAACCACTGAAATTTGGGACTGTCCTGCTGGATCTGGAATGGTTGGGAGATATGTATAAAGGGACTTAGTCGGGCGGCCCACATTTGTATCAGGCAGCATGGCGCACCTGTAGGGCAGACTCTCAGTCATGGTCTGCACTATAGTATATAAAATATTGTAAATATTCAGTATATTTATTATTTTCTTTGTTTGCTTTATTATACCTGTTACAGTGATGTATGTTATATATTATACTGTGGTTGAAACTAAATAATACACCAAAGAAACAAATTGTGTATGCCTAATATTCTGCTCCTTTGATTTTTATTCCAACATACTGTAACTTAGCATTGGGCAGAGGACATGGCAGAGCAGTGATGCTGTGTAAGTCTGTATTGTTGGAAGGAGCAGAAGATAAGTATTACTGTTATTACTTTATCATTTCTTCTGAGCAATTTCCATTTAAAACATACCTAAATGTTTAGATAACTTTTTTTAAATAAGCTGCCGTATGTGAATACATATTTGATATCACTCTTTCTGACCATTATATGACTTGTATTTGGCATTTTTGGCAGTTTTCTTCTTTGCATGCTACTGTACATCTCTCTCTAGCGCCACTAAGCTGCTCATAATGTTTGCCCATGGAATACACATGGAAATAGGAGATTCTGCTCTCACATTTATTCACTCAGAATCACCATATAGGACATTGTAGGGTAGTACTGAGCAGAATAGATGTGAATAAAACATGTGGGGTGAGATATAACACTGTTAGCTCCTGAATATGCTGAATCATGTCTGTCTCTCTGCTATCTGCTTTTTTCTCTCTGCATTTCCTTCCTCTCCCCCTCCTCTCCATAGACTTCTATGGGATGATGGGAAGGGGGGCAGCTGATAACTCTTGAACAAGACACTCTTTTCTAAGATATATTACAAAGTTTCTTATATTCACCAATACTGTTGATTTATGCAAACGTGACCATTTATAGCATCAGAAATAATGTTGCTAAACTTTTGTAAGGGGGCACGGTATGGATATTATCGTATGGCCATAGAGCAAAACTTGTATTTTTCTGGAAAAACTCTTTAAACTGAAACTGTAGTAGATAGATAATTAAAAAGTAAATGTATGTATGATAGAGTGAATGTGAACAACATAATGAGGGAATTTATCATTATCTTTGTACCATAAAGTCACACATTTTTGCATAAAAAATAATGGGGGAGATTTATCAAACTAGTGTAAAGTAGAACTGGCTTAGGCCTTATTCACACGTCAGTGTTTTAGTCAATGATTTCCATCAGTGATGGTGAGCCAAAACCAGGTGCGGCTCTAAACACAGAACAGGTGCAGATCTTTCCTTTATACCTTAAGTCTGTGGAGGCTCCAATCCTGGCTTTGGCTCACCATCACTGATGGAAATCACTGACAAAAACACTGTCATGTGAATAAGGCATTAGTTAGCTTCTGAGGCCAGCAGGTTATTGTCATCAGGTGTGGACATGCTAGACAGGCACACAATATTACCACTTTACAAATCATTTGAGTAGCCTTGTCTAGAATATGCAATTCTATTCTGGGTACCAGTTCTTAGAAAGGATGTTCTGAATCTGGGGAAAGTACAAAGAAGGGTGACTAAACTGATAAAGGGATTGCAGGGTCTTAGATATGAGTAAGGTTATAAAAAATTTGAGGTGGCTTCTTTGCCAAATTTCACAAAGAAATTCGATTTGTTAGGAATTACTTCATCATGAATAGCATTCCATTGTATGTAGGGGACGCAATGACAGGGATCTCACAGCCACCCGTAATTGCATCCCACAGATGCCGCGTTAATCTCTGATCATGGCATCTGGCATCAAAATTTAAGCCTTTCGGTTGTTAATCTTAATCAGGGTTAAAAAAAGAAAACATACCTTATCCATTTGCTCACGGAGAGGCCATCACAGCCATCTTGATTGAAGAAACATGAAATCTTGGGTGCAAAAAGAGGGGTAAAAAAATGGCAGAGGGTCTAAAGCATAAAACCATATCCGGAGAGGCTTAAAGAACTTAATATGTACAGCCTTGAGGAAAGGGGGGACATGATTGAAACATTTAAAGAGGACCTGTCACCAAAAATACTATGCAATCTAACAGCAATATGTTGTAGAACAGGAGAAGCTGAGCAGATTGATATATATATTTGTGGGAAAAGATTTAGTAAAAGCTGTAATTTATACATGTATATCTTTTCTTTTTTTTCACCTCCTGTGAATACCTATCAGTACAGGAGGGAGGTGTTATCAGTGATTGATAGCATTGTGTGTATAAGTGTACATAGAGAGATACTGTAGCTGTCAGTCACTGATAACACTCCCTGCTGTACCAATAGCTGTTCACAGGAAGTGGGAGAAGCAAAGATGTATTGCTCTATAATATGGTACTTTCAGATTGCATTCCATATTTTGGTGACAGGTCCTCTTTAAATACGTTAAAGGCATAATTAAAGGGAACCTGTCAGCTCCGAAACACCCCCTGAGCTAGAGTAAGCGGTGTATAGTGTAAGTGATGCTGAATCCGAATATGTAATTTTTATCTTCATACTCACTTCCATTCTGATGCTGTGCTCCCACAAACCTGCAGTAAAATGCACTCAGTGGACTCCAGTGCTCACTCACATAATGGAGAGGACTCAAAGAAGAGTCCTGTCAATGTATTTTACTGCTGGTTTGTGGGAGCACAGCATTGGAATGGAAGTGAGTATGAAGATAAAACTTACATATTCGGATTCAGCACCAGGTACACTATACAACGCTTACTCTAGTTCAGGGGGTGTTTCGGAGCTGACAGGTTCCCTTTAAGTTCAGGAGAGAAGTGTTTTTAATAACCCCCTCCCCCCCCTCCCCAAGAACAAGGGGACGTTATCTAAAATTAGAGGGGAAGATCATAACCAATGATAGGAAATATTTAGAGTAGTTCAGGCTTGGAACAAACTACCAGCAGATGTGGTTGGGAAATCAACAGTAAGTGAACTTAAACATGTTTGGGATAAACACTAGGGATGAGCAAACTTTTGAAAAGTTCGGTTTGGTTCGATTCGGCAAACTTTCGTGAAGTTCGGATTCGTACGAACCGAACCTAAAACGAACCTTGCTATAAAGGCTGAATAATTGCAGCTACAATAGTGGGAGTCTGATAGGGTATAGTTTCGTTTAGTTGCAGTTGCTATTACAATGAAAAAAGTGGAAAAAATCAAAGTGCAAAAATCGTGAAACCTCAGCCAGGTCGACAACGTTTGACAGCATTGAAGATGTCTGCTAGAGCAGTCCATGTCATGCCAGAGCACCAAAAATACACGGTAGATCGTGGCACCAGCCCAAGAATAGGCTGCGTTGAAGTCAATGCGGTCTCAGTGACATCACAGGTCAGAAGACAGACAGGCGTACCATTTAATTAGACCTTGTGCACCCCAGAACAGGTACACATTAGCCAAGGTGTAAGTGATTACACGGGACATAGGACACAAAGTGCAAGTTGGCAACACCGGCAGCATTGCCTTGGACCCAGTAGGGTGGAAAACAGACATTTGACAGTGGAACCAGGAGCAGTAATAGTACTGTATTGGACCCAGTATGGTTGAGAACAGACAATTGACAGAGGACGAGGAGGCAGCAGCACTTGATTGCACCCAGGCCAGTATGGTTCAGAACAGACAATTGACGGAGGAGGAGGCAGCAGCACTTGATTGCACCCAGGCCAGTATGGTTGAGAACAGACAATTGACGGAGGAGGAGGAGGCAGCACTTGATTGCACCCAGGCCAGTATGGTTGAGAACAGACAATTGATGGAGGAGGAGGCAGCAGCACTTGATTGCACCCAGGCCAGTATGGTTGAGAACAGACAATTGACGGAGGAGGAGGAGGCAGCACTTGATTGCACCCAAGCCAGTATTGTTGAGAAGAGACAAGTTGAGGAGGAGGAGGCAGCACTTGATAGCACCCAGGCCAGTATTGTTGAGAAGAGACAAGTTGAGGAGGAGGAGGAGGCAGCACTTTATTGCACCCAGGCCAGTATTGTTGAGAAGAGACAAGTTGAGGAGGCAGCTCTTGATTGCACCCAGTATGTTTCCAAATAGACAATTGACGGTGGGGGCATTAGTAGGAGCAGTATTCTTTTGGACCCAGAAGGGCCTAGTACAGAGAACTGAAGTTGGAAGCTAAGAATATGCACGCTTGTAAAAATCAGTTTTTATACATGACAAAATGTTGATGTAGAGTTCAGCACAGGACAGTCAACGTTAAAAAAAACCCTCTAACATTATAGCTAGTCTAGTAGGATACGGATACGGTTAAATAGACAGACAACCTCACCCACAGAATCCATGAGGTGAAGAAAGGACATTTAAAAAGTTACAGATTCAAGAAGGCTTTACGCCAGTTCCATTATCCAAAAATACGTGTCCAATTTTCATGAAATGGACACCTCACTGGCACTCGCTTTACAAATTGACGCAACTACTCTGGTGTCAAACCTGTTGAACCTGGGCCTATGGCTGTTGGTGAGACATATATATATATATATATATATATATATATATATATATCTTTGTTACACCAGTTTGATGTCCTAACCGAGTGCAGCGCCCAACCCAATGGATGTATGCTTTTGTGTTTTTTGAGTAATAATCCCTTGTATCCTGGTCTATTCTGTGAATAGACCAGGATACAAGGCCAGAATAGACTATTGTATCAGAGCCTGGACCCTCTGGTACTGTGATGGGCCATTCTGACCCTGTAACTATCTAGAAGTGATCTATATGTTCAATGCTGGCATGGAAGGGCAAAGACTGTGGAGCTTTAAGAACATAAATACATTTATAGCTAGTGTACTAAAGCTAGCAATGTCCTTTTAGACAGTATTCAGTACTCAACAGTGCGCTATGGTCCTCAGCAGTTTGAAAAACAGTTCCAAGTAGATTCCAAACAAGAAGATGTAAATAAACTGGGGCACTCACCATTTTAGTTAAAATGTCTTCTTTATTCAAACGTATGCATGTCACAAAAGGCCTTCCAGTGTTTATGTGAATCAAATGCTTGCAGACAGGATGGATTGCTACTCCTCTCTTGAATTGTGTACACATGGGTGGGACTTTGCCAGAATTCAAAACTTGGGAAAAGTGTGATGGCTATGCATGCATTCAGTTGTATCTGCCAACTTGGCTCCGTGCCCCACTATTACCCCACCATCTGGCACCTTCTGTGTTATGCAGGTGGAATAGTGACATCACCATGCTTCCTATGTTAGGCCATGAGTGATCTGCATTGCTAGAGGACAGTATGGGAATAGGGGCTGGCAAGTATTATTTACTAGAGTTAGCATCAGTGGCAGCAGTTTAAGGAGGGGCAATACATGTAGCACAATTGTGGGGCAATTATCTTTCAATCATAGGGGCAACGGCAGTAATATTATATCATATCTGGTAGTACGTAGTATTTTCAGTCATGACTAGAGTTGAGTGAACCCGAACTTTGCGAGTTTGGGTACTTGGACCCGAACCTGGACTTTTTCACTAAAGTTCGGGTTCGAGTTCGGTGTTCGGGGGATTTTATTATTTTCCGTTATAACATGGTTATAACGGAAAATAATAGCATTCTTAAGACAGAATGCTATATAAAATGGCCATCCAGGGGTTAAAAATAATTTAAAAAACTCACCTCATCCACTTGATCGCGCAACCGGTGTCTTCTTAATTCTTCTTGCAGGTCCTGCAAAAGGACCTGCGATGACATCATCGCGCTTACCACAAGGTGAGCGCGGTGACGTCATCACAGGTCCTTTTGCAGGTCCTGCACAAAGAATTAAGAAGAAGACAACGGCTGTGCGATTAAGTGGATGAGGTGAGGTGGCCATTTTATATAGCATTCTGTCTTAAGAATGCTATTATTTTCTGTTATAACCATGTCATAACGGAAAATAATAAAGTGAAGTCCGGGTCCCCATTGACTTGAATGGGGTCCAGGTTCAGGATGAAGTTCGGGTCAAGTTCGGTTCCCGAACCCAAACTTTGACCTGAAGTTCGTCCGAACCCGGCAAACTCGAACTTCCTTGGGTTTGCTCATCCCTAGTCAAGACTATATGGAAAATAAGACTTTCATGGAGCACTGTAAGTTGCACCTATAATTTTATCTATTTACAAAGATGTCCTTAGGCACATACACTCATTTACAGAAAAATAACTCAACAAGGAGTTGTTGGAATCGAATGAAGGTTTATAAGTGTGAATGTATTTATGATATATGTTTTTACAATATTTGAGCAAAAGGATAAGTTTATTGGGGAAAACTGTACAATTGAAAGGAAGCTTTAGTACCCTGCTGGGTCACCTCAGCCTGGATACAAAATGAGATATGGTTGTGCATGGAGGCATACAGGTTCCACATAGTATCCTGTGTCATATTTGCAAACAGATATTGTATTTGGGTCTGTAGATCCTACGCACTCATAGGTTGCCAAAGCAGGCATCCCAGCTGGTCCCAGAAATGCTTGACTGACAATAAATCTAGTGACCAGGCAGTCCAAAGAAGTGTTTCAATCTGGCAGAAACATTGCTGGGCAGGGGAGGATTGGCAATGTACTTTACCAGGAGTTACTAAATAAAGCAGACTTTCACTGCTATGCCAGCCCTCAAACTCATAACCTGCTAGATAGGTGACTGACACCTTAGCGGTGTGCTACAGAGCACCCTGTTATTGATGGAAGAAATTTCTCTAGTTAAAAACCTTTACTAGTATTCATGTACATCATACTGGTGTCTACGGATATATCTCTGTATACCAGGACATTGGGATAAACAGCAAAAGAATACTCTTTATTTAGTAATCACAAAAAATGGAATATATATATATATATATACTAGCAGAAAGACCCGGCTTCGCCTGGGTATATTTCATCTATTTATTTAATGTTTCTGTGTGTCGTTGCAGAGAGAAAGTCAATGCAGCTGACAGAAATTGATTTTTACCTTCATTTTTTCAATCCCTATTGGCTGCGGAGTGGGAGGGGGTGTGGTTTAATGGGACACGGGGGGGGGGGTTAAGTCCTTCATTTCAGGGTGGCCTAAATTATAGGTTAATGCCATGGTAATTTGAGGAAACACAATGGGTAGCAGTGAAAGAAAACATTGCTTTGCGCGGGTATATTTAATCTATTTAATTTAATGTTTCTGTGTGTCGTTGCAGAGAGAAAGTCATCCTCCCTCCCATCCCTGCAGCTGACAGATGTTGATTTTTACCTTCAATTGTTCAATCTCCATTGGCTGCGGAGTGGGAGGGGTCATGGCCTGACTGAGTCGGGGGCGTGACGTTGCAAGACCTGGGGCGGGGTTTTAAGTCCTTCTTTTGATGGTGGCCAGAATTACAGGTCGATGCCATGGTAATTTATGAGGACACGCCATGGGTAACAGTGGAAGAAAACATTGCTTTGCACGGGTATATTTAATCTATTTCATTTAATGTTTCTGTATGTTGTTGCAGAAAGAAATCCAACCTCCCTCCCACCCCTGCAGCTGACAGAAGTTGATTTTTACCTTCATTTTTTCAATCCCCGTTGGCTGCGGAGTGGGAGGGGGCGTGGCCTGACAGAGTCGGAGCGTGGTTTCGCAAGATCTGGGGCGGGGGTCAGAGTGGCATGAATTACAGGTCGATGACATGGTAATTTATGGGGACCTGCAATGGTTAGCAGTGGAAAAAAACATCTTTTATTAGTACTGAATGGTCGTAGTCTAAAATTAGTCAATTTCATCTACGAATTTTGTGTGTCATTGCAGAGAGAAATTCACCCTCCCATCCCTGCAGCTGATTTTTTTCAATCCCCGTTGCCTGCGGAGTGGGAGGGGGCGTGGCCTGGCAGAGTTGGGGGTGTGGATTATCAAGATGCTTCGAACGGTTGTAGTCTGAAATTAGTCTATTTCATCTAAAATTTTGTGTGTCATTGCAGAGAGAAATTCACCCTCCCACCCCTGCAGCTGACAGTTTATTTTTCCCTTCATTCTTTCAATCCCTGTTGGCTGCGGAGTGGGAGGGGGCATGACCTGACAGAGTTGGGGGTGTGGCTTAGCAAAGCGCTTCGCATAGGTGATTTAATCTATTTCATTTAATGTTTCTGTGTGTCGTTGCAGAATGGCTGCAGAGTGGGAGGGGGCGTGGTCTGACAGAGTTGGGGCGAGACTTAGCAAGACGATTCGAACAGTTGTAGTCTATAATTAGTCTATTTTATCTAAAAATTTTGTGTGTCGTTGCAGAGAGAAATTCACCCTTCCACCCCTGCAGCAAACAGAAGTTTATTTTTACCTTTATTTTTTCAATCCCCGTTGGCTGCGGAGTGGGAGGGGGCGTAACCTGACAGAGTCGGGGGCGTGGATTAGCAAGACGCTTCACATGGGTGTATTTAATCTATTTCATTTAATGTTCCTGTGTGTCGTTGCAGAAAGAAAGTCAACCTCCCACCCATCCCTGCAGCTGACAGAAGTTGATTTTTACCTTTATTTTTTCAATCCCTATTGGCTGCGGAGTGGGAGGGGGCGTGGCCTTACAGAGTCGGGGCGTGGCTTAGCAAAGCGCTTCGCATAGGTGCATTTAATCTATTTCATTTAATGTTTCTGTGTGTCGTTGCAGAATGGCTGCGGAGTGAGAGGGGGCGTGGCCTGACAGACGGGGTGTGGCTTAGCAAAAGGCTTCGAACAGTTGTAGTCTATAATTAGTCTATTTCATCTAAAATTTTTGTGTGTCGTTGCAGAGAGAAATTCACCCTCCCACCCCTGCAGCAAACAGAAGTTTATTTTTACCTTCATTTTTTCAATTCCCATTGGCTGCGGAGTGGGAGGGGGCGTGACCTGACAGAGTCGGGGGCGTGGATTAGCAAGACGCTTCGCATGGGTGTATTTAATCTATTTTATTTAATGTTTGTGTGTGTTGTTGCAGAAAGAAAGTCAACCTCCCACCCATCCCTGCAGCTGACAGAAGTTGATTTTTACCTTTATTTTTTCAATCTCTGTTGGCTGTGGAGTGAAAGGGGGTGTGGCCTGATGGGGTTGGGGGTGTGGCTTAGTGAGACCTGGGGCGGGGGTTTCAAGTACTTCTTTTAGGGTGGCCTGAATTAAAGGTCAATACCATGCTTATTTATGAGCCCACGCAATAGGCAGCAGTGGAGGAAAACATCTTTTATTACTACTGAACTGTAGTAATAGAAAAACACATAAGTTATATTTATGGTAACCGGAATACCTTTAACAGTGTCAGTAAATGGAAATGGATGAGATCCTCAGCTGCTGATAATTACCTGGTTGTTATGGAAACCTGCCCTCCCTGTGTGTGCCTATGCTGAGAATGGCAGTTCGAGTTTAAAACCAAAGTTCCCAGTTGTAATGTTGGCTAATGGAGATCATATTTTGGGAATATCTCAGGAACGGTATGTCCTAGAGAGATGAGACCTGGTCTAAAACCTTCCCGGACACCTGATGTACCTGTGTGCCGAATTTGGTGAAAATCGGTCCAGTAGTTTGGTCGCGCATAGAGAACAGACAGACAGACAGACAGAAACTCATTTTTATATTATTAAGAGAGACCTCCACAGCAGCGCACCCCCTTAACTTTAACCTTCACAGCAGCCTGCCCCTTTAACAGTGAGTTCCACAGCACCTCACCCCCTTGACAGTGACCTTCACAGGGGCCTGCCCCCTTAACAGTGGCCTCTACAGCACCCACCCCTTAACACTGAACATAGGTTACAGTCACCTTAACTGACCTCCACCATTCCTAGCCCTCTTGACAGAAACCTCCACATCGACTGCCCCTTTAACAGTGACTGTCACAGTACCCCACTCCCTCTACAGTGACCTCACAGTCCCCGCTGTCCCTTTAATAGTGGCCTCCACAGTCCTCTCCTCCCTTAACAGTGACCTCCACAATGCCCGTCACTTTAACAGTGACCTCCACAGCAGCCTACCCCCTTAACAGTAACATCCACAGCGCCCTCCCCTTTAACTGTGACCCCCACAGCAGCCTGCCCCTAGGGTGGTCAGAGGTCCGGTTTTAGGCCGGGCAGTCTGGCTTTCAGACTCCCCAGGGATGTCCTTTTGAACAGCTCACTCTCAGACAGCAGCACTGTGCAGGCTGAGCATGAGTTGCAGGGAGAAAGTCAAACTCCCTCCCACCCCTGCACCTGACAGAAGTTGATTTTTACCATCATTTTTTCAACTCCCTTCGGCTGCAGAGTGGGAGGGGGCATGACCTGACCGGGTCGGGGCTTGGCTTAGCAAGACATGGGGAGGGTGTGTTTAAAGTCCTTCTTTTGAGGCTGGCCTGAATTACAGGTCGATGCCATGGTAATTTATGAGGAAACACAGTGGGTAGCAGTGGAAGAAAACATATTTTATTACTACTGAATGGTAAATATGTGAAATTTACATTATATCAGGTAATGATTGATGATGAATTAGTCTAAAACATAAGTTATATTTATGGTAACCGGAATACCCCTTTAACAGTGTCATCCAACTCGCCCTGCCCATTTAATGCTGACCTACAGCAGTGAAGTAAAATGGCTCGGTTGCTATGGAAACCTATTGTAAAACTGTGTGTGGAGACTTCTATTGGCTGATAAGGGTCATATGACCAGGCTTCTATTGGCTAATGCATTTTTGTGATTATCTCAGGAACGGTATGTCCTAAAGAGCTGAGACCTGGACACCTGATGTATCTGTGCCAAATTTCGTGATTGTAAATGTGACGGTGTGGATTCCTTTAGCGGACATACACACATACACTCAGCAGTCCAACAAAAGTGACACATACACCACTTACCATGTAAATCATTCATACCACGCTGGCTTTTCTCTCTCCAAGCGCTTGTTCCTCTCTTGGTCAGGTTAGGGAAATAACTCTGCACCTGAACTGAGAATGTCAGTTTCAAGCCCCAGCCTGTACATTTTATATGGGAAGCCTTTACTGGGTGTGGATCGAGTCTGGGACTGGCTAAGCTGCTTACATGATGAAAAAAAACATATTAAAAGTAGCTAAGTCCTTTGAGACTCTGGGCCACCTCTTGATATCCTTATGCATACTATTCTCCTGCAATTCCGCTCTTTCAGTGTTGGCTGGCCGCTCACTGTCAGTGTCACGTACACTGACTGTACTTAGGGGGTGGTGGTGGTTGATTGGTGCGAGCGGTCGCACTCACTCCTCATCTCCTTTTACGCCATACCAGACGCTGGCCCCAAGCTTAGGGGTCTCATCATCTCACACATGGATGTTTCTCCTGGCTAGATTTGCTGGCACCCACTGGCAGGGCCCAACTAGTGGTCACAGTCAATCTCCTTTACGCCAGGCTGGGCCCTGAGTATCACTCAGTCACATTCCTTACTTGACTATGATTAAGCCAGATGCCAATGTGGCTGAATAGATGCAGTCACATGAGGGACATCCGTGACATAACTGATACTCAGGGGCATGGCCTGGCATAAAAGAGAATGACTGTAACCGTTACTCAGACCCAACAAATCCAGACATGAGGGACATCCATGTGTGAGAATCCTCAGCTTGGAGCTGGTGCCCAGAAGTGATTGCACTGGCTACTGGGTCACCCTGCTTTTGGATTCTCATCAGGCCCTTGACAGGAGTAACTCTAGTACTGCCCTGATGGTAGCCCTGGCCCCAGCAGTTGGACATCCCCCTGATCAGACATTTATCCCCTATTCTGTGTATGTGGCAGAAGTTGTAGTCGTGGGACAACCCCTTAAAGGGAACATAGTATGGTGTAATTTTAATTATGGGGCACTCCTCTGTTAGGGGTTTTTGTTAGTATAGGGAGGGGGAAGGTGCTACAAAAATGAGCCAGAGACACCTGAGCATCAAGGTCTGCAGTGACATGTTCAGTAGAAGTTGTCATGGCAGTCTGGGCCACATAGAGAAAAAAGGCAACAGAACTACTTAAATCACTGAATATAAATGTTTATGCTGCATTTGATTGAATCTTAACAGTGCTGGAAATAATTGTATATTTTTTTATTTATTTAGATTCAATACAATTATATATTTGGAATACTGTCATTATGATACTTTCTTATTAAGCTAGGTATAATTTTCCACAGCATGCTATGCTGCAGACACCCCATGCGCATATCTTTGACAGCCAAGTAGGCAACCTCTTGCTAAAAATTTGAATGCCACCCCTGACCTTACAGCCATGTGAATAAAGAAGTGATTTTAAATACAATGGTGAGTGCTGCAGTTTATTTGCACCTTGTTGTTTGGAATTAACGGCCATTTTTTTTCCAGAATTTGCCATTTTTTTCTGTTAAGCCGGGTGCTTCATAATGAAGTGCTAGACAAAGACTTCTTTTCAAGGTTATATTGTTTATATCATCATTCCTGCATAACACTGGTTTCAAATTCAATATCTACTGTCTGAAGATTCAAGGAGTTGCCTTTGTTTGTGTTGTCGTTTTTTCCCGACCTATGCTTGATGTGCAAGCACTCCCATTTGTGTAAAATATGTCTTCTATACTGTTTGAGATATATTACATCTAACTAGCACCCTATTCTATCACTCTCTCTCCCGCAAAAAAAAGTAAACATGTCCTATACTTGGCCGCAAAATACGTCCGTAGCCCCATTAAAAGTCAATGGGTCCTCAAAAATGCGGAACACTACGGAAAACATTCCGTATGTCTTCCGTTCTGTTTTTATACGGACACGGAACACATACGGTCGTGTGAATGGGGCCTTATACATAAACCCCTAAAGCACAACAATTATCTAAAGTTCCAACCCCCACACTAAAGCCTTACTTGGAGATAAGCCTCCCTAGCATCGCGGGTGGCTGCTTTTTTTGAGCTCAAACATGTGGGTGTCAACTTTGAGTGTTTACATAGGTAGCTGTCACACTTACAGGATTTCCCACATAGCTAGTAAACTCAATAAGAGCACAATTTTTAATGAATGCATTAGAAGTTTTTCAGAATCTATATAACAAAGCTCTATAATGTAGTCAGAAGTCTACAAATGAAAAGTTGGTAAGTACATATTTGTGACTTACATGTTGCGTTGGACGTTTGCTGTGTGTGACATCCAATATGTTTAATGTATAATTGGCGGCTGCCAGCAGTGTCGCTCAGGTTGTGAAGCCATACATGGCCGCCATTAGATTCCCTGATAGGAAGAACAATCCAAAACTTAATTTACAAGAAGCCTTGAAGTTTATGATCTATCCCTTTTACTGCATCTCCAATAACAGCACATCAAGCCACCAGTGAAAACTGTCTTGGAGTTCCGTATCCTACATCTACCCAGTCACAAGTGAACTACTGAGGTTGCTTCCTCACAAATACAGGAGAAAAGCTGTATCTGCTGAAGAGGTGGACTATGTACAAGTATCTATGCATCTTGAATCCTGTTAGTAACTTTGATTGCTGTGCACACCTTTCCAGCCTTTCCATCCTAATCCCTGCATAAATACTTTGTATATATGCATCCTGAATCCTGTTTGTAACTCTGTTTGCTGTACATAAGGTACCTTTCCAGCCTAATCCCTGCATAAGCAAACATGTTTCCATGGTATATATGACTGTGTTACTCTGAGTTGATATTATCTGAGCTGATATATTTTTTTTAATTTTAGTTTAATATTTGATCCTTAGTGTCTTTCAGACAGCCAGGGACAGCCACGCCAATGTTTTTTTTTCTCTGCATATTATTCCTGCTCTGGTGTTGTAGCTAATTTGTTAATTAAATTAAAGAAGCTTGATTACCCATAGATCCCAGAATACACTTCCCTATAAATTTCGACACAGTATAGGTTGCCACGTTTGAGCATGGGTCATCTTACGCAAAGTATTGTCATTGTTCCTAAGTATCTTGCAGTTAAACATGGCATTTAGACAGGGCTGGAGATAGGTATGATATAAGAGATACACAAACAAATATTATTAATAACTTATTGACTTTGTTGATTGTATCCATGTCCATTATATTATGTGCTCTTTTCCACACTTACCACCCTGTCACCCCTCTTTTCCTCCACACTTACCACCCTGTCACCCCTCCATTTCTCTCTCTACACATCAGTCCCTCTCTCTTCCCCTCGCCCATCTACAGCCTTAATGTATTATTCACCTCCCTGAATCAACTAAGCCCATCATTTTCCCAATGTGCAACAGAAAAGGCACTCTTGCAAGTCACTCAACCATTTGCTATTTCTTTCTATTCGTTTACTTTTAACTTCAGGGGATGTTTTACCTAACTTTGCTCCACCTGCTTCAGCTTCTTGTAACTCCTCCTCCATCTCTCACAGACACCCTGCAATAAACTCCCTTATATTCATGACTTTTTCTTACTAATCCTCCTATCCTATTAGTTCTTACTGAAACGTGGATTCAGCAATCTGACAACGCTTCCCCTGCTGCTCTGTCTTATGGTAGCTTACATTTTTCTCATACTCACAGACCTTAGAATAGGCATGGTTTTAGAGTTGGCATACTTCTTTCCCCACAATGCACTTTCAAGGTCATTCCCTCAGTGCAATCACCCTCATTCCCATCTTTTGATGTCCACACCCTGAGAGTCTTCCACATGTTCTCCCTCAGATTGACCATCTATCCTGTACGCAGCAGCCAGGCTCATCCTATCTGTCTAGGGTGCTGCGGTTTTTGTCTGACTGCCTCTCGTCAGCATGTTTGCCGTGCTGAGGCCGCATCTCCGATCCATCCCTATTATAGTGAATGGGGCCGGAGTGGACTTCTGGCGGCACACATATGCTAGCGTTAGTACGAATCCGGCAGGCTGTTCCCCTGCCCAAACATCCTGCCAGACAATCCTAACGCTAACGTGAAAGAAGCCTAACTGCTATTCTGGTGCCTCCACCCTGTCCCAGTCATTGCACTGCTTACAGAGGCAATTCAATTTAAACTGCTGATTCTCACCCACAAAGCTCTACACAGTGCCACACCTCCTACATTTACTCCCTCATTTGTGTCTATCATCTTAATCATGCTCTGTACAGCCAACAATTTAAAACTAACATCCACCATATTCCGAACCTGTCACTCCTATCTCCAAGACTTCACCTGAGCTCCACCAGTTCACTGGAATGCCCTACCCCAAGCAATTAGGTTAATTCACAACATCCACGGTTGTAGGTGGTCCCTAAAACACATCTTTTTAGGTTAGTTTATCACATCCTTTAACCTTCTCTATCCCCCCTCCTTCAACATTATTTTCCATCATCAAACACTATCCACCACACTCCATGCACTCAGACGTACCACAGGTGTCGGCTGGTGACTGGCTCATGCAGCTTTAGATCTACCCCCCTATTGTGTTAAGATGGCCGGACCATTGTGCAAAACAAGCACCTTTTAGCTTATGTGTCACCCTTATCATCTCATAGATTGTAAGTTCTTACAAGCTGGACCCTTATTCCTCTTGTTTTAATTGTTGACCTGTTTGCAGCTATGTTATGTATGACTCTGTTTGTACTTGAACCACCTAATTGTAAAGCGTTGCAGAATATGTTGACGCTATATAAATAAAGATTATTATTATGTTTTAGCACATCAAGAGGATCTCAGGTACAAATGCTGTTCCCATGTATTTAATCGTGGGAGCCCAGCGGTAATTGACTGCCAGATTCCCATACTAATGACTGTAATGGTTCCCTCTGCTATCCCATGACATTAAGGGCCTTAAAAAAAAAAATCTGCTGTAATGGTCCATTATATACTGACAGGCAACATTAAAAAAAAGAGTTCAATAATGTTCAATTTAGAAAAAAATATAGCCAATCACGTGCCCATATAATACCACCATAAAAATGTTAACTCTTTCTTGTACTTAGCCGTAATTGTATGTCATTGTTCCTGTGAACTGCTGTACCATGATCATAAAAGCACTGTAGATACTGCTTCTTCAGTTAATGTATTGGCCTAGCAATTAACCCAGGTCTGCATTTTGCATGTGTTGAAAGGTTGCCAGTCAGTAAAAGACGGATAATTGTACTGTGCAATACAAAATAGACTGCAAAACAGAACTATTCCACTGTATAACACAAACATATCACAGAATCAAGTCACCCACTGGAATGTGAAAAAATAAAAAATGAAATAACGTTTAGGAAAAAAAGACAATGGAAAATTATATATATAACTATAATATTTAAAATGTTATTCCTTCTGCCCTTATAAAGCAAGGTCTATCAAATGGTAAAAAAAGAGAAAAATAATGGCTCTTGGAATATGCCACTTTAAAAACAGTTTTTTTTAAAATGCTTTTATTATAAAAAAAAATGGCAAGATATAATAAAAATGTACAATTAGTATTACTGTGGTCATAATGACCCACAGAGTAAAGTTAACATGTTATTTTATAGCGCACAGTGAATGCCATAAAAACAAAACCCAAAAACAATGGTTTAATTATTTTTTTAATACTCCCAAAGTTATTTGATACATTATGATAATTGACAGAAGACATTAAAAACACAACTTTTCCCGCAAAAAGGCCCTTATATAGCTCTATTGAGCTAAAATTTCCTCCATACTGAAGTCCCAATAAAAGTCGCATTCTTAAGGGATCATCCGGCTAGCAACACTGATGGTGGGAAGGTGTGCCTCATTAAATAAAAAAAAGCATTCGCCTGTCTGCAGTCCTGCAATTCCAACACCGCTGCCCCGTTTCCTGCCAGACTGGAGATGGCTTAGTCCCTTGACTGCTACAGCCCATCGGTGGCATCAACAACAATATGTGCTTTACCTACATGTCACTAGTACATCACTAATGGCCAGTTCCCACGACTGATTTTGAAAAACATGCTTAAAAAATCAGTGCAAAATTTTGGTGCGGTTTTTGACATGTTTTTCCTGCGTTTTAGACACATTGTTTTTTTAAGCGCTACAGAGCTGAATTATCAGTTTGAGGTTTTTGAAGCAGATCTGCGGCAAAAATAAAAAAACGCGCAGAAAACACACAAAAAACATGTGGATTTACATGGAGCTGTTTTTTCTGCTTCCTATTCATGTCAATGGGAGGTTCAGCGCTGATTCTGCCCCAGCATAGGATGTGCTGCTTCTTTTTTTACACACATCTTTTTTACATGTATTAAAAAAAAAAAAAACAAGTGCTGCTTCCATTGAAATGAATGGGAGGCTGTTTAATTATTTTTTTGGAGCAGATTTTGAGGCAGAAACACTCCAAAATCAGCACCAAAAATCTCTGCCCTGACAGTGATTTGCAGTTTAAATACATGTGACTCCTGAGGCCATTTACTGTCTACAGTTGTCACAGGACCAAGACATTCCAGTCTGGCCAGGAACAGGGCAGCAATGCTGGAAGGGTGGGACTGGCAGGTGTGCCCCATTTTTCTTTTAAATGGGGCACACCTTCCCACCACTAGGGTTGTTGGCATACAAGGCCAGACAACCCCTTTAAGTGTTCAAGTATTACTGAGCAATACTGCTATTCAGTATCTACTTATACCGACAGGCTAGTTTTACACTAGCGGCATGGTTCTCCGGCAGGCTGTTCCAGCGGGTGAACAGCCTGCCTGATCCGTGCTGCCGCTAGTGCACGCATGCGGCCAGAACTCCGCGCCGGCCCCATTCACTATAATGGGGGCGGGCCGGAGTTCCGGCCGCCAGAGAACCATGCAGATAGTGTGAAAGTACCCTTATATGTGTATATACACATATATATATATATATATATATATATATATATATATATAGTAATCGGTGTTCAGGAAATTGTAGGTCTTGTCGGGTAAATTTTAATCTAAGCATTGTAGGACTAAAGATATTATTGTTGGTCTGGGGTAGTGGAGGGTTTGATGTTAACATCACTGGAGATTACGGTTGGTTAGGAGATTAACAGTTAAATCCCTTGGGGTTTAGCAATTTTACCTGCAAAATATTATAGTCATTACATTAACAGTCATTTGAAAACTGTTTTCTATCACACATCAGCCAGACAGGTCTGTTAGGGATGTCTCTCCTATGGGCATCCGGCTTGGAAAATATATGTTGATGTTGCTCTGCATTCAATAACCCTTTAGACGAGGATTCTATTTGAGGTGTTGAACATTTATTTTCTATTGAATCTATACTGTACCCAACAGCTCCATACATATATTTAGGATGTTCATGGATATTTTGTGACTCTAGAGTGAGCTTATTATCAGTAGATTCCTGGGGGTGGTAAAAGGTGTTGTTGATAAACTCCCTCGTGATCTAGGGCACCTCGCTGGACTTCTGCGTAGTTCAGTTGTACTTAGAAGCGAATAGAGGTCTGCTTTTTGCAACTTTCCTTTACTTCGTTGCACTTACAATACAGATCAGTTCACACAGTTTTTTCAACAGTAAAAAAAAAAAAACAGTGTCAACTTTTGGGACTGACAGTGGACTAGATTGTTTTTCTTCTCCACTTTCAATTTGCTCCTATTGTGTCTGTTCCTTGTGGGCCTCTTAGGAACTAGGCTTGCCACTTCCTACTATTGACCCTGTGTGTGATTATCATATGATCACAACATATTTCCCATTGACTACAAGGAAAAGCTTGCAAATTGTGAGCAATAAAAATGTAAAAGTAATGTTTCATTATACAATGAATACACATTGTTTGCTGAAACCATAACAACCCTTGAATAGTTACTTTGTCAGTATGCCGATATATTGTGTCAGTGATATGTTAGAGTTAGACTTAGTAACTTAAGATGAAACCATGTCACAAAGCTTCTTCTTTTAGTAATGTATAGCTAGTCCGTAGTAACATGGCAATTTTTTAAAGATTTATAACATATTGGTTTCTTTACAGTTTCCAGTAGAACTACTCATATTCTGTTTCAATTATTCCAACTGTTTGAGTAAGCTTACTTACTATTTTTTTCTTTCCTTTTCTTCATGCTGTCGCTTAGAGCCCTACAGAGAGACAAGTATGGGAGTAAAACTAAATTTTGCTTATCAAATGTAATTTTAATTCAATTTATCATATTTATTAAACATTTATTTAGCATTACATAATTAGTAGACCTTTTTGATAATCCTTTTCTTTAGTCATTGCTGTATTCTGTGGTACTTTGTGTTTTATCAGTTTAATTTATATGCTTTTAAAATATTTGTTTGTACAGCTTTTTTTACTTTTAAGAATTGTAAGAGGTACCAAATCATACAGCAAAAATAAAATAAAAGACAAAAAATATTTATGTTACTGGTTCTAATAAAGCGGTGTATTTCATGTTATTTAGATTGTTTAAAGAGGTTCTAAAGCTTTAGCAAACTGAACACCAATAAAAGGTTTTAATTCACTTAAAGGGGTATTCCAGGATTTTCAGGATATATCTTCAGGATAGGCCATTAATATCCGCAGTGGTCTGACACCCATCTTCACCATGAAATAATTCTGAGCAGTGCTGCAGTAACCAGCGTCATCCACACTACACAATGGATGGAGCTAAGTATTTCTTACACTTGCACCCCTGTTGATCAGCTACAATAATCAATGGGGTGTTGGACCCCTGCATATCAGTTATTGGTGGCCGATCCTGAGGATTGGTCATCAACAACAAAATCCTAGAATACCCCTTTAAGTGGCCCCATACAGACAACTACAGACACTCTCAGTTACATTATATGTCATTAAAGGGGTTGTCTCACCTTAGTAAATGGCATTCATCATGTAGATAAAGTTAATACAAGGCACTTACTAATATATTGTTATTATAGGAGATGAGCGAACGTGCTCGAAATGAGCACTGTACCGCTCGGCTCCCCTGCGTTTCGAGCACGTTCGCTCATCTCTAGCTATTATCCACATTACTTCGCTGGACGGAACCAAAGTTCTGTCGACAGGACTTTGGTTTCCGTCCAGCATAACGTAAACCAGACGGATCCGTTATGCTTTCCCATAGGCTTCTATTATGACGGATCAAAACGGAATGCCTCTTAAAGGTGTCCGTTTTGATTTCCGTCCTATGGATTCCGTTATTTTCCGTTATAACTATGTTATAACCGAAAGCTAGAACGGAATCCCTAACGGTGATGTGAACAAGCCCTAAGTGCCTTGTGTTAACTTTCTCTACATGATAAATGCAATTTGCTTATGTGAGACAACCTCTTTAAGACGTTTTAGTTATTTTAATGCTCTTTTACAGGGATACTGGATGACAACTAAAACAACCAATATGCTCAAGTCAAGTGATTTTTTTTAACCTTGAGTACTGCTGAATAGACACAGATTTGAAACACAACATTCTGGCTCCTGCAATGTAAAAAAAATAATTCAGTGAGTTTTTATTACATATGCAGGTTACTGGAAACGAGAGTATCACTATCTTATGTAATAGTGTCAATTAGTAATTTTAATTTTGCAACCAAAAAATTAATTTGATACTAAATTTGTAGACTCGAACTTTAACAGAGCACTATTTGCTAAAACATTAGAACTGATTTAAATGTTTATTTTATATATGAAATATTAAATAGTATTTTGGTATTTGACTAATGTATGGGAACCTGAAAGTTATACTGTACATAAGAAGTATGTCGTTATTTATTTTCCAAAAGTTTTAATATATTGCTTTTGTTGAAACTACTTTTTTAACACAAATATATTCCACATCATTATTATGAACATGCATTCAGTATAAATGGTCACTGTACTTTCACACAGCTTTGCATAAATCAATGGTACAGGCAAATATAAGAAACTTTGTATTATATCTTATTAGAGAAAAATGCCTTGTTTTCCTCTCACCCCTTTCCTAAACTAATGTACTCTCTGAATTTTCTGCAAAGTCCATCTTGCAAGACCAAGATGGGCTGCCTGCTCACTGAAGGATCATATTACATTAACTCATAGACATCTACAGAGATAGTAGGGGGAGGTATGTACAGCAGTGAGAGAGGAACAAGCAGACAGAGCCACAGGCATGACTTAGAAGTGTGTTATATCTCAATGCAAGTGCTTTGTTCACATCTGTACAGCTGAGTACTTCACTGTAATGACCATATGAGTCACCATATGAGTGATTAAGGGTGAATGAAAAGTAGCAGAATATGTTGTCTACATGAGTACTCTATGGGCAGGCATGATATACGGTGCATTTGGAAAGTTTTCAGACCCTTTCACTTTTTTCACATTTTGTTTTTCCCCATCATTCTGCACTCAGTATTCCATAATGAGAAAGTTAAAACAGAATATTTGAAATCTTTGCTAATTTATTGGAAAGGAAAAACAAAAATTTTGCATTGACATAAATATTCTAAATTTCAGACCCTTTACTAAGAACTTAGTTGAAGCACCCTTGGCAGCGATTACAGCCTCCAGTCTTCTTGGGTATGATGTCTCAAGGTTTGCACACCTAGATTTGGGAATTTTCTGCCATTCTTCTTTGCAGATTTTCTCAAGCTCTGTCAGGTTAGGGGCGGCCATCGGTGGATAGCTATTTTCTGCAGGTTTCTGCAGAGATGTTTGGTTGTGTTCAAGCCAGGGCTCTTGCTGGGCCACTCACGGACATTCACAGAGTTGTCCCTAAGCAACTCCTATGTTGTCTTGGTTGTGTACATAGGGACATTTTCTTGTTGGAAAGTGAACCTTTGGCTTAGTCTGATGTCAAGAGAACTGTGGAACAGGTTCTCATTATGACTATTTCTTTATTATGCTCCATTCAGCGTTCCCTCAACCTAGACCAGTCTCCTTGTTCTAGCTGCAGAATGAAGTCCCCCACAGCGTGATGCTGCCACCACATGCTTCACTGTAGGGATGGTTTTGGACAGGTCATGAGCATTGCCTGGTTTCCTGAAATGACACTTAGAATTGAGGCCAAAAGTTAAATCTTGGTGTGATCATACCACAGAATATTGTTGCTCATAGTCAGAGATTATTTTGGGTGCATTTTGGCAAACCCCAAGTGGTCTTTCATGTGTCTTTTACTGTGTCGAGGCTTCTTGCTGGCCATTCTGCCATAAAGCCTAGATTAGTACATTGGAAGTTTCTCCCATCTGCACACAGGATCTTTGGAGCTCTGCCAGAGTTACCATTGGGTTTTTGGTAACGTTTCTTACCATGGCCCTTGTCCCTGATTACTTAGATTAGTGAGGTGTCCAGCTCTCCAAAGAGTTCCAAACTTCTTTCATTTAAGACTTATGGAGGTCACCTGGCTCTTAGGAACTTTCAGTGCAGCACAAATTTTTTTATACCCTTCTCCAGATTTGTGCTTCCACACAATCCTTTTTCTGAGCTCTACAAGCAGTTCTTTACTTTTCATGTCTTGTTTTTTACTCTGATATGTAACAGGCCGCAACATAACGAAATATGAAAAAAGTGAAAGGGTCTGAAGATTTCCTTAATGCAGTTTAAGGCTACTTTCACATTAGCGTTTTTGAATTCCGGTATTGAGCTCCGTCATAGGGGCTCAATACCGGAATAAAATGCTTCAGTTTTGTCACCATTCATTGTCAATGGGGACAAAACTGAACTGAAGAGAACGGAATGCTCCTAGAAGCATTCCGTTCCGTCTTCAGACCGGAGAGCAAACCGCAGCATGCTGCGGTTTGCTTTCCGGTCTGGGCATCCGCACCAAGACGGATCCGGAATGACCCCCAATGCAAGTCAATGGGAACGGATCCGTTTGGTGTGACACAATGGTAAACGGATCCATCTCCCTGCAATTTCCCCTCCCTCCAGCAGATGGCGCTGTGGGTAAACTTACCCTTGTGCGCGCCGTCCTCCTCCTGTTCTGTGCCGTCCTCCTCCTGCTGTCCGGGCCTATGTAAGTATATATGTATGTATGTAAGTGTATGTATGTGTATGTATGTATATGTATGTACAGTATGTATGAGACTGACACGTGTGGGGCCGGAGCGCGGTTCCGGCTCCACACGTGCACCTGCGGCAGCATGGATCCGGCGGCACCCTTCATCCGCCGGATCCGTGCTGCCGCTAATGTGAAAGTAGCCTAAGCTTATATCCACCCATCAGTTCAGTAAGAGCTGAAAATTAGCAATGTAGCATACAGAAGGCATTAACTGTTAAAAATGCCAGATAACAGTCATATAGTAGCCAGATACAGTGTACATTCCTCATGTACACTCATGGCAGCTTATTCTGAAAAGTTTTCTGACAGTGTAGCAGGGTATGCTTTAAGGGTAACCTGGGTGTGTACACAGGGTACAAAAGCAACATGATGAAAACGTCAAAGTTATTTCCCCGAAATGCCTCCCCTACTGCCTGGGCCCCTCACACGCAATGTACTTACCTCGCTCCCTGGCCCCCGTGTCACTCCTTTTCCCCGCACGGCTGCTGCTGCTTCTCCCTGTTTGAGAATGAAAACATCCGGTGACAGGGGGGCAGCCAATGGCAGGTGGTGACGTGGACGGCCCTGCTTCTCCACCCCCCCCAACATTGGATGTTTTCATCCGCGAATGGGGAGAGGCGGTGGGGACGTGAAGCAAGGTAAGTACATTGTGTGTTAGGGGCCCGGGCATATGGGGGAGCATTTCAGGGATCGGATAACCCCTTTAACTTTGTGAAGGCATGAAAATAACTTTGACGTTTTCATCATGTTGATTTTGTACCCTGTGTACACACCCAGGTTACCCTCAAAAATAAGGGCTAATGACACTTTTGGAACATTTTTTGTATTACTGATTTAGCTGTATTTTGGGCATAAACATTTTTTGGGATAGGTTTTTATTAAAAATGTTGCTCTTTCTGTTTGGCTTTTGCAGTTTCTGTGTTTTATATTACATAGCAGCTACAGAAAGCCACTCAGTAGTGCAGAGATAGGCAACTTCCGACACTCCAGCTGTTGTGAAACTACAACTCCCAGCATGCATACTTGCTCTGCTTTTCGCAGAGCTCTCATAGAAATGAATGGAAGATGCTGGAGTGCCAAAGGTTGCTGACCCCTGAAGTAGAAAATTCCTTAGACTGACTGGTGACTTAGCTTTCAACCCCACTCTTAAGGTAACCATACATATTAGACTAAAGTTGATCAAATCATACGATTTCAACCAAAATGAATGTTTATTGGTTGAAATTTAACAACAAATGAACATTTTATCTGACCACTGAGAGATCATTATCGTTCAAAAATAAGTTGGCCGTGTTTAATATTTTCATCCATCGCCTGGTTTCATTGAACGTGTATGGGCAGTTTGAATAACTGTAAGGGCCAATATGGACTAAGATGTGTATGGCTGTTTGTGAAATTAATGTTAAGATGTTTATTCAACTGCTGTTTAACCATCTTATGTGTATGGACACCTTAACCTAAACTGATTTATCTCCTAGTTGTACTTATGATTTAGTCATAAACTGGCTTAGAAGATCTTTTAAGAGAGTTTAAAATGCAAGCATTGATGGATAATAAAACATCCATCTGCACTTGTTTGCTCCTGACTGGTTACACAGACCAATGCAAATAAAATGCGTGAGGTACAATTCGTTCCTCCTCATTCTTTTCTATTCATTAGCGACAGGACATCCCTGATTACACCAGGTGATATGGTACTGGTAATCAGGCATCTTCCATCCTGATGAAACATGCCTAGCAGCCGACTGTTTGACTACTCGATAATATGAGCCAATTATCGCGAACAAGTTTTCTTGAACGCTTGCTCCAGATAATTTGCCAATAATCGTGCGGTCTAATAGGCCCTTTAGAGAGGTGCTAGAGGCCAAGCCGTCAGATAACCAGTCTGACAGATTTGCAGTGGAACAGCATTCTGCTGCTATGTAGTGCAAAACATTAAAATGTTTTTTTTTTAAGCTCAAAATACATCAATAAAAATGTCTCAAAATGTCTCAAGAGGTGTCAATAGCCTATAAAGCAAAAGTAGGAGATGGCTATATTAGCTAGTTTGTAGGCACCTGAGACCTATCCTCTTAAAAGCGGGTCTGTCTGGTGAAAATGTTGTGTTATGTAAGATCAGCATATTACAGCTACAGGTCCATACTTCAATAATCTAAAATAGCACTGATACATTTTGTTGTTGTGAGAGGCAGGAGAATGCTCCCCTCTTGAATACAGTGGACTATGAGTCCACTGTATTCTTTCATTGTACCTATTACTCAAACAGAGCAAAATGTATTGTGCCATTTTTGGATGATAGGAGTACGAAACTGTAGTTGTAATATGCTGCTTACAGTCCTCGGCCCCCTGGAACTTTTAAACCTTTTGCCACATTTGAGGCTTCAAACAAAAAGATATAACATTTTAACAACAAGTGGGTCACAATTGTGAAGTGGAACAAAATTTATTGGATCATTTAACCTTTTTTTGTAATAATAAAACTGAAAAGTGGGGCGTGCAAAATTATTCGGCCCCCTTGCATTAATACTTTGTTGCGCCACCTTTTCCTGCGATTACAGCTGCAAGTCGCTTGGGGTATGTCTCTATCCGTTATGCACATCTAGAGACTGAAATTCTTGCCCATTCTTCCTTGCAAAACAGCTCGAGCTCTTTGAGGTTGGATGGAGAGCATTTGTGAACAGCAGTTTTCAGCTCTTTCCACATATTCTCAATTGGATTCAGGTCTGGACTTTGACTTGGCCATTCTAAGACCTGGATACGTTTATTTTTGAACCATTCCATTGTAGATTTTGTTTTATGTTTGGGATCATTGTCTTGTTGGAAGATAAATCTCTGTCCTAGTCTCAGGTCTTTTGCAGACTCCAACAGGTTTTTATCCGGAATGGTCCTGTATTTGGCTCCATCCATCTTCCCTGTCCCTGCTGATGAAAAGCAGGCCTAAACCATGATGCTGCCACCACCATGTTTGACAGTGGGGATGGTATGTTCAGGGTGATCTGTGTTGCTTTTAGGCCAAACATATCGTTTTGCATTGTTTCCAAAAAGTTGGATTTTGGTTTCATCTGACCAGAGCACCTTCTTCCACATGTTTGGTGTGTCTCCCAGGTGGCTTGTGGCAAACTGTAAACGAGACTTTTTATGGATATCTTTGAGAAATGGCTTTCTTCTTGCCAGTCTTCCATAAAGGCCAGATTTGTGATCTGTTCGACTGATTGTTGTCCTATGGACAGACTCTCCCACCTCAGCTGTAGATCTCTGCAGTTCATCCAGAGTGATCATGGGCCTCTTGGCTGCATCTCTGATCAGTCTTCTCCTTGTTTGAGATGAAAGTTTAGAGGGACAGCCAGGTCTTGGTAGATTTGCAGTGGTCTGATACTCCTTCCATTTCAATATGATCGCTTGCACAGTGCTCCTTGGGATGTTTAAAGCTTGGGAAATTTTTTTGTATCCAAATCTGGCTTTACACTTCTCCACAAGAGTATCACGGACCTGCCTGGTGTGTTCCTTGGTCTTCATGATGCTCTCTGTGCTTTAAACAGAACCCTGAGACTATCACAGAGCAGGTACATTTATACGGAGACTTGATTACACACAGGTGGATTCTATTTATCTTCATCAGTCATTTAGGACAACATTGGATCATTCAGAGATCCTCAATGAACTTCTGGAGTGAGTTTTCTGAACTGAAAGCAAATGATCCAATAAATTTTGTTCCACTTCACAATTGTGACCCACTTGTTGTTGATTCTTCACCAAAAATTTAAAATGTTATATCTTTTTGTTTGAAGCCTGAAATGTGGCAAATGGTTGAAAAGTTCCAGGGGGCCGAATACTTTCGCAAGGCACTGTATATAGGGCAGCATATTCAGCTGAAAGATTTACGTTTGGGGTATGTTCATACATAGCAGATATGCTGAGGATTTGCTGCCACAAATTTGCAGCATTTTACGATACCAGCAAGTAGATGAAATTTTAAGAAAGATTTAAAGATTTTAGAGTTTTGAATCTACAGCATGTCGATTTATGCTACAAATATCCACCAATATTTCATCTTTTGCAATGCATAGGGTGAAATCCATGGCAAATACGCACCAAAATCTGCAACAGATCTGCAGTGGAATTTTTGATATGAAAATGTAGAAAAAATCCACAGTGGGAAATCTGTTACTTGTGGCTGTATCCTAAGTCTGTACCTAAACAAGTAGTTTGTCATTTTTGTGTGACTGCCAGACAAAAAAAAATCAACATTAAACACTAAAAACCTACTCTTCTAAACATAGTCTAAGATAACCTTCTAGCTGTTTGATGAGGTTTTCTGTAAAAAATATCTTGCTTCCTGGTGTCTCAATGCAGCAGTTCCCTTTAAAGGGGTTCTCCAGGAATTAAGAAAATGAAAATGCTTAAATATTACTTTATTATAAATATATTCACAAATACCTTTCATTAGTTTATTAGTCTGTGGAGCAATCATTAGGAGAAATAAAATGGCCACTGCCCAGTTAGTACACACAGATCCTGTCCTAACCACACAGGAGGACAAGTTACTTCACAACACTGAGGTAAAGAGCTGCCTCATCCCCCTCTCTGCTCTGCATGACAGGGATTATGCTCCTGAATACAGCTGATAAGATCTTCAGCTGAATCTCTGTAGGAATAGAGTGCATAAGGAGACATGAACGTACAGGGCAGACTGTGGTAATGTGGGGCTGTGGTAATGGAGACCGCATACAAGAGCTGCTGCTCATTAGCCACATCCCCACCTCTTCTCTGTACTTCATGTCTCCTCATGAACTCCATTCCTACAGAGATTTATCTGAAAATCATATTAAACTGTATTCAGGATCATAATCCCTGGTCAGCAGAGAGGAGGATGAGGCAGCTCTTTAGCTCAGTTCTGTGTGATTAGGACAGGTTTTGTGTGGACTAATAGGACGGCGGCCAATTTGTTTCTCCTAATGATTGCTCCCCAGACAAAACGAGCCATTATAACTAATGGAAAGTAAAGTAATATTTAAGTATTTTCAGTTTCTTAATTCCCGGAGAACCCCTTTAAGTGCTTTTACACATACTGAATTACAACATCTTTGTGCTGTATGGGAATTAACCAAAAATGTAGCCCACCCTTCTTTAGCCTGTTAATGACTAGGCCATAAGGGGATTGTCTCAAGAGAAATATTGTTTATAGTAAAATCCAGCCAATAATTCTAAGCATATACTTTTTGGTATTTACACTGGATTTTTAGGAACCCAGCTGATATAACACACATGCAATTAGGAGTATGGGGACATCAGGAAGCAAGTTAATTATTAAAGATGGCATAAAGGAACAGCTCACAGATGAAAAATAGATAAAAGCGTTACTAGAAAACATTCTACATGGAAACATATCATTGTACACTCATTAAAGGGGTTATCCAAGACTAACAAATGCTCTCCCATGTGCCAGGTCCCTCACACTGAATCTACTTACCTGGTTCCCCACTCCCTGCACTGCTCCTGGTCGCCGCACCGCCGCAGCTCATTTTCCCCTTGCACAGGGGCTAGGGAGGCTCGTCCCCATCACCGCCTGCCATTGTCTGCTCCCCCCCAACACTGGTTGTTTTCATCTGCGTACGGGCAGAAGCAGCTTAAGCAGTGCAGGGACCAGGAGTGGTGCAGGGAGTGGGGAGCCAGGTAAGTAGATTCAGTGTGAGTGGCCTGGCATATGGGGGAGCATTTGTTAGTCTCGGATAACCCCTTTAATTACTGGGCATTATAATTGTTTGTCCACTTGCATGAGTTTTAAGAAATGTCAACCACACACTGAGGAACAATATGTGCAGAATCTGCATTGAAATTAATCTATGCTGCAGATTTTCTTCTTGCATTTCATAAATTGCAATGCATATGGTGAAATCCACACAAAATCAAAGTAAAATCTATATAAATTTACATGTAACTCATGCAGATTTTGCAGTGGATTGATAGAGAAATCTGCAGTGGATTATTTACACAGAATTTGTGTCCCATATCGGCATACCCTTTAGTGTTAGGCAAACCTGTCATATTCCAAAGCACACATTATTTCTTATTGTTGGTACAAATGACTTTAAAGGGAATGTTCACATATGTGGAATCCGCATTAAAATTCCATACCTTTTCCAATGATATTTTGTGTATGTGGTTTCCATTTGACAGTATTTGATGTGGATTTTTACACAGATTTTGATGTGATTTTAGGCCTCACATTGACTTCAGTTGGAATTTCCATGGTCAGCCCACGCAGAGAATGGACATGGCATGAATCCACACATAGGAAAAAAACTCTCCATATGAACTAAAGAGCACATTGCTCATTGGAAACGATGGGAGGCAAATTGGGGATGGATTCATTGTGATATAATCTCAAAACGTCAATACACTCTAGTTGAAACATTTTATGGTGACTAGATGTTTATATGAAAGAGGAAATAGTTACTCATAACTAATAGTGTAAAGAAACGCAAAACCTTCTTCCAAAAGCAGAGGTACTGACTGCATTCCTCACTTGATTTTCAAAATTTCAAAGACTTTTTCATTGCAGACAAATACCACTCTATGGCTTTGATTTCACTCCAGAATCCTGGCTTCAAAAAGTCGCAAAATAGGGCTTTTGCAACTATGCACTCGTGCAAAACAAAATTGTGACTTTTTGCATTTTTACACCACCCACTCCAGTTTTGTAATATGGTTTGGAAAGTGCTTGTTATTGCCATGTCTGTATCAACCTACAATAAAACTAATGCACTATTATTAAACTAAGAGGCACTATTTATCTCACATGGTAAACCTTGTAGGGGGAGAGTCTCTTGAATTTTTGATGCATTTTTTTGCACATTCGCTTTCTGGTGCATTTTTGTTGGGAAAAAAGCACCAGCTCCAGATTTTGGCTGAAAGTTTATGGGGAAAATTAAATGCAGAACACATACGCATTATTATTTTTTTTAACGAAGGGTTGTATTTTTACATGTGTTTATGCATGTGTTTTGTATGTTGTTTTTTATTTTTCAGTAAACAAGGGCAAAGCATTTGAAGGAGACCTAAAAAAAAATTAAAATAAAGAGCAATGCCAGAATGACTCTATATTGGTCACCTCATCTCCCAAAAATGTAATAAACAGTGATCCAAAACCACTACAGTTCACCACACACAGAAAACAATATTAGGTATGCCAACATAATAATGGTCATTCCAGGTACTCAAGATACCAGGAATGCCCACCCCATCCCTATATGTCCAATTCCAAAATAATAATTAACAAGGCATACATTATGGCTATCTATCATCTGCTGCATTTTTGAGCACATGATAATGGTTCATTGTTGTGACACTTTGCTCACATGCTCTGGTGGTGACGTGTTACAGATACTCTAGTGCTTTAGTGTCTGGAAAGAAATCTGTTTGTCAGGCAAGCCTAGGATAGTGAAGTAAGGTCACCTGACCAACCATGTTGGGAACTAGTCGGACTGGCTCTACTTAATGACATATGGTCACATGATTAAAAATCAGCTTCAAACACATGACCAAGGTCATGTGACTTTGTTGCTAGGAAACAATGTATGCCAATGCTGCTGAAATCAATGAGGCCTGCCTCATGGTCCTTTTAGACCCATACAGACTATAACTGTGCCATAGTTGTCCCCCTGAGCATTTTGAAGAAAAATAATGTACAGGTGCATCTCAATAAATTAGAATATAATTGAAAAGTTCATTTATTTCAGTAATTCAATTAAAAAAAATAAAACTCATATACTGTATAGATTAGTCATATACAGAGTAATCTATTTCAAGTGTTTATTTCTTTTAATGATTGTGGTTATGGCTTACAGCTAATGAAAATCCAAAAGTCAGAATCACAGAAAATTAGAATATTATGAAAAAGTTCAGTACTGTAGACTCATGGTGTCACACTGTAATCAGTTATCAACACAATACATCTGCAGAGGTTTACTAAGCCTTTACATGGTTTCTCAGTCTGGTTCAGTAGGCTACACAATCTGGGGAAGACTACTGACTTGACAGTTGTCCAGAAGCTCATTGACACCCCCCACAAGGAGGGAAAACCACAAAAGGTCATTGCTAAGGAAGCTGTTCACCAAGTGCTGTATCCAAGCGTATTAATGGAAAGTTGATAAGGCTACGTTCACACTAGTGTTATGGAATTCCGGTATTGAGCTCCATCATAGGGACTCAATACCGGAGTAAAACACTTCAGTTTTGTCCCCATTCATTGTCAATTGGGACAAAACTGAACTGAAGACAACTGAATGCTCCTGAAAGCATTCCGTTCCGTCTTCAGACCGGAGAGCAAACCGCAACATGCTGCGGTTTGCTCTCCGTACTAGTTATCCGCGCCTAAACGGATCCGGAATGACCCCCAATGCAAGTCAATGGGGACGGATCCGTTTGGTGTGGACACACTTGTAAACGGATCCGTCCTCCATTGACTTTCAATAGAGGTTATTCCGGATCCGTTTAAAAGATGCTAAAGATAATACAACCGTACGAATCCACAATGTTGTATTATTCAGTACGGATCCGGTGGGTCCCTTCACCTGCCGGATCCGTAGTAAGGCTAGTGTGAAAGTAGCCTTAGAAGTTAAAATTGTGGTAGAAAAAGGTGCACAAGCAACAGGGATAGCAGCAGCCTTGCAAAGATTGTCAAGAAAAGGCCATTCAAGAATTTAAGGGAGATTCACAAGGAGTGGGCTGGAGTCAGTGCTTCAAGAGCCACTACACACAGACAAATCCAGTACATGGGCTACAACTGTCACATTCCTTGTGTCAAGCCAATCATAACCCATGGACAACATTACATTACTTGGGCTAAGGAGAAAAAAGACTGAACTGTTGCTCTGTGGCCCAAAGTCCAGTTTCCAGTTGAAAGTAAATTTTGTGTTTCATTTGGAAATGAAAGGTCCCAGAGTCTGGAGGAAGAGTGGTGAGGAACACAATCCAAGTTGCTTGATGTCCAATGTGAAGTTTCCACAGTCAATGGTTTGGGGAGCCACGTCATATGCTGGTATTAGTCCACTGTGTTATATCAAGTCCAAAGTCAGTGCAGCTGTATACCAAGAAATTTTAGAGCATTTCATGCTTCCCTCTGCTGACAAGCTTTATGGAGATGCTGATTTCATTTTCCAGCAGGAAAATGAAGGAAGTTACATCACCGGTTGAGTTAACATCATCTGACAGAAACACATCAGCTGGGAAGCCCATTCAGCGAAAGCAGTCTTAAATGGGAAAACACCAGTTAGGTCCGTATGCAAGACGTTGCCCCATAGGATGAGCTTTTGACCTCTTTCCTGAATGATTACAGCTTTATACCATTTAAACAAAAAGCTTCATTCCCTAGTGGAATGTGGCCAGCGCATGCGCTCCATAATTGTCACTGTGTACAGGTTGTTCATCAGCTATCACATTGGACCTTGGAGAGGCCAGTTCCAAGGTCCGCAGGGAGCCAGAATACCAAAACAACCTTGAGAAAATATGTAGGCAAAGCCTTACTCCCTTGCATATGCATTCACAGGTCTTAAAATTAAATTTAAATGAACACATACAAAATAGCATCCAAATGATCAGAAACTATATCTTCATACTTTATACCATCCTTGATCATTTGGAATCATTTTAGTTTAAAAGGCGTATATAAAGAGGGAATACATTGGATACAACAGCTTATAGATATGAATAAAACAATGACAATGCAAATCATATATATTACACCTCTGTACGCCTTAGTTTCAAAGCAAATTCCATAAAATAAGTAACCTATTCTACATACCGTATTTTTTGCCCTAAAGGACCCAAAGTAGGGGGAAAATGTCAGTGCATCTTATGGGGTGATTACTAATTATAGATTATGAAAGCACTCATTAGTAGGATCTGATGTCTGCTTGTGGGGGTCATTCACATAGGGGCTCTGATCTGAGGTCTGCTTGTGGGGGTCATTCACATTGGGGCTCTGATCTGAGGTCTGGAGATCTTATGAACATTGGGTGTCTGAGCTTAGGTCTGATTGGGGGTAATATTAATATTGGGGGCCTGATCTGTGGTTTAATTAACATTGTTGGTCTGATTAGGGGTCTTATTAACATTGGGGGTCTGATTTGGGCTCAGAGCTGAGGTCTGATGAAAAATATTTATTTATTATTTTCCTCCTCTAAAACCTAGTTGCATCTTATGGGCAGGTGGGTCATATAGGGGGGAAAATACGGTAATCTATCAGCACTGTTCATTTAAGAATACCACCAATAGATCTTCTTAAAGACACAGTCTCTGATGACTTTGGAATCCTCTCGTCAACCTCGTCTTTTATGTAGTTTTCTGTTACTCTTATAAAATTCAGTCTTTGTAATTTTGCCCAGCACATTCTCTTACCTCTCCTTTCTCCGTGCTGATGTATGAGGGGATTTCAGGTTTATTCACAATTCTAATTGCAGATTTCAGAGCCTCTTTTTAGTGGTTGTAGGGCAGTCCTTAACCTTGTTTGTAGGAGGAGCTATAACACTGGGAGCTCTTTCACTCACTGGTCTACAGGTCATTGTACACAGTCAACAGCCCTGCTGGTTAATTGGTGTACTGCAGGAAGTCTTGGGCAGACAACTACCTTGGTAGTCCACCCTCAGACAACAGTCATGCGAGCAGCAAGGCCTTTTTTCAGGATGGTAGACCAGTGATTAAAGTAGTTTCTCGTTGTGTGGCAGACAGTCCAGCTTTGTCTTACCACACCTGGTCTCATTAACTTAAGCCGCTCCTTGGCACTGCAAAGGTTGGCAGTACTGGCTCTGCTAAACAGCTAATACAGCCTGCGCTTAAGGAAGATGGAATTGATGACAAACTTGAACATTTCCACATATTCTAGAAGAATTAACTTTTTTCAAAATAAATTAATTTCGGTATAGCTCAGTCCATGGGTTTTAACTCCGTCCAGAATATCAATCTATGGCAATGACAGCCAGTGATGGGGTGGAGTAAGTTTTAGAAGCTCCTAGTGTGTCCTTTACTTCCCACCAACCCTGCTCCAGATGGATTAAACAAAACAAACAAATGTCCCATTATGACTTGTCAGTCCAACGTTGCTTGTAAATAACATTGCCCAATGGAACCATAGAGGTCCTCTGCCAAAGCAAAACACATTTTTCTAAACCGTATATCTTGTCTAGTTGTCTCTATATTAAGAAATAAACACATATTCTCAACTCAACATATACTCATTTGGTAATAATTCTTCAAACAAAAACAAACTGATATATTTAGCAATTTACACTTCATGGGGGTCTTCATCTTCGTTCTTGACACATTAAATAAACAATGGCAATGAATATTTTTTCCTATGGTCTTGGATGGCCTTTTTCATGTGATAACAATGTAACATATATCATTCCCTTTAGTCCTATGACATCTGTATATTTAACACATTGTGTTGTAAAAGAAAACGCATTTGTTTTGATTTCTTTTCCTTCATTGATATCTACTTCTTTAATATCAGTTTAACCCCTTCAACTGTTTTCACCTTCCTGCCCAGGCCATTTTTTGGCAAATCTGACGTGTCACTTTATGTGGTAATAACTTTGGAAAGCTTTTACTTATCCAGGCCATTCTGGGATCGTTTTCTCGTCACATATTGTGCTTCACAACAGTAGTAAATTTGTGGCAAAATATTTCATTTTTATTTATAAAAAAATACCAAATTTACAAAAAATTGGGAAAAATTAGCAAATTTCCAAATTTCAATTTCTCTACTTTCAAAATACATAGTAATACCTCCAAAAATAGTTATTATTTTACATTCCCCATATGTCTACTTTATGTTGGCATCATTTTATAAATGTCATTTTACTTTTTTAGGGCGTTAGAAGGCTTTTTTTAAGCACCAATTCAGATATAAAGTGATTTTGAGGGGCGTACGTAATGGAAACCACCCATAAATGACCCCATTTTAGAAACTACACCCCTCAAATTATAAAAAAAAAACTGATGTTACAAACTTTGTTAACCCTTGAGGTGTTCCACAAGAATTAAAGGAAAATGGAGGTGAAATTTCAAAATTTCACTTTTTTGGTAGATTATTCATGTTAATAATTTTTTTCTTGCAACACAGCAAGGGTTAACAGCAAACTAAACCTCAATATACATTGCTCTGATTCTGCAGTTTACAGAAATACCCCATATGTGGTGGTAAACGTCTCTATGGGTTTGTGGCAGTGGTCAAAAGGAAAAGAGCGCCATACGAATTTTGGAGGCAGATTTTGCTAGAATGGTTTTTAGGCACCATTTTGTAACTGAGAGACCCTGACGTACCCCTACAGTGGAAACCCTCTGCCACTTTGACCCCCTAAGCGTTTTACAGAATTTGGAAACACTTGGTTGTGAAAATGAAAAGTTTCATTTCTTCCAATAAAATGTTGCTTTAGCCCCAAATTTTTCATTTTCACAATGGGTAACAGGAGAAAAGCACCCCATAATTTGTTCCCCATTTTCTCCTGAATACGGCAACACCCTATATGTGGTGGTAAACTGCTGTGAGGGCACATGGCAGGACTCAGAACAGAAGGAGCGCCATATGGATTTTGCAGCACAGATTTTGATGGATTGATTTGCGGGAGCCATTGATTTTTATTTTTTTGAGTTATTGTCTTATGTGGGGGCTCATTTTTTGCGGGATGAGGTGAGGTTTTCATTGGTACCATTTTGGGGTACATAAGACTTTTTGATCCCTTGGTATTACACTTTTTGTGAGTCAAGGTGAAAAAACAGCTGTTTTGGCATAGTTTTCTAAAAAAATTTTTTACAGCATTCACCTGAGAGGGCAAATCATGTGATATTTTTAGAGAGCAGGTTGTTACGGACGTGGCGATACCCAATATGTCTACCATTTTTATTTTTGTTAAATTTTACACATTAGCTGCATTTTTGAACAGAATTAAATCTTGTTTTTGTGCTGTCATTTTCAGAGAGCCATATTTTTTTATTTTTGGGGCGATTGTCTTAGGTAGGGAATCAATTTCTGCGGGGTGAGATGAAGTTTTGATTGGTACCATTTTGGGGTACATATGTTTTTTTGATCGTGTGGTATTACACTTTTTTACAGCATTCACCTGGGGGGACATCTCATGTAGGATTTTTATAGAGCAGGTTGTTACGGACGCGGTGATATGCAATATGTCTACCATTTTTATTTTTGTTAAATTTTACATTTTTAGATTTAGATTTTAGATTTATATAAAATCTTTTTTTTGTGTTGCCATTTTCTGAGAGCCATATTTTTTTTATTTTTCTGGTGATTGTCTTAGGTAGGGTCTTATTTTTTGCGGGACAAGATGACGGTTTGATTGATACCATTTTGGGGTACATACGCTTTTTTGATCGCTTGCTATTACACTTTTTGTAAGGGAAGGTGACCAAAAAATTGCTGTTTTGGCACTTTTTTTTTTTTTTTACTGCGTTCACCTGGCAGGGTGGATCATGTGATATTTTTATAGAGCCGGTCGATACGGACGCGGCGATACCTAATATGTCTATTTTTATTTTTTTCCTTATTTTTTACAATTTTTTTTTTTACTTTATTTTGTGAAAAGGACGCTTTTTTTAACTTGAAACTTTTTTGTAAAACTTTATTTTTTTCACTTTTTCCACTTTCTTTTTTTTAAACTTTTTTAACTTTTGGGGGTCTGATCCCCTTTACAATGCATTACAATACTTCTGTATTGTAATGCATTGGCTGTAAGTGTATTACTCAATGTAATACACTTACAGCCTTCTGCCTGTGAGATCCAGTCACAGCAGCGCGGGGACCCGATGGACACCCCTTCCCACCGCCCGCATTGCATGTGCCACGGTCAGCGTTGACCGCGGCACATGAAGGGTTAATGCACCGGCATCGGTGTTTTCACAGATGCCGGTGCATACAGCAGGGGTCCGGCTACTGGGCACAGCCCGACCCCGCCGCTGATCGGGCAGGCGCAGCTCCTACACCCACCCGATCAGCATGCCGTAGTAGTACGGCGCTGGGCGGGAAGTCACTTCCCGCAGCGCCGTACATGTAGGGCGGGAAGGGTTAATCATATGCCTTGTGATTGTTGATAAAAAAAACTCAACACCATTACTATCACATTTATTCAGAAATCTACCCAACGTTGATACCCAGTGTTGTATTTTAGTTTACTCTGCACTTGTTACCCATATATGAGGCATTTTGTTTGTAAATGTACTCAGCTTTCCCTATGGATTGTCAATAATTTAAAGCTTTGTCCTTTTCCATAAAAACACTTATAATATGAAATATAGTCCAAATGATCAGAAACTACATCTTCACAATTTAGTAGGTCAACATTTCGGTATTTAAAAAATAATTTTTTAATTGATCTAATATTTGGTTTAATATTCTAATTTTCTGCGATGTTAACTTTTGGGTGTCATTAGCTATAAGCCATAATCAACAACATTAAAAGAAATAAATGCTTAAAATAAATCACTCTGTGTGTAATGAATCTATGTAACATATGAGTTTCACTTTTTGAATCGAATTACTGAAATTAACTTTTTGGTGAAATTCTAATTTATTGTGATGCAAATATAATAAAAGAAATAAGATGGTATTATGTGCTATGATATATTGGATTGTTTATTGTATCCAAAGTTGCACTTATATAGGGGGGGGGCTGTTCGCTTAAGTACCTGGCTAGATATGAATGGGAAGACCACCCTTATCCTCCCATAGGTTAAAATCCCTTTGTTGTAGACTATCTATCCTGTAAATCCATTTCACCTCCTTCTGAAACCACCCTGGGTGGTTGTCAAATTCAGCTGTTGAGAACCAAAGCAGAGCCCTACTGCAGAGATTGATGGATGTTTAGTTTTGCAGCTTCACACAGATGTGGCACAATTCCTTTGTTATAAGCAGATTTACAGCACCAAAATGGTGAAGATTGCAAGAAGAATCCCAGGGAACAACCTGTCACCCCGAAGCTGAACAAAAACTAGGATAACACTGACAAATTCCTTAGGAAGAAGACAGCCTACAGCACTTTAAGAGTATGCAAGATGATGACAGCATGGCAAGAACTGCCCCAACTGTACAAGATGCTGAACCATTGGTGGTTTCTTGCTCTTTTATTAAGAAAACCATCCTGCTGACCTGTGTTTTACCAATTATCCCATAGAATTGTGCCTAGGCATCTCTGTGACTACACAGAGCATTATGCACCCAGTTTAATGAAGCTGAAGGAGTTGACATTCCAATATAACTGGATGTACCAACAGAGAGGGGATGAGAATAGTTAACTTTACACCAGAGAATCTGTAGGGAGCCTGGGACAAGTTGGGCATAACTCCATCTTGGATGATGGCAGACTCTGATATCAGGTTGCCTGACCTGCTCAGGATGGAACTGTGGTCAGTGGTTACCAAACAGAAATCATCAAGATCTAGAAAAGTGACATCCAGAAAAGCCTTGGTCATTAATACCTAAGTATATTGTTGACAGATTCTACAATATTCTCTTTGCTCTCCTTGTGTGATCTAGATAGACATTTAAATAGGTTACATTTGTTATGCAGCCTGGTCGCAATTTTGTTTAAGCCGGCCAGCCACTATACCATTTTAGATTGTAATATCTTGCACCCTGACTTTACTATACTGTATCATCTTACTACAGAGACTGGGTTCACCCTTTTATTATAATGTCAGAAGAGGCTTGCACTTGTTCCCTGTTCAGTTGGTTATTTGGAGCAGCATGTGTAGGCAGTGCTTCTTCCAGCTCTCTTTTTATTTTTGACATTATCCTAGAGGAAAGGTTCTTTCATTTTCTTATTTTTTACATTGATGCCTTTATTAGCTTTTTATTATCTTATTTTTACTTCTCCATGTCTTATTGTTTATATTATGAAATTGCATTGTTCCACTAAGAAGGCACGTTCTCAGCTTCAGGGTATGTTCACACGGCAAAAATCTACCACTGACTCAGCAGCGGAAAAGGGGCGTTTTCAGCTGCTAAATCTACAACCAAAACTTTCCCATTGACTTTAATGTTAAAAAATCCACTTTGTACACTGTGTAAAATGGTAAAAAAAATTTCAGTATTTGATTTGAAAAACACTTGAGAAGTGACATTTTACTTCTTGCAGGTAGATTTGATTGAGGATTTCATAGAAATCAGTGGGGAACCAGAGAAACCTCAACCACTTACTTACTCTTCTAATACCATGGTAAAAACTCCACCAAATTAGAATGCCACCAAACATGACCTGTTTTCAGCTAGTTATCTGCCACTGATCTGCTACTGATTTTTCTGCCACTGATTTTGCTGTGTGAACTTAACCTCAGGCTGTTGTGTTCACCTCCCCCACATGGCTTTTCAAGTGAAGTGACAGACATCTTGGATGTGCGAAGACAGGTTAGTTCATAGTGCAAATTTGAGACAGTACTGGATCATGTTCCTTACAATACTTGGAACTCTTCATCTTTGGACTCTGTTTGACCTGCTTTCTATTAGTTTCTGGCTTTATTGCCGGATAGAATAGCATCATAAACAGTGATTGGGATGTTGTCCTCTACTACTGGAATTGGAACAGGACAGGCTTGGACTGGCCATTGACCCCCCTGGGAAGATTCCCGGTGAGCTGGTCCCCTGTGGGCCACCTGAGACCCCCTCATGTCCCCCGGCTGAGTACAATTTGATGCTTTCAGCATCAGGTACTTAAGTGCATGGCTGGAGGCATGTGGCCTGCACTGCAGATGGTGGTGTGGACCAGGAGACAAGTGAGTATGAGATTTTTTTTTTTTACTTGAGTATTATTTTCAATACAGGGCACGCTATAGATGGCTTAACTGGGTGAACCTTTAATACTGGGGTCACTATAGAGGCATCACTAGTGGCATTTTAATGCTGGGTCACTGTACGAGAAGTTTTTATACTGGGAATACTATGGGGACATGGTACAATGGGGGGGCATTATTATTGCTGGAGGCACTATAAGAGACGTTATTATTACTGGGGCCCCATAGGGGGCATTATTATTAGTGAGGGCATTATTATTGTTGGAGGCACTGTAAGGGATATTATTATTTCTAGAGGCACTATAGAGAAATATTAATGTGGGGACCATTTTAGGTAGTATTTAGCTAGTAGTATTGGCAGTGGCAGCAGGATGACAGTTGGGGCACCAGGATTGGGAGTTTGTGTTGATGGCTGTATGGGCCAAGTAGATAATGTGAGGAAAGAGAATGTCATTGGATGTAATAGGTATGTAGTACTGTATTCTCCTGTATGTTTGGCAGTGCTGTAAGTCCAGGCATCATGCTAAAGGTAGGGCTGGCTTGGTGCTGTTTCCCACATCTTAGCTCCCAAGTTTCCTCCTCCAAATCTTAATTAGAGACAACAGGAGGAGAAGGAAAGAATGTGGTAGCCAGTGCTGGCCACTGCAGAGGAGCAGCTTCTAGGGAGATATTTTGTGCTGCTGGGGGAGTATTTTGTGCTGCACTATGGTATTTGGTTCTGCTAGGGCAGTATATTGTGCTTCACTGTGGTATTTAGTTCTGCAGGGTCAGTATAGTGAATTACAGTGTGATATTTGGTTCTGCTGAGGCAGTATATTGTGCTGCAATGTGGTATGTGGTTCCTTTGGGGAAGTATACTGTGTTGCACTGTGGTATTTGGTTCTGCTTGACAGTATTTTGTAAATCACTTTGCCATTACTGGCCCTGCTTTCTCATGTTGGCCCTGCTTTCTGTCAGTTTGTACCCACCTTCAATATGGGGCCACTTTTATTTTTTTCCAGAGCCACTTTAAATTCTCAGACAGGAAAACTATTGTCTCTGTCCTCGTTTATTTTGACCATGGAAATGATCATGGATGATCAGATTAAAGAACTAAAATCATCTGTGTTGGTTCCATGTTCATTATGTGTCTGCAAAAATGTTTTTGTATATGCAAATGAGCCTCTAGGAGCAACAGGGGCATTGCCATTACACTAGCGGCTCTGCTCTCTCTGCAACTGCTGTGCCCTCTGCACTTTGATTGACAGGGCCAGATGTGGTGATGTTTTCACTGCCTGGCCTTGTCAATCAAATTGCAGGGGATACAGCAGTTGCAGAAAGAGCTGAGCCCCTAGGAGGAAAGGCAACATCCCTGTTGCTCCTAGATGCTCATTTGCTTCTATTAAAACATCATTTTCCTCAGCAATGCAGACACATATGAACATGGGACCAACACAAATGCATTCACAGGTAAAAATCTGCTGACAGATGCCCTTTAAAACAATCTAGAAAATTACAAAATTATCTCCATTCAAATAGCACACATCTTCAACATACAACTTAGGAATTTGGCTCCCCACAGACCTAATGACTTGTTACCAACCCCTTCTGTTAAAATTCACTTCCAAATTAAATTATTATAAGTTCATAATGAATGGCAGAATCTTTCTGCAAACTTAACTTATATCCTGCCAATGATCCTATTTATGATGAAAATGTTTCTGATCCCCACGCAAGGATACTTCTATGTAAGTGTAAAAATACTTTTCTCATATTTTGTATGGAAACAGAAAACCACATCTGTCTTACAGATAAAGGTGCATTCACATCACCGTTATGTTTTCCGATCTTCTGATCTGGCAAAGATCTGCTATTTTGGATGGAAGAAAAAGTCCTGCAAGGAAGACTTTTTGTCTCGTCCAAAATAACGTATCTCTGACGGAACTGACACATGGATGAAAATGAGCACACAACAGATGCTCAAAATAAAGGATCCGTTTCTGACAGATAAGAAGAATGGAAGTCATAACGGTGATGTGAATGCCCATACTCTCACAGAAAGAATATAAAGGCAGCCTATGGATTCCATTTTTTTTAAATCTGTTCATTGAAATTTCACGAGCGATAAATTCACATATGGATAGGAAGAGAAAAAGTCCTAAGATTAATCCTATTTATGATATTAAAGAGGTTTTCTGGGATGTTAATATTTCCCTTCATCGTTTACCTGCTCGCCATTGACATCTCAGCGGTGAGCAGGTGTAATTATAAAAAGTTGTCCCATTCACTTCTATGGGACGGCTCTGTAATATACACTTGTATAGGAAGGACCCATCCCATTAAAGTGAATGGGACGTCTTCTTATAATTTGACCTGCTCACCACTGCAATGTCAACAACAAGTAGGTAAACAATGAAGAGAAGGCGGCACTCGCACAGAGCGCAGACTTCTCTTCAACCAGCTGATCGGCAGGGGCCAGATGTCGGACCCTGCTGATCTGATATTGATAAACTATCCTGAGGATAGCTCATCAGTATTAAAATCCCGGAAAACCCCTTTAAAGTATGGGCAAAATAAAATCAGGAGATTGGTTGTGTTTCTAATGACCGTGAGATCTCAAAAGATAATGTATTGCAGAAGGGTAGTTTATTAGGAATCCAATGAGACCAGATCCGAAAATACAGAAAGTCTTCAGACCCTTAACTTTTTTTTACATTTTGTTTATGTTGAACTTTTTGGGCTCAAATCTAAGCATCAGGTTGGGAGAGTGGCTTAGAGACTACTCTTTGAATATCCTTGTGGCCCAGCCAGAGCCCTGACTTGAACCCAATCAAACATCACTAAAAAGACCTGAAAATGCCTGTCCAACTACAGTCCCCATCCATCCTGACAAGGCTTAAAAAGGATCTGCAGAAAAGAATGTAGAAAATCGCGAAATCCAGGTGTGGAAACCTTATGTCATCATAACCATGAAGACTGGAGGATGTAATTGCTGCCAGGGGCACAGTACATTTGTCATTGGAATATTTTAGTTTTTCTATTTCAATAAATGATCAAAGACTTTTTTTCTGTTTGCACTTTCTCATTATGGGGTATTGAGTCCAGAATGATGGGGAAAATGTGAACTTTTTTTTATTTTCGCACAAGGCTGCAACAAAACAAAATATGAAAAAAGAAGACTTTCAGAATGCACTGTATACATGTCTCCATGAGAATTCACTGCTTTTGACCACTATCAGTGTCCTTGGGAGCTATGTGGCCAGTTTTGAAAATCCTGTGAGTTTGTTTACCTGAATTAAGTCTCTTCTGTATAATAGTTATTACGTTGTGTTATGTGTTCATGATATTCTGTTAGAGACTCATCTTTATGTTTTAGACTTTAGAAGTTTTGCAACAAGAATAAAGGGGAGAAACAATCTTTGGACTAACAAGGTAGTCCAGAAAACAATTAGGGTAAAATGCCTTAATGAAAAATCACAGAAAAAGATACAAAATGTATGTGCTTCAAGTGTGAATGCGCTCCTATTATCTGGGGAGTAGCATTCCTGTGCACTTTTTGCCCCACCTATCCCCCATGCGACTTTGATTAGGTGGTACATATAGGTGTGTGTGCTCCTCCTCTCTTTGTTTGCTTGATGCATACAGAGGTAACTAGGAGCAGCACAATATATGTGCAGTGTCTTCTCTCCTGAATGTAGATGCCCAACGGCATAGGTAGGTTTAGCGTAGGACCTGCCTGACTGGGACCAACTTGGCGCTGGGTAGGCAGGCACAGATGTGTTTTGATCAAAATATATTAGCTGAGAGTCTCAGATTTTATCATATCAGAGTGAGAGCTTAGTCCATATATAATGTTTGCATCTACTGTGCATTATTTTCCGGGATTTTTATTATTTTTTTTTTAAATGCCTTAATAAAGTGAACAGATTCTATTACACAATTCTTTCGTTTGCCAAATATACCTTTATGATTCTGTGCAACTACCAAACAAAAATTGGCACCCTGTCCCATTCAGAGGGGTGGTTCATTGTTGCAGAATGTGCCGATACAGACCAATTAGGTAGTCTAGAAACGTCAGAGTTAGGCATTTAATGAAGAGGATACATAGCTTTAGTCTGATGTTGGTACAGGGCTTTGCTATGGAGTTTCAGAGGACATCAGTGCAGATCACGCTGACATGTGGAGAGCATAAAGCCTGCAGTTTATGAACTGAGTTGCATCAGAAGAGACAGTCTATTCTAGAAGTGTGTTAGGTGATGCCACTCACTGTAGACATAGGGTAAACAGTCACTTTAGTAAGCTATAGCACCACACAGTCTGAGGTATCATATAATAACTATAGTGGTTATAGTACTAGTAGGTTAATACCACTGCAGGGCCTCTTCAATCACCCAGACAATGTGACTCACCAGCAGCTGGGACAGTTTCCTTCCAGCTGTCTCAGTGAAATGAAGGCATCAGGAAGATGGCCCAAACCACTGTACTTCCTCCCATTAGGTTTCTGGTCTTGGTGTATCCGACAACATGGTAGGTCACTGAAGGCTTCCTCTAATGTGTAGGGTATAGAAGGAATTTAAGAACTTTATACTGCCACAACTGTGCTCCAGGTCGCTTGCACTAGTGCCGGCGAGAGCAGTGCAGGGACTGCTTCGCTGTAAATTGAGGCAGAGGTTCACAGGTCTGCCATTCCATGGTCCCCGAGCAAGTGGAGAGTAGCAGAACCTCATACTAGACCCTTTGATGGAGTCTGAGAGGATAGAGGCAGCAATATTTGTGTGCTGCAGATATGCTATAAGCCCTTTCAGTCACCGATGGCCAAAGATTTGTGAGTTTGGATGGAACAAGACAATGAAACAGTTTTTCCACTGCCATGCCAAAACTTTTCTCACTAATGTAGAAATGTGGGGCACTTCCGTACCGTCACCAAATTTAATTCTGCTGTATGACATTTGTACTTCTGGCCAACTGTCCATTTATTTATACAAAAAATTGTTTAAAATTGTCTTGTTCTCTAAATGACTGTGGCCTGTTGCATACGTGTACCATATTCCCTGACCCCATGGATTTCTCGGCAGGCAGACTGGAGCCATGGCCCAAACTGGCCCAGTATACTCTCTCTGTTCTCTGTTGCTCAGCCTCCGGAGACATCTCAGAGAGGGTTTTTAGCGCCACAGGGGCATGGTGACATACAAACGGACCAAGTGGTCCTCCACCAGTGTCCAAAACATCTATTTTGTCAAAATGAACAAGGCATGGATAGGGAGGATTTTCCACTCCTCCAGCGGAGGCCAATGAACAGATCTGGCCTGCTGATGGTGCCCGATCTTGCCACTGCTTCTGTCTTCATTCCTACTATCATGCCCCATTCTGTATTGCTACTGCTGCCATCATCATGTCACTGCTGCCATCATGCCACTGCCTCTGTCTGCCTGCCAAAATGTTCCATAGCATATGGCTGCTGCTGCCACCACCGATGCAGCTACTACTCCTTGCTGCTGATCCCCTACTGCCACCACTATTGGCGCTACACAGCTGCCACTGCTACTACCCCTAAATAGCTGGTCTACTGATTTCTCTGTTTCATATTATGCTGCTACTGTTGCCACTACTATTACGACCACATGCCTTGAGTACCCTACCCTTTCCACATCCACACTGTGCTCCTGCTGCCCCCAATTAAAAGGGAGAATACTTCTAAGCTCGATCAGAACCAGCCACTCTCTCTTCGTACAATTATCACTTGTGCATGTATAAATACAGGCAAGAATTCTGCCCCCCATTAAAGCATAATTTTGGACACTTGGTCCTCCAACAAGCCACAGTTTTTTTCCCCTAACCGTGTGTGTTTAAACACCATCTGCCCCGATAAGAGACAATTTTCGCAATCTTTGTATTATGAAAAAGTATAACACACGTGACCATGCAGTGTTTTTAAACACATTGTTTGTTAATTATGTCGCCCATGCCTTTACCAATAGCTATTTATGTCAGTGTTATTCTGACATTGTTTGCTATTGCTGTCATTGCATTCACGAACTTAGGAAGGAGGGAGAGAAAATGCAAACATTGGTAAAGTCCCAGGAGACTAGAGGAAGTTATCTACTAATTTTCAGGGAGTTATGTACTAATTGGCTTAGGTAGATTTGATATTGTTCCAAACCAAACTTTTTGAAAAAATTGGCGGACCTGAAACTAACCGAATCTCAAAAGAGTCGCTCATCTCTAGGCCCTGATCCAGTGTATAATTCACTTCTATTTAGATGTACAGCTTTAAAATAATTTGTGGAAAACAGATCCTGCCACAATCATGACAGAGTTTTTTGTATGTTATTCTGGGCTTCATCTCTCCCCAAACATAATCAGAGCAAAGTTTCCTGTACTGATAAAAAAAAAAAATAATAATAATAATTCATGAGTTACAAATGTTACACTGACCAATTCATGAGATAAAGATTGGAGACCATGGCCCTGATTTATCACACCTTCACTCCAGAATTCTGTCTTCAAAAAGTCGCACGATAGGGCTTTTGCGACTTTTTTGCGCATTTTTTTGCGACTTTTTGCATGTGTACACAACTCACTCCAGTTTGTAATATGGGTGGAAAAGTGGGTGTGGTTAGCCATGTTAATGAGTTTCACTACAGATTTATCATTGCGACTTTTTAAAAAAAGTCACAGAATAGTCGCAATCTCACTCCAGGAGGAGGGTGGAGTAGGAAAAGTGGAGTAGCTTTTCTAGACAGAAGTGTTAGGTTTAAGGACAAGCCACATTTATCAAAAAACCTGTGACGTTTGATAAATGTGGCAGAAAGTACTCCAACACAGACTGAAGCAAAACTGACTTCAAATATTTTCCTAATGATAAATTCCCCCCCATGAGTTTAGGAATGATGGTAATGACACTAGAGCGGTTTGTAATTTAAAGCATAAAGTAAGTTAAGATCAGAGAAGAAATTTAAGCCTAGAAACTTTATGGATACTGGTGGGCAAGTGAAAGAAGAATTAGTCTACTGATATTCCTGTACAGAACAATTTCATGAGACATTTAGAGCTTGTGACTCAAAAGCATTAATTTTAAAGTTGGAGACATATATCCAAAAGAGTCTAGTATACATATTAGAGATGGTAATTATACTCTTAGGTTAGCCGTAAGTCATCAGCATTGGCAGCAAGTTTAAATTCTAATAAGCCACAATTAATGCCTTGAATCATGATGCCCTGCCTAATTGATTGAAGCAAGGGTTCCAGGGTAAGTATGAACAGCAAAGATAACAATAGGCAACCTTGTCTGGTGCAGTTATTAATGTTAGATGCATGAGATAAAGTATCCTTATCCGGCACAAACCCAGCTTAATCTAGAGGAATAATGTTTGGCAAGAGATGTCCAATCCTGGAGGCAAATATTTCACAGTATTATTTAAATGGTCACTAACTTTTCACTCAACTTTGAATAAATCAATAGTACAAGCTTATGGTTATAAGAAACTTTGTAATATGTTTTATCAGATAGAAATGACTACTTCTCATATTATCAACTGTTTACCTTCCCCCTTCCTTTGCTAAATGACTTTCTCTTTAAAATATGCTTTGAATCCGTCCAGGACGGATCAGCTCCACTGAAGTATTTAAGAGACTGCTGCAGCAGATTCCCCTCTACTTTCACTGTGCAGTATATGGCAGCAATACTATACCACCAGATCTGGGGGAACTGCAAATTAGACTTGCACAGAGGAAAACTGGTAAAAGGGCACAGTTTAAACTGCAGAAACATGACCATAAAACAGACAGCAATACAGACACAAACTGGAACAGGACAAAAAGGTAAGCAAACCAGGCAGAAACTGTAACTAAGATTGACTGTGCAAACAGTTACAAATCAGGTAATATGGAACCATTGTGCCTAATAACCAGAAAGACAACACAAAGGAGGATTCCGAAATAGAAAGTAGCTGACCTACTGGGTGACACACAAGGTCCAGAAATGCACAAACAGATGGAATAGACACTTATTCTAGAGAGAGAGCCCCAGGAACCCAGTCAAACAGAGACAGACTTTGGACCACATGCAGAATTGGCAATATATATTGGAACCCAGAAAAACCACAGGAAGCCAGTCCAACAGTAATAACTGCAAGGACCAGTACACACATGGCAACAGCTGCATGAATCCGAACATACCGGATAGTGGCACATACAAACTTGGCGGTAACCTAATAACTGCAGGGACCAGTACACACATGGCAGAAGCTTCAGGAACCCTAACATAACATATAGTAGCACATACAGACTTGTTGATGACTTCTGGAAACCAGACACACTTGGCAGGAACACAAACACTCAAGGCATCAGCTTTAGAAACAAGCTAGACAGAATCAAACAGGTTCAACAGATAATTTGCATTTAGGTTCTGGACACAAATTTTAAAAAACTAAACACATCAAACTGACATGACTCCGAAACTAAATAGCAGACTGAACGAGCACATGACAACAGGTGCAGAATCAGACAGTGCAGACAGAGAAGATACATGTCAAAGTGGTGCAATTAATAACCACAAGCAACTGCTGCCAGTATGCACAGACCAAAGCGAATGTGCTCTGCCATACTGAGAAATGACCCTAGCTACACATGCACAAGTATCTGGCAATCAGGCAACACGGCAAAGTGGTAAATAGTGAACAGACATAAAACAGATAGCTACTCCATACAGATACAGACAGGGGAGAAATAAAAGTCATAGAGATTCAGTTCACACCCACAAGTATCTATGGCCAGTTAGCACAGAACAGCAACCGGCCAACATGGCACACAATGGCACACAGTAAACATTGTAACACATTACTAGCCAATAGTGTTTCATTTAACCTCCTTTAAATAACCTTGGGGCATTTTGCTGGGGTTTCAAATATTAGGAAAACAGAGAATGGTCTGAATGGGCCATTGTATTAATCGAGATTTCAGTACAAAGCTTTAAGGGGGGGAATATATAATCTAAATGGCGATAATAATTATGTGGGTTGGAGAAGTGAATATAATCCCGAGTTTACTGGTTAAAAGGGTGGCAAACATTAGACAAATAAGCAGTGTGGAAGAGCTTCCTAAATAGGTGATAAGTTCCTATAAGACAAGCGAAATACACCTGTAGAAGAATCTAGAGCAAAGCCTAAGAATACACTGAAATCGCCTGCAGCACCTTTTTGGAATTCCTCAAGCTTAGGAATAGTATGGGACTGTTGTGTAGTATCCATTATAGTGAATGGGGCCGGACAGTATCTCGGCAGCACATAGTTGAGCCCGGTATTCACGGAGCCGGTATTCAGTTGCGCCCTTTTACCGCAAATGTGAAACAGGCCTAAGCCTAATGATAGGCGCTAATTATTGGCCTGTACAGATCACTTTACTGCAGTTATATAATATTCTAAACCTGCCTGTAATGATAAGGAGATATCACCTCTGTGTATATATAAGTCAAGATCCACCATTCATAATAGGTGATAGTCAAAGCTTATATATTCATTTCTTGTACGATGACCTCTGTACATGTCACAGAGCATGCCCAGAAAACTCTCCCATAGAAGTCAAAAGAACCTCTGCTGACCGTTGTGTCACTGGACCAAGGAGCTGCTGTAAAGCAATATTTTTAATGCTGTCAAGAACAGCTCAGGCAAGATGGACACCCAATAATCATCTTCAGGAAAGAGAATTAAAAAATCTGTAATCAGAAAATAACAGATTTAAAAAAAAGGATGTGTGTTACTATCTGGTTTAACTGGCAGATAACATTTCTGGTGACATATTCCCTTTAAATGTGAAGTGTGGCAAGGGAAGAAAGACCAAGGATAAAGGGTTAACGCAACAATCAGAAGTAACACAAATAGACGAATAAGCCTTCCCTATCTTGGAGATGCATTAAACATAATGTAACAATGACAAGATATTGAGTCTCGTCAAAAAAACCTTCATAGGTTTGTAAAGGTGAATATAAACATGTAAGTAGCAAACAAGTGGGAATTATGCATGTACATAACACACATAAAATTCAATGGAGAGAGCATCCACTAAATGCTTTAACAAAGGATCATATGAACACATAAATACAAAATTCCTGTAAAAGCAAGGAAAACAACTGACCTTTTAATGTAACCTCCTAGGAACAAACATGGTTGATGTTCATTCATTAATTTCTGTGTCTTTTATCTCAAATGCAGAATATACAACCAAAATTTGGATGACGAGTCTACTACCTTGTGTAGAGATAAGCATTCAAAAAGGAAAGAGCCTATAAGAGCCTATTTCTTAAAGGGGTATTCCCATCTCACAAATGTAGTTTGTATAGTTAGATATAGCCATACCAATATTATTACTAATAGAATGTATTTATATAAAATGTACCATTTAGAAGATTTCCCTATTTGTATATCCATTGTACCACACACATCAGTCAGGCCGTTGCTCCTAGTTACGGCCACCGCTGCCATGTAGTAGTGGTGGCTGGCTTGCTGTTGTTCAAACCTGCTGTGAGGTAACTGCTGTATTGTGAATTCTGTTTGAAGACTTGTTGCACACTAGTAGGCTGCTACCGGAGTAGGGTTCCCACCCCGTAATTCAGAGACAGATGAAACTCCCGTTTGTATGCAATTCAAGTTTTGTGTTTATTCAATATACGTAATTGCGGCATACATCTAGAGCGCATACTTTCCTTATGCAGCATGTGCTGCGTTTAACCACAGGGCGCTTCTTTCTTCTTTCATTCTCCTCATCACTTCAGCGGCAACAGAGTCTGAAGAAGGCCTTTTAGGCCGAAACGTTACACACCACTGTATTGTGCCGCAATTACGTATATCTCTTAATAATATAAAAATGAGTTTCTGTCTGTCTGTTCTCTATGCGCGACCAAACTACTGGACCGATTTTCACCAAATTCGGCACACAGGTACATCAGGTGTCCGGGAAGGTTTTAGACCAGGTCTCATCTCTCTAGGACATACCGTTCCTGAGATATTCCCAAAATATGATCTCCATTAGCCAACATTACAACTGGGAACTTTGGTTTTAAACTCCAACTGCCATTCTCTGCAAAGCCACACAGGGAGGGCAGGTTTCCATAACAACCAGGTAATTATCAGCAGCTGAGGATCTCATCCATTTCTATTCACTGACACTGTTAAAGGTATTCCGGTTACCATAAATATAACTTATGTTTTTTTCTATTAATACAGTTCAGTAGTAATAAAAGATGTTTTCCTCCACTGCTGCCTATTGCGTGGGCTCATAAATAAGCATGGTATTGACCTTTAATTCAGGCCACCCTAAAAGAAGTACTTAAAACCCCCGCCCCAGGTCTCACTAAGCCACACCCCCAACTCTGTCAGGCCACACCCCCTTTGGTGGGATGGGTGGGAGGTTGACTTTCTTTCTGCAATGACACACAGAAACATTAAATGAAATAGATTAAATACACCCATGTGAAGCGTCTTGCTAATCCACGCCCCCGACTCTGTCAGGTTACGCCCCCTCCCACTCCGCAGCCAATGGGGATTGAAAAAATAAAGGTAAAAATAAACTTCTGTTTGCTGCAGGGGTGGGAGGGTGAATTTCTCTCTGCAACGACACACAAAAATTTTAGATAAAATAGACTAATTATAGACTACAACTGTTCGAATCGTCTTGCTAAGTCACGCCCCCAACTGTCAGACCACGCCCCCTCCCACTCTGCAGCCATTCTGCAACGACACAGAAACATTAAATGAAATAGATTAAATCACCTATGCGAAGCGCTTTGCTGAGCCACACCCCCAACTCTGTCAGGTCATGCCCCTTCCCACTCCGCAGCCAACGGGGATTGAAAGAATGAAGGGAAAAATAAACTTCTGTCAGCTGCAGGGGTTGGAGGGTGAATTTCTCTCTGCAATGACACACAAAATTTTAGATGAAATAGACTCATTTCAGACTACAACCGTTCGAAGCATCTTGATAATTCACACCCCCAACTCTGCCAGGCCACGCCCCCTCCCACTCCGCAGGCAACGAGGATTGAAAAAAATCAGCTGCAGGGGTGGGAGGGTGAATTTCTCTCTGCAACAACACACAAAAATCGTAGATGAAATTGACTAATTTTAGACTACGACCATTCAGTACTAATAAAAGATGTTTTTTTCCACTGCTACCCATTGCGGGTCCCCATAAATTACCATGTAATGCCACTCTGACCCTCGCCCCAGATCTCGCGAAACCACGCTCCAACTCTGTCAGGCCACGCCCCCTCCCACTCCGCAGCCAACGGGGATTGAAAAAATGAAGGTAAAAATCAACTTCTGTCAGCTGCAGGGGTGGGAGGGAAGTTGGATTTCTTTCTGCAACAACATACAGAAGCATTAAATGAAATAGATTAAATATACCCGTGCAAAGCAATGTTTTCTTCCACTGTTACCCATGGCGTGTCCTCATAAATTACCATGGCATCGACCTATAATTCTGGCCACCATCAAAAGAAGGACTTAAAACCCCGCCCCAGGTCTTGCAACGTCACGCCCCCGACTCAGTCAGGCCATGACCCCTCCCGCTCTGCAGCCAATGGAGATTGAACAATTGATGGTAAAAATCAACATCTGTCAGCTGCAGGGATGGGAGGGAGGATGACTTTCTCTCTGCAACGACACACAGAAACATTAAATGAAATAGATTAAATATACCCGCGCAAAGCAATGTTTTCTTCCACTGCTACCCATTGTGTTTCCTCAAATTACCATGGCATTAACCTATAATTCAGGCCACCCTGAAATGAAGGACTTAACCCTCCCCCCCCCCGTGTCCCATTAAACCACACCCCCTCCCACTCCGCAGCCAATAGGGATTGAAAAAATGAAGGTAAAAATCAATTTCTGTCAGCTGCATTGACTTTCTCTCTGCAACGACACACAGAAACATTAAATAAATAGATTAAATATACCCAGGCGAAGCCGGATCTTTCTGCTAGTATTGAATAAACACAAAACTTGAATTGCATACAAACCGGAGTTTCAACTGTCTCTGCTGTATTGTGAACACATTGCATGAGCATGCGGAGACACATCTTAGGGTACTTTCACATCTGCTTTTTGGACGCTACCAGTCCAAAATGCAATGGTCAGGTTCTGTCCAAAACGCAGACTTTATAAATGGATCCTGCTCCATAGAGATGAATTGATCTTGGAACTGCATCTGTTTCTCTGCATTTTGGAAGCGCAGACAAAAATACTACAACCCTAAGATGTGTCTGCGCATGCTCATGCAATGTGCGTTCACAATATAGCAGTTACCTCAGAGCGGGTTTGAACAACAGCAAGCTGACCACCACTACTTCAAGGCTGTGGTGGCCGTAACTAGGGGCAACGGCCTGACTGACGTGTGTGGGAGAATAGAAATCCAAATAGGCAAATCTTCTGAACGTTACATTTTATATAAATACACTCTATTAGTAATAATTTTGGTATGTCTATATCTAACTATACAAACTACATTTGTGAGATGGGAATACCCCTTTAAGTAGTTTAAGTGGTTTCAGGATTCTTCTTTTGGTGACAGTGGTAGAGTGTGTGGACTTTCTTGCCTTCTGTAATATCCATGCTTTCTGTTAAAAATGTAGCAAGTTGCAAAATATATCCCTTGTTGGTTCTTGTGTTTCAATTTGGGTTTGAGTTCTATGCGAGTTCTTGAGTTCTATGTGGTTCTGAGCCCTCCAACGTAGTAGAGTTTTGTATATTTGACTTGAGTATTGTTTCTTCTGTCACAGATTCTGGAGCTCCATGTGTACAAATATTATTTCTAAATCTGGGATTTTCTTGGTCTTCAGTATAGGTGGCTTATATATTATTGGTACATTAAAAAAGCCTCAGTAGCTTCTTAGGTATAGTTAAAGAGGTTGTCCAGGCTTTTAACCCCCTCGCGCCCAGCGCCGTACATGTACGGCGCTGGGGCGATGCGGGCACATGTGATCACGGCATCTAGTTGCTTCCGGGTGGTGTACAGACACCCCGTGTGGCCAATCGGGGTGTCTGTACACCATATGAAAACTGTAATCCTCGCTGGTGAGGATTACAGTTTTCAAAGTGCAATTCTTATTCTGGCCAGGATAAGAAATGAGTAATTCTTGGATTTCTGAGTCTATAAAATCCATGATTGCTCATAAAGAAAAAAAAAAGCCACAATATATAAGCCCATATTTGAGCTTTCAAATAGTAAAAAAAAAATTAAAAAAAAAATGTTAAAAAATATATAAAAAATAAAAAAGATATAAAAGTTCAAATCACCCCCCTTTCCGTATAATTAAAAAATAAATACCTAAATAACAATAAATATAGACATCATGGGTATCACCGTGACCGAAAACGCCCGTACTTTTAAAATATTAAAAAAAAAATTCCAATACGGCGAATTGTGTGGCGGAAAAAAGCGTCCAAATGGCGATTTGCCATTTTTGTCGCTTTTTTTCTAAAAAAAATTAAATAAAAAGTGATCAAAAAGTCATACACACCCCAGAATGATATCAATAAAAACTTCAGATCGTCCCGCAAAAAATGAGCCCCCATACAGCTCTGTACACATAAATACCAAAAAGTTATAAGGGTCAAGATTTGACAAGAAAAAAAAAAAAAAAAAGGGCAACTTTCTAATTATTTTATCACTATGAAAACGCAGGAAAAACTATACATATTAGGTATTGTCGGATTCGTACTGACCAGTAGAATGAAAGTAACGGATCAGTTTTAATGCACATCGAACGCTGTAAATAAGAAACCCGTAGAACTGTAGCGGAATAGCGTTTTCTTTGCAATTTCACCCGGTTTGGAATTTTTTTCCCGCTTCCCACTACACCGTATGCAATATTAAATGGTGGCGTTGGAAAGTACAACTTGTCCCGCAAAAAACAAGCCCTCATACAGCTATGTGAACAGAAAAATAAAAGCGTTATGGCTGTTTGAAGGCAGGGAGCGCAAAACGAAAATGCATAACCGAAAAAACCTCCAGGCGCGAAAGGGTTAATATTTATGACCTATCCTCAGGATTGGTCAGCAATATCAGATCGGCAGGGGTCTGATTCCTGGCACCCCCGTCGATCAGCTGTATGAGGAGACGGCACGCGCATTGTGCATGTGCCGTCTCCTGTCTATCTAGGCAGGACCCAGGCAAAAGGGCCAGAACCTGTGTAAGTGCCCCGGGGACAGTGGCTTCACCAAAGCAAGGGATAGGTATATATTATTGTAACGATCCACAGGTTACAAAGGCCAGATTAGTACAGAAACCTGTTGTGCGATTGGAGATATCTTTCTGAGAGGAAAATGGAATGGTGAAAGTAGGCTAAGGTTGGGCTCACATCATGTTTTATGCCTCCGTTTAATGTATACATTTGAAAAAAAAAAGGATACAGAAACGCAGCACACCACGTTCTTGTATCCTGCACGGTCTGCTAAAAAAAAGTATAATTGTTTTTTACAATGGTAAAAAAAGTATACTTTTTTTTAACACATTGATAAGCAGGGCCTACATATTATGTAGAAAACTTGTGTGGACAGCAGGTAATGATCTAAAAAAGTTGAGGTACCACCTCACTAGGAAAAGGCATTGTAACTTGTTACAAGGTTCAATACCATGGAGTAAATCAGATTTCTTAACATAGTACTATGTACTTAATAGGAGATGCTGCTTGAGAGATGATCACAGGGTGGTAGTATTTCAGAAAAATAAGAGTGGCTATAATCCTTAATATAGCAAGCAGTTAATATTGATCCGGTGCCCAAGCCCCAATGCATATGGCCCAATTCTCTAAGTCGACCACCTTAGCAGCAGCAGCACTTGCCTTTCACATCCTGGGCCTCCAGGTGACGTCTCCTCTGATGTAGATCTTCTCTGTCATCATCTTCTCCATTCGGTCCGGACATCTTCTCTCAGCTGCCTCGTTTCTGCAGAGTGTGACACACAAAGATCTTAGCTTCCTCACATTTCATCATCATCCCGCAACCTGGAGTCCCCACAGTGTTATCCTGCTGTTTGCTGTGCCCCCCAATACCCCCAAATACTATCTTGAAGAAAAATTACTGCCCCAATAGTAATAGTCCTACCAATAGTAATTCCATTCTACAGTGCCCCCATTAGTAATACTGCCCCATACAGTGCCCCCAACAGTGATAATGCTCCTCAAGAGTGCCTCCATTAGTAGAAAAGCCCTTACAGAGCGCCCGTAAGAAATAAGCCCCCTATTGTTCCCCCAGTGGTAATAAAGCTCTCTACAGACCCCTTAGTAGTAATGAGGCCCCCCATAGTGCTTTTAGAAGAAATAAGGCGGGTCTGTAATTCCTTCCTATAGAGCCCCCAGTAGTAATAAGAACACCTTTAATGCCCCCTGGATTTACAAAACCCCTACAGTGCCCCCAGTATTTATATCTCCCCCCTCCTGTTATAATGCTCGCCCTGAAGTGCCCCCAGTATTTATATTGCCCCCTACTGTTATAATGCTCGCCCTGAAGTGCCCCCAGTATTTATACTGCCCCCTACTGTTATAATGCCCCCTGTAGTTATATTCCTCCCTTTAGTGCCCTCAGCAATGATGATTCCTCAGCCCTTCCACCATACAGTCCCATGTAAATAACATCACTCCCCTCCCTTCAGCCCTTCCAATATACAGTCCCATGTAAATAACATCACTCCCCTACCTTCAGCCCTTCCAATATACAGTCCCATGTAAATAACATCACTCCCGTCAGCCTCTCCAACATACAGTCCCATGTAAATAACATCACTCCCTCCGCAGCCGCCTTCAACATACAGTCCCATGAAAATAACATCACTCCCTCTCACAGCCCCCTTTAACGTTCAGACCCATGTAAATAACATCACCCCTCCCTTCAGCCCCCTCCAATATACAGTCCCATGTAAATAACATCACTCCTCCCTTCAGCCCCCTCCAACACAGTCCCATGTTAATAGCATCACCCCCTGAACATTAAGATGTAAATAACATCCTTCTCTTAAAGGGGTACTCCCATCTCACAAATGTAGTTTGTACAGTTAGATATAGCCATACCAATATTATTACTAATAGAATGTATTTATATAAAATGTACCGTTTAGAAGATTTGCCTATATGTATAGGCATTGTCCCACACACATCAGTCAGGCCGTTGCTGGCTTGCTCTTGTTCAAACCCGCTCTGAGGTAACTGCTGTATTGTGAACACACATTGCATGAGCAGACACATCTTAGGAAACGGATCCTGTTCCAGGATTAATCTCTATAAAGCAGGATCCGTTTATAAAGTCTGCGTTTTGGACCAGATGTGAAAGTACCCTAAGATGTTTCTCCGCATGCTCATGCAATGTGCGTTCACAATACAGCAGTTACCTCAGAGCGGGTTTGAACAAGAATAAGCCGGCCACCACTACTACATGGCCGAGGTGGCCGTAACCAGAGGCAATGGACTGACTGATGTGTGTGGGACAATGCCTGTACAAATATGCAAATCTTCTAAACGGTACATTTTATATAAATACATTCTATTAGTAATAATACTGGGTAGGCTATATCAAATTAAACAAACTACATTTGTGAGATGGGAATACCCCTTTAAGCCCTAACATACAGTCCCAGTTAAATAACTACAACTCCCAGCATTACTCTGCCTCTCCCTTCACTTACCTCTGCTTTTAACAGACCTCAGCAGAGCTTCTTTCCCTCCAGTTCTCTTCACTGTGGAACCTCTCCTGCACTGGTCACATGATGACATGTGACCAGTGACATCATCGCAGGTCCTTCTCAGCTACTGCACGATCACATGACGTGTGATGTCACCACAGGTCCTACACCTTGTGCAGGTCTTTACACCTTAGTGCTTTGCTTGTATTGCGGTCCTGAGGATGGCAATACAATTGTATCTAGCTGGCAGGTAGGACATTCGGGGCCTGGGAGGAAACATCGGGGGCCCAGGCCCCGAATGTTTTAGCCTAGCAACGCCCCTGCAGATAGGAGATAGTGATGCTCGTACCTGCCCCCAGATAATGGGATAGCAGCGGGAATGGAGCTTTGCCATGACACTGGATAATTTTTCAGTGGAATCAAGTATGTGACATTTCCTTATTTCTTTATTTATCTTAGCTAGTCTGACATATCTATCAACAGGATACTCCAATGTTCTGCTTTCAAAATACAAGAGTAATGCCCAGGACTCCATTGTAAATGTCATGTCCCATCCACTGCTTAACCTGGACCTGTGCTTTTTGTTCTGGCTGTTTCTATAGAAATATTAGTACAACAATTGGCATATAATCTAGGTATGAAACGACTATACCCATAAAATGATATTTTTTACCTGTATCCAGGCTTGACTACTATGTACAGTGCCTTGCGAAAGTATTCGGCCCCCTGGAACTTTTCAACCTTTTGCCATATTTCAGGCTTTAAACAAAAAGATATAACATTTTAAATTTTTGGTGAAGAATCAACAAGTGGGTCACAATTGTGAAGTGGAACGAAATTTATTGGATCATTTAAACTTTTTTTGTAATAATAAAACTGAAAAGTTGGGGCGTGCAAAATGATTCGGTCCATTTACTTTCAGTTCAGAAAACTCACTCCAGAAGTTCATTGAGGATCTCTGAATGATCCAATGTTGTCCTAAATGACTGATGAAGATAAATAGAATCCACCTGTGTGTAATCAAGTCTCCTTATAAATGCACCTGCTCTGTTATAGTCTCAGGGTTCTGCATCATGAAGACCAAGGAACACACCAGGCAGGTCCGTGATACTGTTGTGGAGAAGTTTAAAGCCGGGTTTGGATACCAAAAGATTTCCCAAGCTTTAAACATCCCAAGGAGCACTGTGCAAGTGATCATATTGAAATGGAAGGAGTATCAGACCACTGCAAACCTACTAAGACCCGGCCGTCCCGCTAAACTTTAATTTCAAACAAGGAGAAGACTGATCAGAGATGCAGCCAAGAGGCCCATGATCACTCTGGATGAACTGCAGAGATCTACAGCTGAGGTGGGAGAGTCTGTCCATAGGACAACAATCAGTCGAACACTTCACAAATCTGGCCTTTATGGAAGAGTGGCAGGAAGAAAGCCATTTCTCAAAGATATCCATAAAAAGTCTCGTTTACAGTTTGCCACAAGCCACCTGGGAGACACACCAAACATGTGGAAGAAGGTGCTCTGGTCAGATGAAACCAAATCAAACTTTTTGGAAACAGTGCAAAACGATATGTTTGGCGTAAAAGCAACACAGCTCATCACCCTGAACACACCATCCCCACTGTCAAACATGGTGGTGGCAGCATCATGGTTTGGGCCTGCTTTTCATCAGCAGGGACAGGGAAGATGGTTAAAATTGATAGGAAGATGGATGGAGCCAAATACAGGACCATTCTGGATGAAAACCTGCAAAAGACCTGAGACTAGAACGGAGATTTATCTTCCAACAAGACAATGATCCCAAACATAAAGCAAAACCTACAATGGAATGGTTCAAAAATAAACAATTGAGAATATGAATCCAATTGAGAATATGTGGAAAGAGCTAAAAACTGCTGTTCACAAACGCTCTCCATCCAACCTCAAAGAGCTCGAGCTGTTTTGCAAGGAAGAATGGGCAAGAATTTCTGTCTCTAGATGTGCAAAACTGATAGAGACATACCCTAAGCGACTTGCAGCTGTAATCGCAGCAAAAGGTGGCGCAACAAAGTATTAATGCAAGGGGGCCGAATAATTTTACACGCCCCACTTTTCAGTTTAACTATTACAAGAAAAGTTTAAATGATCCAATAAATTTCGTTCCACTTCACAATTGTGACCCACTTGTTGTTGATTCTTCACCAAAAATTTTAAATGTTATATCTTTTTGTTTGAAGCCTGAAATGTAGCAAAAGGTTGAAAGGTTCCAGGGGGGCGCATACTTTCACAAGGTACTGTATGTGGACTGTGTATATTAATTTTACTGGTATCTTCTCTGTTTAAGTCAATAAAACAGATTTGATTTTAAAAAAATCAACGTGAACTTCACATAGCTGTTTTTTACGGATGATGTATCTTCCTGTCCTGATGTCATGAGCCTTGAACTCTAATTCTGCTCGGAAACTACTAATGCAGTTTCCCAATGTAGGCAAGTGACTAAATAAACAATGCCAAGTGTTTTATTGCTACTGAGCTGATGGTAGAAGAAGAAGTAGTTCAAGTAGAAAGGTCAACAGATTGACAACAAAGTTATTGTGTGGTTCTAGATGATTGTCTAGTTATTGTTGATTTAAGGAAGATTTGAACAGCCTCCAACCCTGCTTCATGTGAAATTGAGGGTGCAGGGCTTCAAAATCAATACTGGTTGAAAATGTTTTATATTGATCCCCTCAGGTTAAACTGCAGGTCCATGGTGTTCCTACTGTATGATGGTAAGGATATCACAATCTTGTATAACACTATTCCCAATGTAGACACTGCATTTTGTGTTAGAGTATCTGTTCCTGAAACAAAAGGTCTCCACTCCACACATCTTACAGTAATAGTCTGAATAAAAAAAATGATATTGCTGCCTTTGTCTGAAAGTGGTATTATAAGTTTGTCATTGGAATTAAGTAATATTAGTTCCTACATTTTATTCTTATGGCTTTTGGGTAAATAAATCTTTTTAAACTCACACATGACCACCTCTAGAAACATGTCCACAAGAGAAGTCACTAACTAGGTTCAGCATTCTAATCTTATAGTGTAATGATCTGATGCTCTCAGCAGTAATTACCGTAATGCTGGGAGCATCAGGTACCTATGGCTGCAGATGCCCTCCTGAATTCAATTGTATCTTTTAGTTTTTTTTCAGGGCCACTTTAAATTTCCAGGCCATCCCTGACAGAACATATTTCGGATACACAAAACCAGTGTCGGACTGGCCCACCAGAGGATTCTCCGATATTGCCTCCCTTTAAACTCACTGCTCCAGAATCCCAGCAGTGCAGTGATAAAAGCCTTGTCCAACAGAACAGACATTGTGTAGACCAGCTTAGCTGCTTCTTAGTGCAGTTAGGGATCTGTGCTGTGTGCTGCAATCAGATACAGTCTCCCTTCCCTCTCCTGCATTGTTAGTACAGCTCAGCTTCCTGCTACAGAAACTGCTATGCAGTCATTACTAACATGAGGAAGGAGGGGAGTCTACACAGTGGCACACAAAGTACTATAGGAAGATGATCCTATATTTGTCACCACTAGCTGCCAGCCACCTCCAGTCCTCCATCTCCTGTCTTCTGTCCACCTCCCAGCCGCCACCGATCTTCTGGTATCTATTTCCTGTCCTCTGCCCCACAGCTGCCATGTCTTTGTCTTGCATCTCCTGTGCTCTGCCCCTTCCCCAGCTGCTACAGTACCTATGTCTTGTCATTTCGGCTCCCAGCTGTTATCTGGCATCCCCACCTTCTATCTCCCTTTCTGCTGATGAGTCGCTGTTGCTGTCTCCACTACTGGTCTGGGGAGAGAGTGGGGTAATGGGGTTTTGCTCCCTACTTGCTTCATTACCAAAAAGTAGGTGGGGAAAAGAGTGGTTGTTGCAGAGCATTCCCAAGCAGGCCAGGCACATCTCTTAATATTATAAAAATGAGTGTCTGTCTGTCTGTCTGTTCTCTATGCGCGACCAAACTACTGGACCGATTTTCACCAAATTCGGCACACAGGTACATCAGGTGTCCGGGAAGGTTTTAGACCAGGTCTCAGCTCTCTAGTACGTACCGTTCCCGAGATATTCCCAAAATACGATCTCCATTAGCCAATATTCGTCTGGGAGCATTTCACTTTAAATTCCAACTGCCATTTTCTCCACATGCCCACAGGTTTCCATAACAACCTAGCAAGGTAATTAGCAGCTAGCTGAGGAGCTCAACCATTTCTATTCACTGCTTTAAAGGGGCAGAGCTCTGTGGATGACACTGTTAAAGGGGTATTCCGGTTACCATAAATATAACTTATGTTTTGGACTAATTTTAGACTAATACCGTTCAGTAGTAATAAAAGTTGTTTTCTTCCACTGCTACCCATTGCGTGTCCTCATAAATTACAATGGCATCGACCTGTAATTCAAGCTGCCCCCTAAAGAAGGACTTAAAACCCCTGCCCCAGGTCTCTCTAAGCCATGCCCCTGACTTGGACAGGTCATGCCCCCTCCCACTCCGCAGCCAATGGGGATTGAAAAAATGAAGGTAAATATCAACTTCTGTCAGCTGCATTTTCTTTCTCTCTGCAACGACACACAGAAACATTAAATGAAATAGATGAAATACACTAATTTTAGACTAAGACCGTTCAGTAGTAATAAAAGATGTTTTCTTCCACTGCTACCCATGGCGTGTCCTCATAAATTACCATGGCATCGACCTGTAATTCAGGCCACCTTCAAAAGAAGGACTTAAAACCCCCGCCCTAGGTCTCGCTAAGCCACGCCCCCGACTCAGTCAGGCCATGCCTACTCCGCAGCCAACGGGGATTGAAAAAATGAAGCTAAAATTCAACTTCTGTCAGCTGCAGGGGTGGGTGGGAGGTTGACTTTTTTTCTGCAACAACAACCAGAAACACTAAATGAAATAGATTAAATATACCCGTACGAAGCAATGTTTTCTTCCACTGCTACCCATGGCGTGTCCTCATAAATTACCATGGCATCGACCTGTAATTCAGGCCACCTTCAAAAGAAGGACTTAAAACCCCCGCCCTAGGTCTCGCTAAGCCACGCCCCCGACTCAGTCAGGCCATGCCCACTCCGCAGCCAACGGGGATTGAAAAAATGAAGCTAAAATTCAACTTCTGTCAGCTGCAGGGGTGGGTGGGAGGTTGACTTTTTTTCTGCAACAACAACCAGAAACACTAAATGAAATAGATTAAATATACCCGTACTAAGCAATGTTTTCTTCCACTGCTACCCATGGCGTGTCCTCATAAATTACCATGGCATCGACCTGTAATTCAGGCCACCCTCAAAAGAAGGACTTAAAAGCAACCCCCTCCAAAGTCGTGCTAAACCACGCCCCCGACCCGGTCAGGTCATGCCCCTCCCAATCCGCAGCCAATGGGGATTGAAAAAAATGAAGGTAAAAATCAACTTCTGTCAGCTGCATTGACTTTCTCTCTGCAACGACAAACACAAACACTAAATGAAACAGACGAAATATACCCAGGCGAAGCCAGGTCCTTCTGCTAGTTTATTAGAATTTACACCTATTTGTTATACTGAAGTATCATGCTCTTCAGCAGCTAGGATATATATGTTATGAGAATCTACAGAAGCTGAGATATGTATTAAGATGTGTAGACCAAGTTTTACAGTAAGAAACTTTTTTTTTCTTTTGCATTGATCTACTTAAGAGCATGCATTAAAGGAATATGTCAGGAGAATGTCCCAACATACTGTACACCACTGAGGCTGTGACATACTTCCCTGTATAGACATATGGTGGGACGCCCAACTGATTGGCTTCCATTTAAGAAAAGTGTATACGGTGTAGTATAATATACATATAAAGTGAATTCAGAAAGTCTTCTGACCCTTTCACTTTTTCCATTGTGTTATGTTATTCCTTGTGCTAAGATAAAAAAAATCTAGTTTTTCCCAATCATTCTGCACTCAACACCCCATAATGAGAACGTGAAAACAGTATATTCAAAATCTTTGCTAATTTATTTAAAAGGAGAAGCTAAAATATCACATTGATATAAATATTCAGGACATTTACTCAGTACTTAGTTAAGGTGTCTTTGGCAGCGATTATAGCTTCAACCCTTCTTGGCTATGATGCCACAAGGTTTACACAACTAGATTTGAAGATTTTCTGCCATTCTTCACGGTAGGGATGGAATTGAGCAGGTTGATGAGCAGTGCTTGATTTTCTCCAGACATGAGGCTTAGAATTAAGACCAAAAATTCAATCTTGGTTTCATCAGACAAAAGAGTATTGTTTCTCACACTCTGAGAGTCCCTTAGGTGCTTTTTTTGCAAACTTCAGAAGGACTTTCATGTGTCTTTTACTGAAGAGAGGCTTATTTCTGGCCATTCTGCCATAAAGCATAGAGTGCTGCAGTGCTGGCTGACCTTCTGGAAGCTTTTCCCATCTGCACACAGGATCTTTGGATCTCAGTCAGAGGTCCCTCTACCCCAATTACTTAGTATGGTGGGTCCTGGATGATCCAAACTACTTTCATTTAAGAATTATGAAGGATCTGAATACTTATGTTCATGCAAAATTTTATTTTTTCCTTTTTAATAAATTTGCAAAAACTTTTTAAAGTGCTGTTTTCACTTTCTTATTATGGGTTATTTAGTGCTGATTGATGGGGAGGACTTGATTTTTTTTTTTTTATTTTAGCACAAGGCTATAACAAAATGTGAAAAAAGTGAAAGGGTATGAAGACTTTTCGAATGCATTTTATGTCAGTGTCACTCTGACATTGTTTACTATTGCTGTCTTTGCAATAACCCCTTCATGGCACTTTAAAGATGGCGCCTGCTCACACCCGCAGCGGGAGCCATAGCCACCGGGTTTCTGCAGTGACCTGAGTCAGATGTATGTGATCAGCCATGAGGCTGGTCACATACATTTAGGTGCCATGGTCAAATGTGACCGCGTCATCTAAACGGTCTGGAATTGGGAGCCGCGCTCTCGCTCCCATAACAGTGTTCCCCGGCTAAGATTGGCGTAATAGATGGAAGCCTCAAGCAGGCTCCAACAGCTATTACTAAAATATACCAATACAGACCACCAGATGGCAGCACTGTATTAGTATATTGTAAATGAAGTGTTCAATAATGGCTATATAGCCATCACAGAACACAATGGGTAATCTAATGATTGCCAGTTATAGTCACCTAGGGTAACTTAAAAAAAAAAGTTAAAAAAAATAAAAAATCACCCCCTTTCCCCAAAATCAAAATGCATAACCAATAAAAAAAATACACATCATGGGCATCGTCATGTGCGAAAATTCCCATACTATTAAAAAAAGACCTGTATTAATCCCATGAGGCGAATGGTGTAACTGAAAAAAAAAAAAAAAACAGCAAATTCGCCATTCTTTGTCACTTCACCTACCCAAAAAATGTAATAAAAAGTGATTAAAAAGTCAAGCACACACTGAAAAGTACAGATCGCCCTGCAAAATGAGTCCTCACACAGCTACGTACACATAACTAAAATAAGGTTATAGGGGTCAAAATATGTTGATGAAAATAAAATTTATTTTTTTCATGGTTTTTATTTATTTCAGTATTAAAACGCACGGAAAACTATTCAAGTGTGGTATTGTTGTAATCGTACTGACCTATAGAATGAAGCTAACAGGTCAATTTTACCACATACGCTCTAAAAAAAATAAACTATAAAACTGTGGCAAAATTTTTTTTTCCAATTCCGCCCCATTTGGAACTTTTTTTTTGCTTTCCACTACATGGAATGCATCTGTAAATGGAAAGTACAGTCATGGCCAAAAGTTTTGAGAATGATACAAATATTAATTTTTACAAAGTCTACTGCTTCAGTTTTTATAATGGCAATTTGCATATACTCCAGAATGTTATAAAGAGTGATCAGCTTAACAGCAATTACTTGCAAAGTCAATATTTGCCTAGAAAATGAACTTTATCCCCCAAAACACATTTCAACATCATTGCAGCCCTGCCTTAAAAGGACCAGCTAACATCATTTCAGTGATTGCTCCATTAACACAGGTGTGGGTGTTGATGAGGACAGGGCTGGAGATCAATCTGTCATGATTAAGTAAGAATGACACCACTGGACACTTTAAAAGGAGGCTGGTGCTTGGCATCATTGTTTCTCTTCTGTTAACCATGGTTATCTCTAAAGAAACACGTGCAGCCATCATTGCACTGCACAAAAATGGCCTAACAGGGAAGAGTATCGCAGCTAGAAAGATTGCACCTCAGTCAACAATCTATCGCATCATCAAGAACTTCAAGGAGAGAGGTTCCATTGTTGCCAAAAAGGCTCCAGGGCGCCCAAGAAAGACCAGCAAGCGCCAGGACCGTCTCTTAAGTGTTTCAGCTGCGGGATCGGGCTACCAGCAGTGCAGAGCTTGCTCAGGAATGGCAGCAGGCAGGTGTGAGTGCATCTGCACGCACTGTGAGGCGGAGACTCTTGGAGCAAGGCCTGGTCTCAAGGAGGGCAGCAAAGAAGCCACTTCTCTCCAGAAAAAACATCAGGGACAGACTGATATTCTGCAAAAGGTACAGGGAGTGGACTGCTGAGGACTGGGGTAAAGTCATTTTCTCTGATGAATCCCCTTTTCGATTGTTTGGGACATCTGGAAAACAGCTTATTCGGAGAAGACGAGGTGAGCGCTACCACCAGTCTTGTCTCATGCCAACTGTAAAGCATCCTGAAACCATTCATGTGTGGGGTTGCTTCTCAGCCAAGGGAATAGGCTCTCTCACAGTCTTGCCTAAAAACACAGCCATGAATAAAGAATGGTACCAGAATGTCCTCCAAGAGCAACTTCTCCCAACCGTCCAAGAGCAGTTTGGCGATCAACAATGCCTTTTCCAGCATGTTGGAGCACCTTGCCATAAAGCAAAGGTGATAACTAAATGGCTCAGGGAACAAAACATAGAGATTTTGGGTCCATGGCCTGGAAACTCCCCAGATCTTAATCCCATTGAGAACCTGTGGTCAATCATCAAGAGACGGGTGGACAAACAAAAACCTACAAATTCGGACAAAATGCAAGCATTGATTGTGCAAGAATGGACTGCTATCAGTCAGGATTTGGTCCAGAAGTTGATTGAGAGCATGCCAGGGAGAATTGCAGAGGTCCTGAAGAAGAAGGGTCAACACTGCAAATATTGACTTGCTGCATTAACTCATTCTAACTGTCAATATAAGCTTTTGTTACGCATAATATGATTGCAATTATATTTCTGTATGTGATAAAAACATCTGACAAACACACATAAAAACCAGAGGGCAGCAGATCATGTGAAAATATAATATTTGTGTCATTCTCAAAACTTTTGGCCATGACTGCTGTACAACTACATAAGGTCAAGTTCACACTTCAGTTATTTGATCAGTTATTTCCATCAGTTATTGTGAGCCAAAACTAGGTGTGGGTCAAAAGCACAGAGCAGAAGCAGATCTTTCCATTACACCTGATCTCTGTGTAGGCTTCACTACTGGTTTTGGCTCACAATAACTGATGGAAAAAACTGATCAAATAACTGAAGTGTGAACGCAGCCTAACTGCCATTAGAAAGTAAAACTTGTCCTGCAAAAAATAAGCCCTCATAAGGCTATGTGAGAAGAAAAATAAAAAAGTTATCACTCTGGGAAGGTGGGGAGTGAAAAATGAGAATGCAAAAATGGAAAATTGCATGGTCCTCTATGGGTTAAAGAGTTTGAAGGGGAAGGGAAAAAGAGAGAAAGACAATAGAGAAAATGTGAGTTCTGGGAGACCTCAGAGTGTCATAATCAATTTTCAGGCAAATTGGAGCACTTTTCATTTGGGTTGAATCTATCCATACACAAATCAAATTTCTTGACTGATTCGTTAGAATTAGATCTAAAACGAATTTCCTGAAATTCGCTTGCCTCTATTCGTGACCACAAAAACCTAGAATTTATTTCTACTGCAAAGTCATACTGCGTATCGGTTATCTGCAAGGCAAGGATAGTGGACCTAGATTTAATTTTATAGTTTCTTATGAGCTAGGTTCAAGAAACAGAAAAGTCAATGCTGAACCTCAAACTGCAATTGACCCAGATTGTACTATTTTGTCTCCAAAAAACTTTCTAGGAGTATTTGATTCCAGTTAATTTTAACAGTGCTCAAAGATCATTAACATGAAAAATTATTCAATAATTCTTCTCAAGCTGGTCCATGACTCCATACTTGCAGGACATTTAGAGGTCATGAAATCTTATGAACTGCTATCCCAGTAATTTTTGTGGCTTAACTGTAAGAAAGATGTAAAAAAATAATAGATATCCTCATGTTTAACATGTGCATGAAATAAGATACCACAGTCTCCTCCATTAGGATTTGTTTAACCACTTCCATGCATATTCAGCCCCATGGCCTAGATAGGATTAGATTTTATTGTTGATCTACCTCCCTCTAAGGATATGACTACCATCATTGTTGTGATGGTTGTGTCAACTCACAAAATGCTTGATGATCATATGATATTTAGGTTACATGGTATGCATGACAATCTGATTTAAGACAGAGGTACATATACAGTTCACATCAAGCTTTTAGAAAAGTTCATGTACAGCTTTATGATTATCTTCTGCCTTCCATCCTCAGTAAAATGGTCAGACTGAATGGACCAAACTCTTGACCAATATCTCATCTGCTTTATGTGTTAGCTCTAGGATAATTGGGTAGATTATCTACCCACAGCAGAATTCGCCTATAGCAACTCTATACATAGTTCTATTTCTCAGAGTCCATTTTATGCCCATTTTATATCCTGTATGTATTCCTAACGTTCCATGCAATACTCATATTCCTGCTGTTACCAACAGACTTACAATGATACAGGAAACTCAGTAAATACTAATAGAAAAAACGTTAAGAGAGCAGCATATAAACATCACAAATCACCTTCCATGACGGTGACCAGGTCTGGTTTGGCATTAAGAATCTAAAAACACAGGTGCCACCCCAAAAGTTGGTTTAAACAGTTATTGGGTCATTTCTGATTTCTGCCGAAATTAACCAAATTGCCTTTCATTTGAAATTCCCTAACAAACTGAATATTTATCTTATGTTTCATGTGTCTTTGCTTTAACTGTTTAATAAAAATCCTTTTCCACAGAGAATTCTGCCACCATCTCTAAGGTGAAGAAGAATTTATTGTAGAGAAGATTCTGGACTCAAGAATTTTTAGAAAGGAATTGCAATATCTAGTTAAATGGAAGGGATATGAGCCACAAGAGAATTCTTAGGAACCAGAGTATAATGTTCAAGCTCCTAGACTCACAAAAGCTTTTCATCAGAGGCATCCTGATGCCAAAATACTTGTCTCCAAATTAGACTACGGGCCCTTGCACACGACCGTATGCGCTCCGAGACATACGGTCCGTGAGCGGGCCATATGTCCCGGAGCGGCATAGATCGTGGGCACGGGAGCGCACAGCATCATAGATTACTATGATGCAGTGCACGTCGGGCCGCCTGCGGGACTATTGTCCCGCACTCATATGATCTTATGATGCTGTGCGCTCCCGTGCCCACGATCTATGCCGCTCCGGGACATATGGCCCGCTCATGGACCGTATGTCTCGGAGCGCATACAGTTGTGTGCAAGTGCCCTAACACTCACAATTTCCTTCCTGTGCCGCTGCTCCAATTACCCAAGCTAGGGCAGAAGCACAGAAGCCCAGAGCAGCAACTGCGCAGGCACCGCTACCCAGAAGTATAACATCATCTATGCAATCACTGCACTGAAGGCACCGCTACCCAGAAGTATAAAATCATCTATGCAATCCCTGCACTGAAGCAGACCTTCTGCCCCTGTCAGCTAATTTGAGCAGCAGCTCAGGAAATTTTCAGGGCTAGGAAAAATGCCTGGTCCTGTCTGTCTTGCAATGGGTGGACGCTTCTTCACCTCAGGAAACAGCCCCCACAGGTGAAGAAGCCATGCTGATGAGACAAATCTATTTACTTAAATTGATTTACTCATCTCTACTCCACATATTGAAGATTGTGTAAGAAGAAAGTGGAAATCCTGGATTGACCACCGGTATATTGCAGCTGATATTTAAAGGGAAACATCACCAGTACTCTGTTAAAAATTTCTTAGTCAAAAGTCACAGGACACCCTTTTATTTCACAAATGAAAGGGTAAATGAAATATCTGAATATCCCAGCAATTAATGGGTGAGGGAGCCTATGTTTTAGGCTATGTCTGGAACATGGCTGCCATCTTGTAAGTCGCCATATTGAATCAAGGGCAAATTTTTCCAATGGAAGGGGGTCATGTAGCATATCAAAGAAAACCAGAATTTTCTCAGAAATCAGATTTGAAAGTTTAAAACTTCAAAGTTCTGTGTTCAGCACCAGTCACAACACACTGAACACATCTAATAGCTGTGCATCACAGGGAACGTTCCAGGTTGTTGAAAATTTCTCTGTTGATATATTTTGAACCTCGAGATATTGCAAATCTGATTGCGGAAATCAATTTCTGAGAAAATTCTGTTCTTTTTTTATATGTTACATGACCCCCTTCCCATTAGAAAAATTTGCCCTTGATCCAATATGGCAGCTTTCAAGATGGTGAGCAAGTTTCAAACGTAGTGGAACGTGCCACCCCCCAGGGCCGTTCATGTCCCAGGTTTATCTGAATGCCGAGTGGTGTGGTGTGGCCTGAATAGTTTTCTGTGTGTGTCACGGTGCTTCTATGTGGTTACACATAACCTCCCCAGGGTTAGGCTCCGAAGCAATATACGGGAGAGTAATGGTGGACGTGGAGAAATAGTCGAGTCCAGACTTTTATAAAGTTCAACAGCTTTACTTGAATCAACTTGCATCCATACAAGAAGTGATGTTTCTCTTGGTTGCAGCAGGTTTTGGCATAAACAGGCAGGCAAATTTAAACATTCTGCTTCATCTCTCTGCTGTGTTAAATTCGGCATTAGTCTGGTCACTGGACTTTAAGGCTGTACTGGTACCTTTGGAGTGGGGTACCTTTGGCTGTTGACCACTTCGTAACACTCTGTTGGTTAATCTGTAAGGGATCAGGATGATTCTCATCTCCTTCCAACTCTAGACTAGATTAAGACTAGACTAAGGGCTCATGCACACGAGCGTGTGCAGTCAGTGCCCGTGCTGTGGACTGTAATTTGCGGTCCACATCGCACGGGCACTGACAATGGGGCCGCCATATGCGGATCGCGGACCCATTTATTTGAATGGGGTCCGCGATCCGCATCCGAGGGTCCGCACCGCAAAAAAGTAGTGCTTGCGCTACTTTTTTGCGGTGCGGAGGCATGGCCAGAAACACCACGGAAGCACACCGTAGTGCTCCCATGGTGTTCCGATCCGTGCCTCCGCTCCGCATCTCCCGGATTGCGGACCCATTGAAGTGAATATGCGGGCCGCAATACGGGCACAGGCCGGCACCGGTCGTGTGCATGAGCCCTAAGACTGACTGAAAACTTCCCGCAGCGTCTCCCTTGGTAGGAAAACGGGACTGTCCCACTTAGGCCCAAAAGGTGGAGAATCGAATGGTAAGTTCCATTCTATCTAAAGATATCCCTGATTCATACGCTGCCACCTGCTGGTGAACCAGGCATATAACATACAATACAACAAATAACAATTAAATAGAAATAATAGGAATGCACAGTGACAAAGGACCTGGAATAAATACACAGATGACATTAGTGGTTAGCCCTTTATAGACAACGTAACAGGGTATAGGAATGGTAATACCACTCTAGGGTATTACAGTAGCCTAAAAGATAGGCCCCCTCACCCATTACTTGCTGGGTATTCAGATATTGAATCTGAATCTGATGTAAATAATCTGTGTATATACTGCTGTTCCTGATGTGAACATGTTCATAGTGTGGACTGTCCTCTATTGCTCCTCTTAGGGTGCTGTCACACAGTGCAGTTAGAATAGAGTTATGACACAGTTACTGCCACAACAAACATGTAGTCACAATGCAGTTGTTGGATGCAGCCAGCTGCAATTAATTAAATCATTTGGATAATTTCCGCTATGCAGAACACCAGTGTTTAATTTGGTGCTAAACTGGCTAAATTCTGTAACTGTGTTGTGATGCATGTTTGTTGATGCAGTAACTGCATGTAATCAACTGCACGCAGTTTTCAACTGCATCCAGACTGCGCTGTGTGCCAGCACTGTTGGACTTTCTACAAGGCTCCATTAACACGTCCTGTTTTTCTTTCCTGATTCGATCCTGATCCTGATCTGGATCCATTCATTTCAATGGGTTCTGAAAAAATCAGGATCAAATCAGGAAAGAAAAGCAGGACGTGTGAATGGAGCCTAAAAGCTTGGCCATTACATTTCTTCCTTGCAAGACTATTGTGCTTTGTGTCTTATTCTAGCTCTGCTTTCATCTTGTGCTACAACTGATGCTGTTACCTGTGTACCAAGTATTCACTATGCTTTTGTCTAATCCCTCTATTGCTGACACCTGTGTACCAATCTCTGGCTGACTACTGACCATGCTGGTCTTATCTTTATTGCTGCACTGAACTTGTTTCTCACCTCAGACTACTTTTGTAGGTACTGTTAAAGCAATTGTGCTATCATCCAGACCTCAGACTTTTAACCCTTACACTCCCAGCGCCGTACATGTGGGGCGATGCGGGCACATGGCGCCCGCTCGCAAGTGCGGCGGGCGTCATGGCCGGCAAGTCTCTGCTGTTTCTAACAGCAGAGACTTGCCGCTACTTACCTGATCGGCGGCGTCTTGCTGGGCGTTTAGATGTGTGATCACGGCATCTAGTTGCGTCTGAACCCGGAAGCGTACGCTTCCGGGTGGTGTACAGACGCCCCGAGTGGCCAATCGGGGTGTATGTACACCATATGAAAACTGTAATCCTCGCTGGTGAGGCCAGGATAAGAAATGAGCAATTCTTGGATTTATCTCAGTCTAGAAAATCCCTGATTGCTCATAAAGAAAAAAAAAGGCACAGTATATTAGCTCATATTTGAGATTTAAAATAGTAAAAAAAATTACAAAAAATGTTAAAAAATATAAAAAAATTAAAAATATATAAAAGTTCAAATCACCCCCCTTTCCGTATAATTAAAAAATAAATACCTAAATAACAATAAATATAGACATCATGGGTATCACCGTGACCGAAAACGCCCGTACTTTTAAAACATAAAAAAAAATTCCAATATGGCGAATTGTGTGGCGGAAAAAAGCGTCCAAATGGTGATTCGCCGTTTTTTGTCGCTTTTTTTCTAAAAAAAATTAAATAAAAAGTGATCAAAAAGTCATACACACCCCAGAATGGTATCAATAAAAACTTCAGATCGCCCCGCAAAAAATGAGCCCCCATACAGCTCCGTACACATAAATACCAAAAAGTTATAGGGGTCAAGATATGACAAGGAAAAAAAAAAAAAGGGCAACTTTCTAATTATTTTATCAAAACGCAGGAAAAACTATACATATTAGGTATTGCCGGATTCGTACTGACCAGTAGAATGAAAGTAACGGGTCAGTTTTAATGCATATCGAACGCTGTAAATAAGAAACCCGTAGAACTGTAGCGGAATAGTGTTTTTTTTGCAATTTCACCTGATTTGGAATTTTTTTCCCGCTTCCCACTACACCATATGCAATATTAAATGGTGGCGTTGGAAAGTACAACTTGTCCAGCAAAAAACAAGCCCTCATACAGCTATGTGAACAGAAAAATAAAACAGTTATAGCTGTTTGAAGGCAGGGAGCGCAAAACGAAAATGCATAACCGAAAAAACCTCCGGGAGTGAAAGGGTTAAAGTATCATGACAAATTAAGGAAATCTGGAGTTGAATTTGCATTTGGTAGCTGTTCATGGGAATGCTCAATATGCAGTTAAATAGTATGGTTGAAAAAAGCCATGTCAATCAAGTTTGACCAAGGGATAGGAAAGTATGTGGATGAAGGAAAGGGGGGCAGGAGAGAAATGTATATGAAGGAGGGCATCACTAGGTTGAAAACAATGCTGTACTTACCAATGGCGCACATCACTTCACTGATATGGAGCTCATAGTGAGAGGTGGTGGCACATAATTCTTTCTTTTGCTTCTCAACATAAATCCACAGTAATTAACTGCAGCCACTACCAACGGAAACTGAGTTCAGTGGCAACTATGTAAATTCCTTTGAACGGCCCTTACCCTTGTGGTACCTGCTGGCAGCCAGTTTAATGGTATGTTTGAATGATTTATAGCTGTATAGGGGGATTTATCAATGTATTTAACCCTTTCAGGACACACACAGTTTTCAGTTTAAAGACCCATCCTAATTTTGCAAATCTGATATATCAATTTATATGGTAACAACTTTGAAATGCGTTTACTTATCTAACCAATTCTGTAAATATTATCTCCTGACACATTGTACTTCATGATACTGGTGAACTTAGGTCCATGTGTATGTTTCTTTTATATGTTAAAAAAAATACAAACTTGGTGAATATAGTAATTACTACATTCGAATTTTGATGCTTTAGGCTCCTTTTAGACAAGCGAGTTCCACGCTCCAGACTGTCAGTGTTATACAATACATTCCAGAACTGTAAGGGTTACATAGCATCATAAATCAATATGCTATTATGCTACCCCGTCAGTCCTGGGAGGTCAGGACATAGCTGTCTCATACTCACGTTGCCAGTCCAGAGCGTGGAACTCGCTTGTCTGAAAGGGGCCTTAAAGACAGATACTGATACCTTACAACATAGTTATTAACTAGCATTCACCATATGTCTACTTTATGTTGGCATCATTTTGCAAATGGCATTTTATTTTTTTAGGACATTAAAAGGCTTAGAATTTTAGAAGCAATTTTTCAGATTTTCAAGAAAATTCCCTAAACTTTTTAAAGGACCAAATCAGATTTGAAATGACTTTGACAGGTTGACATAATTGAAACCACCCATACATGGCCCCATTTTAGAAACTACACATCACATATTATTTAAAACTGATTTTAAAAACTGGAGGTGAAATTAAATATTTCATTATATATGGTGAGTAGTTCCATATAATTTTTGGAGGTCAGATTTTGCTAGAATGGTTTTTGGGTGTCATGTCACATTTGAAGAGACCCTGAAGAACCCCTACTGCAGAAACAACCCAAAGGTAACACCATTTTGGAAACCACACATCGCAAGAAATTTTTTGCAGGGTGTAGTGAGCACTTTGATCCAGTAGTCATTTCAAAGGATTTAGAGACACATGGCTGTGAAAATGAAAAATGTAATTTCTTCCAATAAAATGTTGATTTAGCCCCACATTTTTCATTTTCACAAGGGGCACCCTTCACAAAGCATCCCAGAATTTGTTAAGTATTTTTTCCTGAATACCGCAACACCCTATATGTGGTTGTAAACTACTGTTTGGGCACACAGCAGGGCTCAGATGGGAAGAAGTTGGAATGGTTTTCAGGGGCCATGTTGCATTTAAAGAGATCCTTGAGTGCCTTGTCCGAACAGGCATTTCATAGAATTTAGAGACACTTGACTGTAAAAAAAATGACCCTTTTTTCCAATAAAATGTTGCTTAACTTTGATGGCAACAGCCCATATCTGGTCATGAACTGCTGTATGCACACATCACAGAGTTTACAGGGGAAGAGGCACCATTTGGCTTTTGGAGGGCATATTTTGCTGAGAGAGACCCTGAGTCACTCCTGCCGTGGAATCCCCCAAACAGTAACCTCATTGAGGGATGTAGGAAGTTTGACTCAGGCATTTCATAGAATTTAGAAACACTTGGCTGTGAAATTTCACAAAGGGTAATGTAAGAAAAAGCATCCCAAAATTGGTTACTTATTTTCACCTTAATATGGCAACAACCCATTTGTGTTCTTAAACTGCTATTTGGGCGCACTGCAGGGCTCAGAAGGGAAGAAGCACCATTTGGCTTTGGCCATGTCACAATTGCAGAGCCCGTGAGGTACCCCTACAGTGTAAAAGCCAAAAATATTACCAAATTTTGGAGGCTAAACCCTTCAAGGAATTAACCTAGGGATATAATGACCCCATAGGTGCTTCATAGACAAAGATTGGGACATGGGGCATTTCATTTATATGTAGCTTTAGCCTCAAATGTTATAGGAGAAAAAAGTACTCCAAATTTTGTTCCATCATTTTTACCAACAACAACACTACAACAGCTGTTTGGGCACACAAGAGAAAAAGCGCACACATTTTTTTTTGCAAAAATGTATTCACAGCAAATGGTGCAAAGAAGAATTGCAATTTTTACACATATATACAATTTCTGTGCCCAATATATTGTGTCCATGTGTACCAATGTGAAACATTAGTTCTTCTGTTATTGTTTTGTGTTTCATGGTTTTAGAAGCGCCTTATGTGCATGTTTAGGCCAAATGTAATGATCTACACCCTCTGGGGTTATATAATAAATCAGCCCCCTGAGAATTGACCCTATTTTGGAAACTCTGCCCCTCAAGGTATTAAGGGGTGGATTGAGCATTTTGATGCCACAGATAATTTGCAGAAATTAATGCGCAGCCATATATGCAAAATGAAAATTGCAACTTTTCAACAGATATTGCATTTCAGTGCCCAATATGTTATGCCCAGCTCATGCTATCTGAGACTTACCCCACATTACTTGAATTCATAGGCGGGTTCTGCTGTATACAGAAATGCCATGTATGGATGTAAGCTGCTGTACAGGCACACGGTAGGGCTCAGACGGAAGATTTAGCTGCACTGGTTTTCAGGGCGTGCTCCATGTTTAAAGACCCAACATTGCATGTACATGTAGAGTAGATGTGGGGAAAGGGTTAAAGCTTTTTTTTAAATCATGTTTTTGTGTTTCTATTTTCTCTGAGCCATTTTTTTTATTTTTCTGGCAATGCTCTTCTGTGAGGGCTTTTTTGTTGAGGAATGAGTTGACATTTTCATTAGTATGATTTTGAGGAGCATAATGTTTTTTATTTCTTGATACGATTTTTGCAAGGCGAACTGACAAAAATTGCCATTCTGACATAGTTTTTAGTTATTTTATTTATACGGTGTTCACTTAATGGGGTAGACCATGTGATAATTTTTTAGAGCCAGTTACATAGATGCGGCAACATGTATTATATCTATTTTTGTTTGTTTTTGTTCAGTTGTACATGGCTTGATTAGGCGAAGTAGGGATTTTGATTTTTATACTTGAAACTTTAATTTTGTTTATTTTTAAAAAGCATTTTTAGTCCCACTATGGGACTTCAACTTTTGAGGGTCTGATCCCTGTTTCAGTACAATACATGCTGTTCCACACTGACAGTTGCATATTAGACCAGCCTTGGGGCTGGACCTCATAGGCTTCTGTAAATGGCAGGCTCAGAGGCATTTGTAAGACTTCCAGGTGCCATGGCATCCTTGGGCACACTGCAATAGAATCATGGTAAGCCATTGTAGATAGAGAGCGAGCTCCCTCCTTCTGTATACCCCTTGAATGCTTCAGTCATCGTTGACCACGGCATCTGAAGGGTTAATCCGCCGGCATTTGAGTTTTCAGTGATGGTGACATATACAGCAGGAGCCTGACTTTAACAGCAATGTACTCATGGAGCAGAATGTGCAAATGCTTTGTTCGCTGCATCATATGTGTATGGCGCTTATCATTAGGGGATTAAAATAATTCTCTAGTATAAATACATTGAGAGGTATGGGTCGGTCATTTATTAAAGACCAGCATTTTACACCAGTCTTTGATACCCCTGTGCTGCCAAATGATGCACCTAATTTATGACAAGGTGCAGTCCTCTTCATAAATTAGGTGCCTTCACTGCCAGTCTGTGCACCTAGATTGAAATCTACTCAAGTGGAGTGTATTTCAATCATTCATTACGCCAGTTTCCTGGCCTAAATGTTAGTGAATGAATGCAGAGTTCTTTCCACGGATAAGAATTAACCCTCACAACAACTTTCCAAAGTCAAGAACACTCTGAAGAAAGTAAGTGGAGCTACAATCAAGATACACCTTCATGAATCTAAATCTAGAGAGGTTATCTCTAACATTCAATAATCGAAAGTTCACATCTCTGTTTTATTTTCTGTTCTTCTGATCCAACAGAACAGAAAAAACAAGATTCTGTAAAAAAAAAAAAGGATCCTGTGCATTAGTCCTTTTTTTCCATCAAAAAAAAAAAAAAACGGATCTCCAATGGAAATGGCTCAAATGGAAGCCAAATGTGCAACAGGATGCATTTTTTTCTCTTCTTCTGACGAACAGAAAATGAACAGAAATGTGAACTCGCCCTAACACAGACAGGCGAGTTCACATACATATATTACAAATAGCACCACTCCAATTGAGAATCCAGGTACAAGAAAATCATCAAAAAATCTCGGACTGAAGATCCACAGTATTTAAAGAACAACCAAAGAGGCAGCGCTTCAGATGGTGTGAAAAAAATAGGATCCCTTTATTCACCAAATGCTTTGTATAAACTGCTCCATGCAGTCTTTGTCAAGCTTGTCAACATGAACCAGAATGATGGTAAAAGAATAGTATGACGAAGACAAGGAAGGTCTGATGATCCAAAGCATACATCATCTGGCAAATGTGGTAGAGGCAGTGTTATAGCTTGGACATGTGTGACTGACTGCTAATTGAACTGGGTCACCAGTGTTTTCTGATAGTTTGAATGTGGATAGAATTAGCAGTAGCCAGATTAATATACAATTGAGCTGTACATTCTGCTCAGATTCAACCATATGTTGAGAAACTAATCCCATGGTGCTTAAATAATACAGATAAATATCCTCTACCAGGAAATTAACTTACTGGGAATTAGGCCCCATTCACACGATCATATTTTTGGTCCACATCCAATCCGCATTTTTTTGCAGATTGGATGCGGACCCATTCATTTCAATTAGTCTACAAAACATGCAGACACTTTGTGTGCTGTCCGCATCCATATGTCTATTTCGTAGTCCTGCAACATGTCCTATTCTTGTCTGTTTTGCAAACAAGAATAGGCATTGTTACAAAGGATTCGCAAAAAACAGATGCGACATGGATGTCACCCATATTTTTGGGGTATACGCATTTTGCGGACCGCAAAATACATACAGTCGTGTGAATGCACCCTGAATCTGGACTTCCAAGTAATGCATTGGAGCCTCTATTCCACACAGAAGAAGTAATTTATCTTTCCCCCTATGCCAGTTTTCTGCAGTTAACCCGGTTTTTCTACTTTTTAAATGCCATTGTGAAGGAAAAATAATAACTAGAAAAATACTGATAGGGGTCTGCTGCAATATAATGGAAGAAAGGAAGATCTAATTATAAGGCAAATGTGGCAGATGAGGTAACAAGGGATAATGAAGTAATTATTATGAAGTACTTCAAGTACCCCAGTAGCAGAAACCCTCAGGTCCAACAGGTTTTTTGTCAGTTACCTTTCACAACTGGTGCAAAACGCAACTATGATATTATTATAATGGCATTTAGTAGAGGACCTACTAAAACAAGTCCAAATACAAAAGATATAGTAGAAACCAGGGTTAATTCACCATTCCTGCACTCTAACTATAGTGCTTGATAATCTTGAGTGCTATGAAGAGACAGGAATTTACTACATTCGCTGTAACACCAGGATACACAAATAAAGTCACAAATAAAGGCAAATGAAAGTTGGTCAAATAAAGTCCATGCGTCCAGAAAGATTCTTACACATTTTCGACAAACATCACATTCATCCTTGGTCATAGCATGGATTTGTCAAAACTGTTATGAAGGAAAACTGACTTAATTTTCCCATAGCAACCAATCAGGTTCCACCTTTCATTTTCCAAAGAAGCTCTGAAAAATGAAACTTGGAATCTGATTGATGCTATGTGCAACTCAGTGAGTCTTTCTTCAAAACATTAGTTTTGTCAAATCTTCCCCACTGTCTCAATCTGAACTCCTAGGTACAATAGACATGCATACAACATACAGTGCCTTTCAAAAGTATTCGGCCCCCTGGAACTTTTCAACCTTTTGCCACATTTCAGGCTTCAAACAAAAAGATATAACATTTTAAATTTTTGGTGAAGAATCAACAACAAGTGGGTCACAATTGTGAAGTGGAACGAGATTTATTGGATCATTTAAACTTTTTTTGTAATAATAAAACTGAAAAGTGGGATGTGCAAAATTATTCGGCCCCCTTGCATTAATACTTTGTTGCGCCACCTTTTGCTGCGATTACAGCTGCAAGTCGCTTGGGGTATGTCTCTATCAGTTTTGCACATCTAGAGACTGAAATTCTTGCCCATTCTTCCTTGCAAAACAGCTCAGGTACATCAGGTACATCACAGGTGGTAAAAGTGCCAGTTAGCCATTGACCCCTTACTTGTCACACTAAACACATAATTACAGTTACCGGAAGTAAATGTGAATTGTGTCCAATAATTTATCAATACAATTAAATAATTTATGTGGCCCAGATTTATTAATGTGTCTGTGCCAACAATCTATCTAAAAAATAGATCATACTGGCACAGTTCGGCACATCAATGGCTTCTACACTTTTTCCAACATGCTTGACAAGGGAGCATGGCTTAGTAGAAAGGTTGGAGCATTGCAGGAAAAGGGTGGGCCTAAAACATAAGTCTAAGACAGGGTCACCTGGACATAAGTATCCAGACACTTTTCTATGACACCTGAAAGCTGTGGGGGCCTCCCAGAGACATGATTGTGTGCAGACACAGATCTGCAGAAGGGTACAAAATATTTCTGCTGCACTGAAAGTTTCCTAGAGCACAGTTAGCTCCATAATTCTTAAATGGAAGAAGCTTGGAACAACCAAGATTGTCTAGTGTCTAGAGCTGGCTGCCCCCCAAACTAAGTAATCAGGGGAGAAGGGCTTTGGTAAGAAATCTATAGAAGGGCAACCATCACTCCAGCACTTCACCAATCTGGGCATTATGACAGAGTGGGCAGAACAAAATCTCTTCTCAATAAAACACACATAAAAGCTTACCTGGAGTTTGAAAAAAATCACCTAAAGGACTCTGAGACTGTGAGAAAAAAAGATTCTCTGTGCTGATGAAACCAAGATAGAACTTATTGGCCTCAATTCTAAGCATTGTGTCTAAAGATAAACAATCATTGCTCATCACCTGCCCAAAACCATCTTTACAGTGAAGCATGGAGGCGACAGCATCATGTTGTGGGGGTGTTTTTCAGCAGGTGGGACAGAGAGACTGGTCAAGGTTGAGGGAGAACTGAATGGAGCACAGTACAGAGATAGTCTTAATGTAAACCTGATCCAGAACGCTCTGGGCCTCAGACTAAGGTTCACCTTCCAACAAGACATTGACTCCAAGAAAACAGTCACGATAACACAGGAGTGGCTTAGGGAAAGCTCTGTGAAGCTTCTTGCATTGCCCAACCAGAACCCTGATGTAAACCCAATCGAACATCTCTGGTGAGACCTGGAAATAGCTGTCCACTGACAGTCCCCATTCAACCTGACAGAGCTTGAGACGATCTGCAGAGAAGAATGGCAGAAGATGGGAGCCTGTAATTGCTGCCATAGATGCTTCAACTAAGTACTAGGTATAAAGGGTCAGAGATACTTATGTCAATGCAATATATTAATTTTTCATTTTCTATAAATTAACAAAGATTTTAAATGTAATGTCATTATGATGCAAAAATCATGGGGAAAAACTAGAGTTATTTTTATTTTAGCACAAGGCCGCAGTATAAGAAAATGCACACTACCAGATTTATCATCCATCCGGAGCCATTGTGATAAATCTGGTGCAGGTCTAGACTGTCTAAGCTTATGCCAAGTTTAGCACTAGTAGACAAGAAACTAGGGAAAGAAACTATCATTTTTAAACATAGATGAGAGTACTACAGAGATTTAAACCCAGTGGAAAATTAATTTCCATGCTAAAAATCAAATAACATTCTCACTTGCATACCTTGTATGTCCAGTTGCCTCCCCTTTATGGGTTGAACTTTTCCAGATCAGAAGTTTTAAAATTTTCCAAACTGCCTACATATGTTTGTACAAAATGTTGTGGTGCCACAGACATGTTTGGGACATAAGTTATTTAATTGTATTGCAAAGTATTGGACACAATTCAATGTGGTTAGTATGACAAAGTATGGTTAAAGGGGTTGTACAAGTTATTTTTTTGTTCTTTATATGTTTCTAACTTGTCAGGTATAACAACTTTCCCATATACTCTGTGTTTCTAAAGCTGCTGGTTTCTCAGAGTTGACTGAGGGTCACATGACCTGTGATGTCAACTTATCTCCCTGGTCTGTGATGTTTCGTTCACAAGCCTCAGAGTTCAAATAACAGTCTGTACACGAGACGTCACTGGCCACGCCCCTTTTCTTTGCCGGGCTCCTGCTATCTGCTCTCTCCCTGGATTCCTTCAGATAAAACATTAACCCCTTCAGCCAGAACACACTGAGGGCTCAAGGCTTTACAACAAATAGTAGCTGCAGCAGTGAGAGGAGACAAATGCTGGGCAAGGAGCTATAGAGGAATTGTATTGTACAAGAACAGGTAGGGAGGATTTCCTGTGTGTATCAGCAGTGTCATTGTACAGCTGGGACTTGTAGTCCTACACGAACAACATGCTGCTGAGTATCCCAGCAGGCAGACATGTACTCACAGCACTTATATTCACTGCCTTTGCAGGGGAGGGGGGAGGGGCAGAGATTGTTATTACTGCATGTAAACAAAGACCAGAAGAGAACCAGGGAAATGAGGAAATATAGATTTTTTTTTTGCCTAAAACTTGCTGAACTTAGTTATATATTGCTACCCATCATATTTACAGTGCTATATTTTTTTTCCATAACTTGGACAACCCCTTTAATGGCTAATTAGTGAACTTATGTATCACAATTATAATCATCGTACATGAATACCACTGAAGGTTTTTAGTTATAGAAATTCCCTCACTTGATAACAGGGTACTTTGTAGAACACTGGTTAGATGTCAGTCTTCCATACAGAAGTCATGAGTTTGAATCCTTGGATAACAATGAAAGAGCTGAATGTGTTTATTGTCATTTTATATGCTCCATTACATTTTTTTTTATTACTAAATAAATTAGGCTTTTGTTGTTACCCCAATGTCCTGGTATGTAGAGATACATCTGTAGATACCAAAGCATTGTACATGACTACTAGTGAAGGTTTTTAGTTAGAGAAATTCCTCTGATTCACTGCTTTCAAGCCTGTGGCAAAGCTGGTAATTTTGTTCCCCCCATACAGAAGGTCCTGGGTTCAAAACGCGGCAGTGACAATTTGGTTAAAATGAGAATAAAAGATTTTAAATACACAGAGTTATTCTCAAGCACGATTATAATACTGAAAGCCCTAGTTATATGGGGGAATTACTTTACGCAGTAGACACCCAGAAGCATTTTCTTTGTTCTGCAATAATGACGATCAAGGACATTTAACCGCTCACATGCTGTGGATAATTGTGACCACAGCATCTGAGACATCTTTCCCCTGGAGCTCATCTCTTCCAGGGCTCAAATGGATCCTCTATGCCAAGATCAAGGTTTATATGACAGGATTGGGGCTTTGGAAGACTCCGCCACAGTGAAGTTCGTGTGGAGGCCTGCCTGTGGCAAGGCTCCATAGGAACACAGTAAATCTCCATAGGCTGCAATTGTGAATCATTGCAGTCTATGGGAGAAGTCCTCTAGGGGGAAACTATAAAAAAAAAATAAGAATAATAATAAAAACTTAAATCAGCCCCTTTTCCCATATTAAAAACAAAAAAAAACTAAACTAGAAAAATATAAGGAAGCACTCCTTCGCTGGAAATGTGTGGTAAGTTACGCCATTTAATATAAAAACAGACAAATAAGATAAACAAATAAAATAGTGATAAAAATATCTCTAAATCAACAATTATTTTATCACTATTTTATTTGTTTATCTTATTTATCTGTTTTTATATTAAATGGTGTAACTTACCACACATTTCCAGCAAAGGAGTGCTTCCTTATATTTTTCTAGTTATAAACTTACTCTTTCTCTGGTGTTGGGTGTCCCAGAAGGTTACGCACAATTCATTCATCCATCATTCAGTGTGAGCTCCTCCTTTTTTACGCTTTTTAAATATAAACAAAAAATAAACCTTGTCATTGTTGCACACAAAACACCTGTACTATTAAAATATAAATGCATTTATTCTGTACAGTAAATGCTGTATTGGAAAAAAATAGAGCTCTTCATGTCTGCCTCCTTGCCTACCTGGTGAGTCCTCTTTTATGCCGGCACTGGGGTCGCCTTCTCTCCTTACCTTTTGGCCCCTGACTTCTTTCCTTGTTATACCATGATGCCATTTACCCTATTTATTCTTTCTAACTATGCCCCTTGTGTCCCACCCGTACTCTTATACCTTATACATTCTTACCCTATGTCTCATTCCCACTTGAATCCATATTACTTTGGCCTTTTATCCCTATATATTTCTTTGAAAAACTTGTTTATTGTGGCTACTCATAAATTGACAACTCCATGGACGTCTTATACCACAATTCAGTAATTTCCTTAGCAGTATTTATTTTGCTCTCTTTATTAACCCCTTCACGCCCAGCGCCGTACATGTACGGCGCTGGGGCGATGCGGGCACATGGCGCCAGCTCGCGGGTTCGGCGGGCGTCATGGCCGGCAAGTCTCTGCTGTTTCTAACAGCAGAGACTTGCCGCTACCTACTGTGTCGGCGGCGTCTTCCGGGGTGACTAGATGCCGTGATCACACGTGATCACGGCATCTAGTTGCGTCTAAACCCGGAAGCGTTCGCTTCCGGGTGGTGTACAGACACCCCGTGTGGCCAATCGGGGTGTCTGTACACCATATGAAAACTGTAATCCTCGCTGGTGAGGATTACAGTTTTCAAAGTGCAATTCTTATTCTGGCCACTAGATGGCAGGCCAGGATAAGAAATGAGCAACTCATGGATTTCTGAGTCTATAAAATCCATAATTGCTCATAAAGAAAAAAAAAAGCCACAATATATAAGCCCATATTTGAGCTTTCTAATAGTAAAAAAAAATAAAAAAAAATGTTAAAAAATATATAAAAAATAAAAAAGATGTAAAAGTTCAAATCACCCCCCTTTCCGTATAAGTAAAAAATAAATACCTAAATAACAATAAATATAGACATCATGGGTATCACCGTGACCGAAAACGCCCGTACTTTTAAAATATAAAAAAAAAATTCCAATACGGCGAATTGTGTGGCGGAAAAAAGCGTCCAAATGGCGATTTGCCGTTTTTTGTCGCTTTTTTTTTCTAAAAAAAATTAAATAAAAAGTGATCAAAAAGTCATACACACCCCAGAATGGTATCAATAAAAAGTTCAGATCGTCCCGCAAAAAATGAGCCCCCATACAGCTCTGTACACATAAATACCAAAAAGTTATAGGGGTCAAGATATGACAAGGAAAAAAAAAAAAAAAAAGGGGCAACTTTCTAATTATTTTATCACTATGAAAACGCAGGAAAAACTATACATATTAGGTATTGCCGGATTCGTACTGACCAGTAGAATGAAAGTAACGGATCAGTTTTAATGCACATCGAACGCTGTAAATAAGAAACCCGTAGAACTGTAGCGGAATAGCGTTTTCTTTGCAATTTCACCCGGTTTGGAATTTTTTTCCCGCTTCCCACTACACCGTATGCAATATTAAATGGTGGCGTTGGAAAGTACAACTTGTCCCGCAAAAAACAAGCCCTCATACAGCTATGTGAACAGAAAAATAAAAGAGTTATGGCTGTTTGAAGGCAGGGAGCGCAAAACGAAAATGCAGAACCGAAAAAAGCTCCGGGGGTGAAGGGGTTAATTTAGTTTTCTTTCTTCATTCAGTGACTTTGCGACTTTCTACAGTCACTATTACCTTAAAGGCACTTTTGTTAATTTTTCCTTAATCTCAACAAGGAGGATATGTAAAAATAAAACTCTAAATTGCATCCAGAATCCTTGAGTGTGCAGTGGTATTCCTTTTAATATATTTCGGATTACATCTGTTCCACTTAAGCACCTCACAATGTGAACGAGTGCAACCCACTTCTTGATTTATTATTATTATCTCTGTGTGAGCATTTAGTGCAGATATGCTGAGCGCCTCAAACTTGTTGAAATTTACCCTAAAGTTGCATAAGGTACTGAAGAATTCAGAGTGATCAGTGATATGGGGAAGGCTAGGAGGGTTTGTTATCATGAACGTGGATACCTCTTATTTTCTCATCTTATCTGATGCTTTGAAGGAGGGTTTCTACTGGTAATATAAAAATAATGGATGAGAATGGGCAACCCTGCCTTGTACAGTTGCTGATTTTGAATGGGGGGGATAGGGTACCATTCATTTTGAGTCTATCTTGTGGTTGTGCATACAGCATAAAGATGGCCTCAATAAAGTTCAATTTACGTAGAATGGCCCTCAAAAATGCCCAGTTCATTGTACTGAATTCCTCCTCAGCATCAAGATAAGAAGGAATAAAAGAATGTGGATTTTACTAGTTAAGTGAATAGTCTGTAAAATATGATAAGCATTGTCCTTCACAACCTGCTACGAAGCCTGATTTTTCTCTACCAACAAGGTTGAGGATAATTTTACAGAGTCTGGATCCTAGTTGTTTGTTCCATATATTCAAGTCATTTAACAAGGATATGGGCCTCTAGCTGCCACATATTTCCTTTCCTTCCTTGCAGATGAGGGTTATATAAGGAAAGCACCGCCATCTGTAACGTGGCCTAGGCACAGCTCAGTGAATGGATCTGAGCAACAATACCATGAGCATAATGAACAGTGCTGTGTTTAGTAAACTGGAAGAGGCTGCAGCACTCATTGAAGTTCCCTGGCCACCTTAAACAGTTGATCTATGGACGTCCTGGGTGACTTATCCTGAGGTATAATGTAACTAAATCTATTTTGCTTACAGCTTAAATACAGTGGGGCAGATTTAATAATTGTGTCTCATTTTAGATAGATTAAAGTCAAACGGACAGATTTTACATAGTGGCAGATAAACCTGGTGCACCTTTGGACTGTGTAGACAGTGATTGGAGTGCACTGATCATTGCCTGAGGGATATATTGTGGGTTACATTTTTATATTTATGAACATTTTCTAAAGACTTCAGTGAATGGTGTTAAATTAAGAGGTTTTAAAGGGATATTTTGAGATTAATCTTTTTTATAGAGCTATTCCCCCCTTACTGTGTTATATTTTTCCTACTGTGCCGGCAGTCTGTTTCCCGGCCATGTGTTATGCTGCTGCCACTTCCTCCTAGCTACCTGATCATGTGCTGTGTGCACGTGATCCTGGCCGCCTGATTCCATCCCACAATGAAGTGTCACTCATCACTGATCATTGCCTACTCCCTTACTACAGCACATGCACAAAAATGATTCTCAGTCCAACCACTGTCAGAGCAGAGGAAAGTACTTGTCCCCAACCAAGCCAGAGGCGACTGCCCAGTCAGGCTGCCAGCTAATGTCCTGAAAGTAAGCTGGTGGGGGAGAATAAAGAGGTTGTATTTCCATAGCCAAGTATAAATGTATTTATTGTGCATGTATTGTAACATTATCCCATTGCCTTTATGCATGTTCCCAACCCAAAAAAAAAAAGAAAATTAACTTAGCGTTTCCATGAATAAATGTCTCCCATCCAAATACTATGTTACTATGTAATGCAGAGGAATTTAGACCTGCGTCTATGTCCCCCATAGTGTGTACTGAATGTAGTTACCAAGCGTGGACTCCATTACATCAATTTAGAGATTGCTCCTCAGCTTTTCCAGACTGGAGAATGCCAGATCAGCTTATTTATGATTTAGTAAATCTCCAGTATTGTAGAATACCTATTCATTTTTTTCTGTCCTGAAGCCTGAGAAAGCCTGAGAAAGCTGAGTGAGAATCTCACTAAGAAATCCTCCATACTGTAACATAGCTAGACAGATTTGATATTCATGGTCCCTGAAAACCTGGGTAACAAATTATTTTGACATGTAATATGGACTGCAAAATAATAAATCTACCAAGATAAATAATTTTACTTACTCCTAAATTAGTGCCATAGCTAGTCAGATTTGGTTTTCAGGGTCCTGGGAAAGCAGAGTTACAACCATGTTGAGCTGTGACAGAAACTGCAGAATCAAAAATATATCTATTGACTGGTCCCATCTTCATTTAAGTCTATACATTTTTTTGTATTCTCAAAATGGTTCAATTCAAACGAGCACTTGCTATAAAAAATGAAAATACTTATTCCCAGCCATCAATGAGGAGTGGAAAAAGGAGCAATGCCTTATTGGAGATGGACAGTTAGATAGTCCCGATACTCTGCAAAATATTTGCTGGACATGAGAACAAAGAAAATTTGCTTTATTACAGTAAAACAATTTGTTCCCCTTTCTGTTTCTTCTGTCGCACTGAAAAAAATTTATTTGAAAAAATGTTTAATACACTTTGTCTCTACTACATGTAAAGTGCCCTGATATAAATCATCAGTTTGATCTGTGGCACGTTGCTAAATCAATCAGTAATTAGCTGCTGGTGACTTTTCACAATTTTGACTGTAAAATCAAAATTTTGATTGTAAAATTATATCCCATTGGAGATCAGAGATTAAAAATCATCTATGGTAGTGCACTAGAACTTGTCAGCAAAATAGTTGTTATTGGCCCGATGACTGTCATTGTTAAACCATATCCAAAATAAAAAAATATATATACACCCAAAATAAAAAAATATATAACCATATCCAAAATATTCATAGCTGGGTGCATGATGGAACTTAGAGTCTGCATTTGATTAGTGATAAATAACCAGCTTTTTAAGAATATCAGAAATATTGTTGAAAATAAAATTTGACTTTGATATTTGCTACAGCTGGGCTATTTTGCCATATTGGGGATATATTTAAGGTAGAGACCAAAGCAGATTCACTTTGACATTGATGCTATGGTGTCATGAACACAACTTGACATGTTGGATCACAACCAAAATGTTGACAGGGTGAAGGTTGCTGTGAAAGTGCTACTACAACTGGAGTTGCTGTGTGAACTATTCTACATTGCATAGGTAGTCAAAGCACCCAAGAATTATTTAATGAAGACATTCTAAAAGAAGTATTGTCTTTGGTACTTAAAGACAAAAGGTTGATTGGCTGTCAAAGCGACGAGAACTACCACAAAATATTGCTTCTGTTCCCAGACCAGGCAAAAATAAATGTATCCAAAAGTATGAATCCAGATTTTAATCTGGGTGCTACATGGGGGAATATTTTTGCTTAAAGATATTACATCTCAAAATTGGTAGATACACTACTCAGAAAAAGTAAAGGATATTGGCTTGTGGGTGAAATTTCAGGATGAACCTAAAATGCACTCTAACCTTTACAGGTGAACTTAATGTCACCTTCTCTAAACTTTCAAATGCACAGGTCCAACTGTTCGATGTTTCAGTTATTTTTGCACAACTTGCTGCTCTCTAACAAGGAGCTTAACGGCAAAATTCACAACAGATGTTTGATCCATGCCCTCCTCATCATGCTTTTCGCATTTTGACATCATGAGACCAAGACAACACCTAATAATTGTTCATCAGTACCTTGCCGTTGCGAGGGTTCAAGCAGGATGTTCTCAGACGGAAGTGGCCACTGATCTTAGAGTGTCACAGAGTGTCATCAGTAGGTTGCAACAATTATACAGAGAGACTGGAAGAGTCCCAGAAAGGCATAGAAGTGGACGTCTTTTGGCCACATCCCACACTGATGACCGCTTCATTGAGGTCAATGCCCTGCGGAACCAGATAACTAATAACACACAACTTCAGGCACATTTAAGGGAGGTGAGAGGCAACCAAGTGTCAAGTCAGACCATTTGAAACCACATGACCTGCAAGGGTACCTGACCACAGGCATCATTGTCTTGCATGGGCCAGGAAGCATCTACACTGGGCAAGGGACCAGTTGGCCTCAGTGCTGTTCACTGATGAAAGTCAATTCACGCTGAACAGAAATGATGGCAGCCAACAATGTTGGAGAAGATTGCTATGTTGTGAACAGTGACAAGCCCATACTACTTGAATAACATCATTAATCCAGTCATCGTGCCTCTGCAGGAACAACACAGGCCTAATTTCATCTTCATGGACGACAATGCGCCAGCTCATTGAGGTCGCATCATTAGGGAATGTCTGAGACAAGGAAACCTCAAATGGAGCGGCGTGCACTTTCTTCAGACCTGAATCCCATTGAAAACCTGTGGGATCAGCTGAGTCGCCATGTAGAGGCTCGTAACTCTGTACCCCAGAACCTCAATGACTTGAGGGCCGCCCTTCAAGAAGAGTTGGATGCCATGCCTCAGCAGACAATAAGTTGACTTGTGAACAGCATGAGATGTCGTTGTCAAGCTGTAATTGATGCTCAAGGCCACATGACAAGTTATTGAGACATATAGCGAAGAAGGATCGGCACTCATTTACTTGACAATATGAGGAGACTTTTATTCAAAGCATAATAGCATCATCAGTGACTAGTTTTGGCTCAAGCATAAGCCTTTTTCAAACAGTTTGAAAAGGCTCCAGCTTTAGCCGAATCTAGTCACTGATGATGATATTATGCTTTGAATAAAAGTCTCTTCATATTGTGAAGAAAGTGAGTGCTGATCCTTCTTCGCTATATACTAGTGGGACGCCTTCACTGGACGCATGCACCACATGCAAACTGCAGTGCCGACCCATCTTCTTTGATACTCAAGTTATTAAGACATTGACATTTTTTGTGGGGGTATAAGCACTTTTGTTTCAATAAATTGTTTGAGATGAGGAAATCACCATTGCATGCTTCTACTTAAATGCCCTACTTTCATAATATAATATCAATGTATCGTGAACTTTCCATAAGTTTCACCCGAAAGCCAAATATCCCTGGATTTTTTTTAGTTGAATTATTTTAATTAATATTTTGAAGTAAATATTTTTACACTACTTGTTTTTTTTTTGCAGATTTTGGTTCAGAATTAATTTTGCAACAAATCAAAGTCTAAGGGTAGGTTAACATATGTGTTAAGGATCCATTTGAAACATATCTAGTATTTTAAAACTGGATCATACAATTATCTGGATGAAATTGGATGTTGCTGCATAATTTTGTGTCCAGTTGCTTCCAGTTTTACACATTTTTTGAGTAAATTATCATATCTGTTTAGTAGCTGTGATGCTATTTTTTTCAATTGGACCTGTTCTCAGGGGTGTCAGATTTAACAAATAGTCCCTACTGTCTTTGAATGTGCAAAATGTATATTTTTTGCATTCTCTATAGCTATGGTGAATGCATTTCATTGACTATGTAGACTGTTGTTGACATGCACACTATTTTCTTTTTTTTCAGCGGTTTGTCATTGGCACCCCACCATTGTCTGTCTCCATAACAAAATCATTTTGAGACAGTCTGGATTTCATTTTCTTTCTTTTGTATTTAAATAATTTGGAAACACACTTCCTTAATTGTTTTTTGTTTGTTTGGTCTTCACTCCCCCTAGGCTATCACCATTGTCCAATAGTTTGGAGACTCTCCATTAAATTTATTTTGTTTCCAACTTCACAACTTTTGGCCATCACTATTGGACAGTGTCAATTGTTTTACAGGACTTACAACCAATTACATTTTTTAGTTTTCTTTTGTATTCGGTTTTTTCCTATGTTGGTCGGTCATGGTTTATAGGAAAAGGTGAAATTCATTGACCAAATAACTTTTTGTTGGATAGCTTTCTGAATTGCGCCTATCATGCTGCCAGCCCATATTGCATGCAGCTTTGATATTTTATTACTTAGTGTTCGAATGAGAAGATGTGCCCGTGTGACAGCCCAATGGTGATTTTGGGTTAACCCAATTATGTTAGCTAAGATGACCCATGGAGTATATTCTACACTTTATGAGGAGCTTGGCATCCAATTGGATAAGTTTTTTTACTACCTCTGTATGACAGTGGAAGGTTTTGATTACCTATTACATCGTATTAGAGGTAGTTTACAGAGACAAGACACTTATTTTAGGAGATCAATTCATGTTGACTTTAATGTAAGTAATGTTAACAGCATTTTTAAAACATTTTAGATTATTGCATTAGTCCAACAAAACTTATTATCATCAACAGATTTCTGGCTACTGGCAAGAGCTTCTCTTCACCTTCAATTTTGCCTAGGAAAATCAACTGTATATAATATTGTACAGGAGACATGCCAGGACATTCATCCCACATCCAACAAACAAGCATTGTCTTCAGGTTGCATAAAAGTTTTGGGAAATATATCAGTTTCTTAATTGTATGGGAGCTGTAGATGCAAGCACATTTGGATTTTTAAACTGCCAGGAACTGGATCAGAATATTTCAGCTATAAAAAATATTTTTCAATAATCCTCATGGACATAGCCAATACATGAAAATGATTTGTTGCTGTGGATATTGGCGGATATGGGAGAACAAATTACTCAAGGGTGTTTGAAAACTCAGCAGTGGGCCGTGGTCTATACTGGATTTTTTGTAATGCCCTCACCAAGGCCACTTCTAGGAACAGATGGACCACTAATGCCACTTGTTATGCTGGGTGACAATGCATTTCAAATGTGTTAGGACTTGATCAAGCCATAATAAAGTTATGGTCTAAACTATTAAAAAATAATTTCTGAGCTCACTAGAGTAAGAAGAATGGTGGAGTGTGGTTTTGGATTACACGTAGCCAAATGGAGAATTTTCATGAGGCCGATTCAATTGTAAATGGAAAATCAAAAGTTGACAATGTGGTGAAAGGTGTAATGAAGGAGCCTGAATGAGTTGACATAGTATCACTCTCTTCAAATTTGGACCTTGCTCTACCACTTGTGTTAACCAGATGAGGGACAATCGCTCCGAATGTTTGCAGAATTTCCCATATACTATTAGTCAACACAATCTTGGTCTCATGAAACAGTTTGAACATCATTTGGTCCATCAAAGAGAGAATAGCAAAAATGATGGGCAGTTGAAAGGTGACTAGATGACCCCCTCAGTCCATTTCTTTCCTAAAGCTGGCAATATTTCATTCAATCTCATAAAGGCATGACGGGTTACCCTTACAAGATCCTCATAGTACTTTGACTGTTCCTATGGGACTTGTGCCATGCCATCACATCCTCAAAAGAGGCTAGTAAATGCTGTCATGAGTAGTCGGCACCTGTTTCCAGAGAGTAGTGTCCTCATGACTGACAGAGGGATGAATATCAGTGGAGCCAGTGGTGAGGGGGCCAGTGGTGGAGGGCCCAGGGGTGGGGTCTTTGAGGTCTGCCTCAAGAAGAACTTCTGGCTTCCAATTACTTGTGGTGGTTCTACAAAGTTATAAGTAAACATATTAGAACTATGGAAGTGAATGGCTGGAAGAGTGGATCGACATATTGGACGAATATATTTTTATGGTATTTACAGTTCACAAAGGGATTTAGATTTTTTTTCTTTACAGTGAAGATAGAAGGTGAATGGAAGGTGTGATGAGTTCAACACTTTATGCAAATAGATTGGTACACATCCTTTAAAATGAAGAACCATCTCAGGACAATCTGCTCTATTGAATGTAATTTTTATGTTCCATCAGTACAACTATTCTGGAAGGATATATTGTATTACATTCTATATGCTATGTCTCCATAAAGCAGAACCAAAATCAGAACACAGAAGTACACAGACAAAGGATAATCCAATCTTCTTTGGCTTCCAGACAGGAAGAAATCTCTGCTTCACTGTACCTTTTAAAAGATCTTGGTGTACAACTTGTGGTCTACAGAATAAAATTACTAACTGCATTAAATTACCTACTTATGCAAGAACAGCATTTCAAGCACATTCTATCATTTTAAATCCATACACTACATGCTATGTTGGAGATGTACTTTTCAAGTTCTGAAATTATAAAAGGTTGCAATGTAGCCTGCACAAGCATATACATTAAAAAACTTATTGCCATATCTCCTGAGGCCAACTCAGGAACTCGAGGGCAGCCAGATGTGGTTATGGCTGCCTGAGGAGGCTGCGGAGACACTCAGGGCCCGTTGTTGCATATTGAAGTCCTCCTTGAAGTGATCTATCTTGCCACTGGACTAGAGTTCTCTTTCCTTCATAAAACAAAGTAAAAAAACTAGTAGAGTCAAAATGTATGGATATTTATGTGCAACTATCAAAAAGACAACACCAAAACATACAACTGCTCCTGTGCTACCAGAAGGTATTAAAGCTACACACAACTCCTCCCAGAGGCGTGGAGTTAATACATGGTCAGTGTGTTGGCAGTCAGTGTGGTCCCACAATGGTGGTCTAGCCTGCACCAGTTGGATTAGAAGGTTGTTATGAATATAAGGAATGTATTCCTCCTAATCTTTTCTAGTGGAGAATCGGGAACCCGAAAATTTAAATAATAAAATTAAATATACCTACACAAAAATTTAGACAATACAAATGAATGTACATTTAGAAAAAAAAATGTCAATTTTGTGACAAGATTGCATATTTGTAGTCAATTGGAACGCAGCACCAGTAGAGTTGTCACTGTATGATGTTATTTTGTAGTGTGCACCAGGCAAAAAAAACATGTAGGACTCAGCAGGTCACATTAGTAGATACTTTCAACCTCAGACTTTGACAACAAATGCCAGAAGGGCACAAGACTATTGTTGCTGGTAGAGTATGAGAATAGCCAGAAATAGGGCAGTCCAAACAGCAGTGTGTTTTTTTAATACACCGCCTGTAATCTGCAACAAAATGACGGCCACAAAATTCTGTACAATTACGAAGATAGTACCTAGCAAGATTATGCACGGTTTGGGTAGGGATTAGAGATGAGCGAACGTGCTCGTAACGAGCACTGTAGCGCTCGGCTCCCCTGCGCTCGCATGGGCGCAGGCATCCGGATCCGGATGCCTGCACCCATGCGAGCGCAGGGGAGCCGAGCGCTAGAGTGCTCACCTCGAGCTCGTTCGCTCATCTCTAGTAGGGACTAAGAGGAAGGGAGGTGTGGGATGATGACTCATAATGACACAGAAGAAAGTGGCTGTACAAGAGGGTCAAAAAAGTCAGTGATGAAGGCTCATATACAGGGGCGTAGCTATAGGGGGTGCAGAGGTAGCAGTCGCTACCGGGCCCAGGGGCCTGAGGGGGCCCAAAGACCCTTCTGCTGCATAAGAAGACACACAAAGCACTGAGGGAAGGGGGGCCCAAGCTGAACTATTGCACCAGGGCCCATGAGCCGTTAGCTACGCCCCTGCTCATATACAAGGGTAATATACAGCTATATGAGGAAAAAAAAGTATATGAAGTGTTGGTCTGTTTGTGTATTGGATATTTTCCAAAGGTGCCCAGGAGCCCAATCCATGCCCTCTTTTTTATGGGGAAATCGCTAGAAGCCCTATATACCCCGGCAGTTACATACTATTTATTTTATTAACTGGCCCCCAGAACAGTGACTTCCACCACACCCTGCCCTTTTAACTGTGACATCCAGTGTTCTGCCCTCCTTAAGAGTACCCTCCACAGCACCCCACCCCTTAACAGTTGACTCCATAACACCCTGCCCCTTTAACAGTGACCTCCACAGCACCCCGCCCCCTTAACAGTGACCCCCACAGCACCCTGACCCCTTAACTTTGACCTCCACAGCTCCCCACCCCCTTAGCAGTGATGTCCACAGAGCCCTGCCCCTTAGCAGTAATCTCCACAGCGCCCTGCCCCCTTAACAGTGACCTCCCCGTTTAACAGTGACCTTCACAGCTTCCTGACTCTTTTACAGTGACCTCCACAGTGCTCTGCCCCTTAACAGTGACCTCCACAGCACCCTGCCCCCTTAACAATGACTTTCACAGCACCCCACCACCTTAACTGTGACTGCCACAGCTCCCCTTCCCTTTAAAGGGGTATTCTGGTTGGTTAAAGTTAGCCACTATCCACAGGATAGGGGATAACTATCAGATCTGTGGGGGTCCTACCTCTGAGACCCCCATCGATCACAAGAACCGGGTCCCTGCACCCCATTCAGCACCCCTGAAATGACCGGAGCAGCCGGTCGCACATTTGGTCTGCAAAAAATAGTACATTCAAGTCAATGGGTCCGTATCCGCAGCACAGAGTTCACACCGCCGATGTCCATGTATTGTGGACATGAACACGATGTCCATACGGTTGTGTGAATGAGCCATTAGTTCATGAGCTAGCACCTGTAGACAAAAACTATTTCTTATTCATTCTGATTTCTAGTTCAGATATATATAAAGTCGCGGGTCCATGTGCTTGTAGTGGGGTTGGTTAAAAGTGCAAAACAGCTTTTATTTTCCATTCAACACAAGACAGTGGCATGCAAGTTCATTAGTCACCATTTTATACATCCATATGTGCAACACATACAAAAATAAATCACCTTGCCCATCTGGGCACTAACTATACATTAGGTTATCCCACCTATATACTTCAAATCCAAACACAGATATTTAACGTATTCATTAATGACAAAGATTGATGGGATTAATAGTGCTGTTTCTATTTTTGCAGATGACACCAAACTTTGTAATACGGTCCAGTCTATGGAAGATGTTAATAAGTTACAAGCTGACTTGGACAAACTTACTGTTTGGGCTTCCACTTGGCAAATGAGGTTCAATATAGATAAATGTAAAGTTATGCACTTGAAGGCTAATAATCTGCATGCAGCATATGTCCTAGGTGGAGTAAAACTGGGAGAGTCACTTGTTGACAAGGATCTGATTGTATTAGTAGATCATAGACTGAATAACAGCATGCAATGCCAGTCAGCTGCCTCTAAGTCCAACAGAATTTTGTCTGTATTAAAAGAGGTATGGACTTGCGGGACAGGGATGTAATATTGCCACTATACAAAGCGGTGGTGCGGCCTCAACTGGAATACGCAGTTCAGTTCTGGGCACCAGTCCATAAAAAGGATGCCGTGGAGTTAGAAAAAGTACAGAGGAGAGCAACTAAACTCATAAAGGGACTGGGAGATCTTAGTTATGAGCAAAGATTAAATGAACTGAATTTGTTTAGCCTTGAAAAAAGACGTCTAAGGGGGATATGATTAACCTGTACAAATATATAAAAGGACCATACAAAAAATATCATGGGAAGCTATTCTGTGTTAAACCACCTCAAAAAAACAAGGGGCCACTCCCTACGACTGGAGAAAAAAAGATTCAGTCATAAGAGGCCACAAGCATTCTTTACAATAAGATCTGTGAATCTCTGGAATAGCTTGCTGCTGGAGCTGATCACAGCAAATACAGTAGATGGCTTCAAAAAAGGTTAAGATGACTTTTTAATTCAAAATAACATTGAGGCTTATGACAATGAATAGAAATCTTGTTCTATACACCCTTTCACTTTGGCCCAACCCCTTTTTAAATGAAGATGGACATTGATCCAGGGATTGATATAGCAGGATTACAGGTTGGACTTTTGTCTTTTTCCAACCTTAACAACTATGTAACTATGGATCACGCTTTGCACAATTTCCACAGGCCAAGCCGCCTCCAGGCATTGACACTGAATGAACCTCTCAGCCTTGTCTTTATCCCCTCAGTATTGAGCCCAACAGCTACACCTGAGTCTTTCTCAGGATAGGGGAACATTCTGTACTGAAAAGGAGGGAAAGGCAGATCCCTGTACCAACACCTACCCACCATTCCATAAAATCCAGGCTCACAAAACACGTATGGGTACATTTACTAAGGGACTTGCAGCGCTTTTAGGTGTAAAAAGTATTGCAAGTACCCTTTTCTGTCCATCCGTGCCACCATATTTGGTCTCACAGCTGGCTTCGTGCCGTGTACACCAGTTGGACATGCTAGGGGTGGGGAGGGGACATGTCATGGGCCATGCTGAGGCTGGTAACAGGCACAAATGTTAGCTCATGCCTCGTCATAAAATAGACGGATCTTATGGCAGCGCAGAGAGGGAAACTAAGACCGGCGTAAAAAGCCGATCTTAGCAATTTGCCTCGGCAAACTACACTTTGCGGAAACAACCCAGGTTTTCCAGATTCCTTTTACCTCACTCATCTAAGCATCTGGGTGAGAGATACACCCCTCCAGTACTTTACCTGCAACCATGTTAATATATATATATATATATATATATATATATATAGTGAAGAAAATAAGTATTTGATCCCTTGCTGATTTTGTAAGTTTGTCACTGTCAAAGACATGAACAGTCTATACTTTTTACGGTAGGTTAATTTTAACAGTGATAGAATATCCCAAAAAAATTATATATTATTATATTAAATTATATACACTACCATTCAAAAGTTTAGGGTCACTTAGAAATTTCCTTATTTTTGAAAGAAAAGCAGTTTTTTTCAATGAAGATAAAATTAAATTAATCAGAAATACACTCTATACATTGTTAATGTGGTAAATGAATATTCTAGCTGCAAAGTCTGGTTTTTAATGCAATATCTATATAGGTGTATAGAGGCCCATTTCCAGCAACGATCACTCAAGTGTTCTAATGGTACATTGTGTTTGCTAACTGTGTAAGAAGGCTAATGGATGTTTAGAAAACCCTTGAAAACCCTTGTGCAAGTATGTTAGCACAGCTGCAAACATTTTTGTTAGAGAAGCTATAAAACTGACCTTTCTTTGAGCTAGTTGAGAATCTGGAGCATTACATTTGTGGGTTCAATTAAACTCTCAAAATGGCCAGAAAAAGAGGACAGCACAAACAGGCTCTAGTAGAAAGAGAAGTGGGAGGCCCCACTGCACAACTGAGCAACAAGACAAGTACATTAGGGTCTCTAGTTTGAGAAATAGACCCCTCACAGGTCTCAACTGGCAGCTTCATTAAATAGTACCCGCAAAACGCCATTGTCAGTGTCTACAGTGAAGAGGCGACTCCGGGATGCTGGCCTTCAGGGCAGAGTGGCAATAAAAAGCCATATCTGAGACTGGCTAATAAAAGGAAAAGATTAATATGGGCAAAAGAACACAGACATTGGACAGAGGAAGATTGGAAAATAGTGTTATGGACAGATGAATCGAAGTTTGAGGTGTTTGGATCACACAGAAGAACATTTGTGAGACACAGAACAACTGAATTGATGCTGGAAGAGTGCCTGACGCCATCTGTCAAGCATGGAGGAGGTAATGTGATGGTCTGGGGTTGCTTTGGTGCTTGTTAAAGTGGGAGATTTGTACAAGGTAAAAGGGATTTTGAATAAGGAAGGCTATCACTCCATTTTGCAACGCCATGCCATACCCTGTGGTCAGCGCTTGATTGGAGCCAATTTCCTCCTACAACAGGATAATGACCCAAAGCACACCTCCAAATTATGCAAGAACTATTTAGGGAAGAAGCAGGCAGCTGGTATTCTATCTGTAATGGAGTGGACAACACAGTCACCAGATCTCAACCCCATTGAGCTGTTGTGGGAGCAGCTTGACCGTGTGGTACGCAAAAAATGCCCATCAAGCCAATCCAACTTGTGGGAGGGGCTTCTGGAAGCATGGGGTCAAATTTCTACAGATTACCTCAGCAAATTAACAGCTAGAATGCCAAAGGTCTGCAATTCTGTAATTGCTGCAAATGGAGCATTCTTTGACAAAAGCAAAGTTTGAAGAAGAAAATTATTATTTCAAATAAAAATCATTATTTCTAACCTTGTCAATGTCTTAACTATATTTTCTATTCATTTTGCAACTCATTTGATAAATAAAAGTGTGAGTTTTCATGGAAAACACAAAATTGCCTGGGTGACCCCAAACTTTTGAATGGTAGTGTATATTTATTTGCATTTTGCACAGAGAAATAAGTATTTGATCCCCTACCAACCATTAAGAGTTCAGGCTCCTCCAGACCAGTTAGACGCTCCTAATCAACTTGTTACCTGCATTAAAGACAGTTGTCTTAAATGGTCACCTGTATAAAAGACTCCTGTCCACAGACTCAATTAATCAGTCAGACTCTAACCTCTACAACATGGGCAAGACCGAAGAGCTCTCTAGCGATCATAGACCTGCACAAGGCTGGAATGGGCTACAAAATCATAAGGAAGACACTGGGTGAGAAGAAGACAACTGTTGGTGCAATAGTAAAAAAATGGAAGACATACAAAATGACTGTCAACCAACATCAATCTGGGGCTCCATACAAAATCTCACCTCGGGGTATCCTTGATCATGAGGAAGGTGATAAATCAGCCTAAAACTACACAGGGGGAACTTGTTAATGATCTCAAGGCAGCAGGGACCACCGTCACCAAGAAAATCATTGGTAACACATTACGCCATAATGGATTAAAATCCTGCAGTGCCCGCAAGGTCCCCCTGCTCAAGAAGGCACATGTGCAGGCTCGTCTGAAGTTTGCAAATGAACACCTGGATGATTCTAAGAGTTATTGTGAGAAGGTGCTGTGGTCAGATGAGACAAAAAAAAATTGAGCATTAACTCAAATCGCCGTGTTTGGAGGAAGAGAAATGCTGCCTATGACCCAAAGATCACAGTCCCCACTGTCAAACATGGATGTGGAAACATTATGTTTTGGGGTTGTTTCTCTGCTAAGGGCACAGGACTACTTCACCGCATCAATGGGAGAATGGATGGAGCCATGTACCGTAAAATCCTGAGTGACAACCTCCTTCCCTCCACCAGGACATTAAAAATGGGTTGTGTCTGGGTCTTCCAGCATGACAATGACCCAAAACATACAGCCAAGGCAACAAAGGACTGGCTCAAAAAGAAGCACATTAAGGTCATGGAGTGGCCTAGCCTGTCTCCAGACCTTAATCTCATAGAAAACTTATGGAGGGAGCTGAAGATCAGAGTTGCCAAGCGACAGCCTCGAAATCTTAATGATTTAGAGATGATCTGCAAAGAGGAGTGGACCAAAATGCCTTCTGAAATGTGCGCAAACCTCACCATCAACTACAAAAAACGTCTGACTGCTGTGCTTCCAACAAGGGGTTTGCCACCAAGTATTAAGTCTTAATGTTATTACATTAAAAAGGACCTACTGTATTATCACAGCTTCCAGATGTAAATGTAGTTTTGAAATTTCACTATCAATATCAGAAGACTCTTCCTGTAGCTAAATAAATAAAAATAACGTAATAAAAGAAATCCGCAGCACTACCAAAAATTGTGCTAAAGCAAAAAGTGATTTATTTCACCAGGAGCGACGTTTCAGTCCTCACACTGGGACTTTTCTCAAGCATCCATGTAAGATACACCAATGTTACAAGTATTTAAAGGCAACATCATCAAATTGTAATCATTACATTAATTATGTCATCATTGGGTATAAAATTGTGTTATAAAAATAACCATAAATTCAGTGCATTAATCTCTGTACTTTCTAATACATTTCACATAAAAATAACAAAAAGTGAATAAAAACACATATATGAGTGTCAAAAACAATAAAAAATAACATAACAAGCGACAATTATTCATCATGAGTATAACTCTATCACCTGTGAATTACATGTGAGATCAATCAATATAAATATATAATTTAAAATCAACATACCAGCCTATGTGTATTGTCGAAAAAAAAAGAAAAAGTAGGCATATTAGGTATCGCCATGTCCGTATCGACCGGCTCTATAAAAATATCACATGATCCATCCCGCCAGGTGAACACAGTAAAAAATAAAAAATAAAAACAGTGCCAAAACAGCCATTTTTTGGGTCACCGTCCCCCACAAAAAGTGTAAAAAGTGATCAAAAAGGCGTATTTACCCCAAAATGGTGCTAAAAAAATCGTCATCTCGTCCCGCAAAAAATGATACCCTACCTGAGACAATCGCCCAAAAAATAAAAAAAAGATTTTATTCTGTTCAAAAATAAATATATTGTGTAAAACTTTCCTAAAATAAAAAAGTTACACATATTGGGTATCGCCATGTCCGTAACAACCTGCTCTATAAAAATATTACATGAGATGGCCCCCCAGGTGAATGCTGAAAAAAATTAAAAAAATAAAAACTATGCCAAAACAACCATTTTTTTCCCTCTTGCCTCACAAAAAGTGTAATAGCAGGCGATCAAAAAGGCGCATTTAACCCAAAATGGTACCAATCAAGCCGTCATCTTGTCCCACAAAAATGACATCCTACCTGAGACAATCGCCCAAAGAATAAAAAAAATATGGCTCTCAGTAAATGGCAACACAAAAAAAAGATTTTATTCTGTTCAAAAATAAATCTATTGTGTAAAACTTTCCTAAAATAAAAAAGTTAGACATATTGTATATCGCCACGTCCATAACAACCTGCTCTATAAAAATATTACATGAGATGGCCCCCCAGGTGAATGCTGAAAAAAAAAACTATGCCAAAACAACCATTTTTCCCCCTCTTGCCTCACAAAAAGTGTAATAGCAGGCGATCAAAAAGGCGTATTTAACCCAAAATGGTACCAATCAAACCGTCATCTTGTCCCGCAAAAATTGATACCCTACCTAAGAGAATCGCCCAAAAAATTAAAAAAATATGGCTCTCTGAAAATGGCATCACATAAGCAAGATTTAATTCTGTTCTAAAATGCATCTAATGTGTAAAACTTAGCAATAATAAAAATGGTAGACATATTGGGTATCCCCGCAATTCGTAACAACCTGCTCTATAAAAATATCACATGATTTGCCCCCTCAGGTGAATGCTTTAAAAAAAATTTTTTTTTAAAACTATGCAAAAACAGCTATTTTTTTTTCACCTTGACTCACAAAAAGTGTAATACCAAGCAATAAAAAAGTGTTATGTACCCCAAAATGGTACCAATAAAAATGTCACCTCATCCTGCAAAAAATGAGCCCCCACATAAGACAATAACTCAAAATAAGACAAAAAAAATAAAAATCAATGGCTCCCGCAAACGAATCCATCAAAATCTGTTCTGCAAAATCCATATGGCACTCCTTCCATTCTGAGTCCTGCCATGTACCCGCACAGCAGTTTACCACCACATATGGGGTGTTGCCGTATTCAGGAGAAAGTGGGTAACAAATTATGGGGTGTTTTTCTCCTGTTACCCCTTGTGAAAATGAAAAATTTGGGGCTAAAGCAACATTTTATTGGAAGAAATTAAACTTTTTATTTTCACAGCCAAGTGTTTCCAAATTCCATAAATTCCATAAAAGCTGTCAAAGTGGCCAGTACCCCCCTTAATATATTCTTTGAAGGGTGTAGTTTCCAAAATGGGGTCACTTTTTGAGGGTTTCCACTGTAGGGGTACGTCAGGGTCTCTCAATTACAAAATGGTGCCTAAAAACAATTCTAGCAAAATCTGCCTCTAAAATCCGTATGGCGCTCCTTTCCTTCTGACCACTGCCACAAACCCATAGAGACGTTTACCACCACATATGGGGTATTTCTGTAAACTGCAGAATCAGAGCAATGTATATTGAGGTTTAGTTTGCTGTTAACCCTTGCTGTGTTGCAAGAAAAAAATTATTAACATGAATAATCTACCAAAAAAGTGAAATTTTGAAATTTCACCTCCATTTTCCTTTAATTCTTGTGGAACACCTGAAGGGTTAACAAAGTTTGTAACAGCAGTTTTTTTTATAATTTGAGGGGTGTAGTTTCTAAAATGGGGTCATTTATGGGTGGGTTTCATTATGTAAGCCCCTCAAAATCACTTTATATCTGAATTGGTGCTTAAAAAAATGGTTTTGGAAAATTTGGTGAAAATTTTAAAAATGGCTTCTAAACTTCTAAGCCCTCTAACGTCCTAAAAAAGTAAAATGACATTTATAAAATGATGCCAACATAAAGTAGACATATGGGGAATGTAAAATAATAACTATTTTTGGAGGTATTACTATTTATTTTAAAAATTGAGAAATTGAAATTTGGAAATTTGCAAATTTTTCCAAATTTTTGGTAAATTTAGTATTTTTTTTATAAATAAAAATTAAATATTTTGCCACAAATTTACTACTGTCGTGAAGCACAATATGTGACGAGAAAACAATCTCAGAATGGCCTGGATAAGTAAAAGCGTTCCAAGGTTATTACCACATAAAGTGACACATGTCAGATTTGCAAAAAATGGCCTGGGCATGAAGGTGAAAATAGGCCTGGGGTTGAAGGGGTTAATGTATCATTGTATATACAAAACACCAAACAGAGAGATAACTCCAACATTTTATGCATGGATCCATGGTCTATAGTCTACATTAAGTCCATGGGGCTTCAACGTATTTCATCGCTTAATCCATAGAATCTCCCTTTTTTTAGGGCCAATGTACGATTGCCACCTCTTCTAGAGATAGGAATGTGATCTATGATCATCATTTTAGATCACACTCCTTATGACCTAAATCAGTGAAATGTTTGGAAACAGGTAAATCACATCGCTTTTTGCATGTAGAGTATCGATGTTGATTCACTCTCGTTTTAAAATCTAATGATGTCTCCCCCTCAATAGTGGGCAGGGACACCATAGAACATAAATAATGAAACCCGAATCACATGTAAGATAAAAATTGATCTTAAATTTAGTTCTTGTTACAGGATGTTCAAAAAATCCACCTTTACACAAATAACGGCAATTTACACAATTCAAGCATAGAAAGCAACCATTTCTCTGTAATGACAGATATGTCTGGCCCACTTTCTTTTGTGGACCAACATCCGTACTTACTAATCTGTCACGGAGATTCTGTGATCTCCTATAAGACATTAAAGGTACATTTTTGAGCAAATCTACGTAAGGAAGATTGTTCTTAATGGTTGTCCAATGTTTATTAATTATCTTTTTAATCGCATAACTATTCTCCGAAAAAGTAGTAACCAAAAGGATTCTATTGGACATATTTCTGACCTTCTTTTGCTGTGAGATTAGATTGGCTCTGTCTAACCCCCTAACAGTGTCAAGATGTTTATTTAGGACTTTCTCAGGAAAACCTCGTCTTTGAAAAGAATCCTTCATAACATCCAAAGTCTGATCCAATTGCACAGTGTCACTAACAATTCTCTTAGCTCTCAAAAACTGACTCATAGGTAATGATTTAATCATAGGTCTTGGATGTGCACTGTCATACCGCAGAAGCGTATTTCTATCTGTCGGTTTGACATATACATCAGTGTGTATAGTTCCTGATTCCATATGAATCGCTATATCAAGGAAATGAATGTCTGTCTTAGAATGTTCCATAGTGAACTTGATGTCATTATCAATAGTATTGAGGTAAATAAAAAAAGATAATAACTCAATCTCTGTGCTAATCCAAATGAAGAACATGTCGTCAATGCATCGCCACCACCTAAGAACATGTCTGAAGTGGTGGGATACATAGATCGACGCCTCCTCTATGAGGGAGATGGCTATGTTCGCATAGGTCGGCGCAACATTCGACCCCATGGTCGTCCCGCTCATTTGCATATAAAATGATCCCCAAAGAGAAAATAATTATAATGCAGGACAATATGTAATAGTTGTAAAATAAATGTCTGGCAATCTGGTGAATAATGTGAATGCAACAATGCATTTTTACCACATTCATCCCAAACTCACGACGAATCGATGTGTACAGACTCGTTATATCTAGTGAGACCAAAATGGCTTTACTAGGTATAATGGTTGAGTTAAGATGATTAAGAAAATCAGTCGAGTCCTGAATATAGGATCTAGCACAAACAGCATAACATCTCAGTACTTTGTCCAAAAAAATTGAAATTTGGTGTAAAGTATTGAGACAATAGGTCTACCTGGGGGGTTCAATAGATCCTTATGGATCTTTGGCAGTAAATATAGGATGTAAAACAGTTAAAAAATCTCTAAATTTTTGGTCAATAAAAGCCGCTGCTATACCGATCATCAAAACCTCCTGGATTTTTTTCTCAATGTCCCATCTGGGATCACAGTTTAATTGTCTGTAAACTGCCGTGTCATTCAATTGTTTGTATGCTTCCAACATGTATTTATCAGTGTCCATGACCACAACCGCACCGCCCTTATCAGCGGGCTTAATTGTGAGGCTGTGGTCATGGACTAATTCATTCAAAGCTATCCATTGTGATTGTGTCATATTTGGATGTAGAAATGTTATTGTAGGTAATAATGTTTTCAAAGTATTAACCTCCTCTAGGACCTGCTCTGCAAATAAATCTATTGCAGGGAAGGAACCGGGGGGGGGGGGAGGTGAAATCACTTTTAATGAATAAATCAAAATCCCTTAAACGTAATTCGATATTATTGCTACTATCCCATTTTGTGGCGTGAGTAGTGAACCACGCTTTTAATTTTAATCTGTATCAACCATAGGGCATAATGATAAACCCTTAGCAAGTACATCAATTTGCGTAGAAGAGAGTACACGTTAGGAAATATTTACCACTATTGGTTTCTCTTCCTTTGTGGACGCTGACTCCGTGTTCTTGCGTTGTCTGTTCCTCCTTTTACCACCCCTTGTGGGTTTCTTTGTACGTTGGTATCTGTATTGGCTAAAAAAGGGGAAGCAATGGAATCATCATACAAATTATCATTAGTAACAGTCTGTGTATTGGGTACAGTCAATTGTTGTTGTTGTTTCCGGTTTCATTTTTTATCACTTTTAACACTCTTCATATTGGTCGGGCGCATAGACTGTGCACTAGTCCAGTTATACACTTTGCCAGAATTGTAGTCCAACAAATCACTTTGCCATTTATTCCTCTTAGTATCCTGAGTCTCCTGACGGTTAAAATTAAAAGCGTGGTTCGCTACTCACCCCACAAAATGGGATAGTAGCAATAATATCGAATTACGTTTAAGGGATTTTGATTTATTCATTAAAAGTGATTTCACCCCCCCCTGGTTCCTTCCCTGCAATAGATTTATTTGCAGAGCGGGTCCTAGAGGAGGTTAATACTTTGAAAACATTATTACCTACAAAAACATTTCTACATCCAAATATGACACAATCACAATGGATAGCTTTGAATGAATTAGTCCATGACCACAGCCTCACAATTAAGCCCGCTGACAAGGGCGGTGCGGTTGTGGTCATGGACACTGATAAATACATGTTGGAAGCATACAAACAATTGAATGACACGGCAGTTTACAGGCAATTAAACTGTGATCCCACATGGGACATTGAGAAAAAAATCCAGGAGGTTTTGATGATCGGTATAGCAGCGGCTTTTATTGACCAAAAATTTAGAGATTTTTTAACTGTTTTACATCCTATTACGCCCATGCTATATTTACTGGCAAAGATCCATAAAGATCTATTGAACCCCCCAGGTAGACCTATTGTCTTTGGGAGGGGTTCAAAACTTAGCCAAATTTCTATTTTTTTGGACAAAGTACTGAGATGTTATGCTGTAGGTGCTAGATGCTATATTCAGGACTCGACTGATTTTCTTAATCAACTTAACTCAACCATTATACCTAGTGAAACCAGTTTGGTCTCACTAGATATAACGAGTCTGTACACATCGATTCATCGTGAGTTTGGGATGAATGTGGTAAAAAATGCATTTGCAGTTGCATTTACATTATTCACCAGATTGCCAGACATTTATTTTACAACTATTACATATTGTCCTGCATTATAATTATTTTCTCTTTGGGGATCATTTTATATGCAAATGAGGGGGACTGTTGCGCCGACCTATGCGAACATGGCCGTCTCCCTCATAGAGGAGGCGTCGATCTATGTATCCCACCACTTCAGACATGTTCTTAGGTGGTGGCGATGCATTGACGACGTGTTCTTCATTTGGATTAGCACAGAGATTGAGTTATTATCTTTTTTTATTTACCTCAATACTATTGATAATGACATCAAGTTCACTATGGAACATTCTAAGACAGACATTCATTTCCTTGATATAGCGATTCATATGGAATCAGGAACTATACACACTGATGTATATGTCAAACCGACAGATAGAAATACGCTTCTGCGGTATGACAGTGCACATCCAAGACCTATGAATAAATCATTACCTATGAGTCAGTTTTTGAGAGCTAAGAGAATTGTTAGTGACACTGTGCAATTGGATCAGACTTTGGATGTTATAAAGGATTCTTTTCAAAGACGAGGTTTTCCTGAGAAAGTCCTAAATAAACATCTTGACACTGTTAGGGGGTTAGACAGAGCCAATCTAATCTCACAGCAAAAGAAGGTCAGAAATATGTCCAATAGAATCCTTTTGGTTACTACCTTTTTGGAGAATAGATATGCGATTAAAAAGATAATTAATAAATATTGGACAACCATTAAGAACAATCTTCCTTACGTAGATTTGCTCAAAAATGTACTTTTAATGTCTTATAGGAGATCACAGAATCTCCGTGACAGATTAGTAAGTACGGATGTTGGTCCACAAAAGAAAGTGGGCCAGACATATCTGTCATTACAGAGAAATGGTTGCTTTCTATGCTTGAATTGTGTAAATTGCCGTTATTTGTGTAAAGGTGGATTTTTTGAACATCCTGTAACAAGAACTAAATTTAAGATCAATTTTTATCTTACATGTGATTCGGGTTTCATTATTTATGTTCTATGGTGTCCCTGCCCACTATTGTGGGGGAGACATCATTAGATTTTAAAACGAGAGTGAATCAACATCGATTCTCTACACGCAAAAAGCGATGTGATTTACCTGTTTCCAAACATTTCACTGATTTAGGTCATAAGGAGTGTGATCTAAAATGTATGATCATAGATCACATTCCTATCTCTAGAAGAGGTGGCAGTCGTACATTGGCCCTAAAAAAAGGGAGATTCTATGGATTAAGCGATAAAATACGTTGAAGCCCCATGGACTTAATGTAGACTATAGACTGTGGATCCATGCATAAAATGTTGAAGTTATCTCTCTGTTTGGTGTTTTGTATATACAATGATACATCAATGTTTATTTTGATACTAACACTATTTTTTCTGTCTCTTGCAGAGATTTGTTCACAATCCTTTCATGAATGTGAATTACCAGCAGTGTGTTGTATCTGTTCCGGCTGTGATCAGTGACTAGTGTTGAGACTAGATTCTGCAGTTGCTATTAGTTATTCACCCGTTGAAGTTTCTTTTGTTCGTTGTACATTATGTATTACTACTGTAAGGACATAATACAGTTCAGTTAGCTTACTACACTGGTGATATTTTGTTATTGCGGCCTATTTACTTGGTTCTGAGACACAACACTGATTGAGTGTGATGGTACATTCTTTCTATGTTTTGTCGTGAACCGTATATACTTATGGGGGTCGAGATGATGTGGCGGACTGTATTTCTTGTCTGATTCCAGGCAGGATGCGGTCACATGATCTGGTCACCATAGTTGTGGACATGGGAGTGTTCTCTACCTATGATTTGACCCCCCCGATACTTAATTTACGTTGGGCTGCTTAACCCCTTCGGCCCGGGGCCTGTTTTCACCTTCATGCCCAGGCCATTTTTTGCAAATCTGACATGTGTCACTTTATGTGGTAATAACTTTGGAACGCTTTTACTTATCCAGGCCATTCTGAGATTGTTTTCTCCTCACATATTGTGCTTCATGACAGTAGTAAATTTTTGGCAAAATATTTCATTTTTATTTTTTAAAAAATACCAAATTTACCAAAAATTTGGAAAAATTTCCAAATTTCAATTTCTCTACTTTCAAAATACATAGTAATACCTCCAAAAATAGTTATTATTTTACATTCCCCATATGTCTACTTTATGTTGGCATCATTTTAAAAATGTCATTTTACTTTTTTAGGACGTTAGAGGGCTTAGAAGTTTAGAAGCCATTTTTCAAATTTTCACCAAATTTTCCAAAACCATTTTTTTAAGCACCAATTCAGATATAAAGTGATTTTGAGGGGCTTACATAATGAAACCCCCCATAAATGACCCCATTTTAGAAACTACACCCCTCAAATTATAAAAAACTGCTGTTACAAACTTTGTTAACCCTTGAGGTGTTCCACAAGAATTGAAGGAAAATGGAGGTGAAATTTCAAAATTTCACTTTTTTGGTAGATTATTCATGTTAATAATTTTTTTCTTGCAACACAGTAAGGGTTAAAGAGGACCTTTCATCACTTTTTGAAATACAAACTAAAGGATCTACCTTAAAGGGCGGCCCCCACTGATGCCCTCTCTGTTTTTTTTTTCCAAAAGAGCCCCCCATTCGTCCACAGGACCCCCCGTTGTATGTGGCGCGGATTATGTTAATTATTAGTATCGGAACAGGGAGGAGGAGACTCCCTGTTCCTCATTGGGCGTTTCCTTCTCCCTGGCTTTGAGCGCGATCCAATCAGAGTGGACCGCTCACAGACGGGGAGAAGGAGCTCAAGTTCTTGCGTGCTTCTGGAGCGGGAATCTCGCGAGAACTTGAGCTCCTTCTCCCCGGCTGTGAGCGGTCCGCTCTGATTGGATCGCACTCAAAGCCAGGGAGAAGGAAACGCCCACTGAGGAACAGGGAGTCTTCTCCTCCCTGTTCCGATACTAATAATTAACATAATCCGCGCCACATACAACGGGGGGTCCTGTGGACGAACGGGGGGCTCTTTTGGAAAAAAAACAGAGAGGGCATCAGTGGGGGCCGCCCTATAAGGTAGATCCTTTAGTTTGTATTTCAAAAAGTGATGAAAGGTCCTCTTTAACAGCAAACTAAACCTCAATATACATTGCTGTGATTCTGCAGTTTACAGAAATACCCCATATGTGGTGGTAAACGTCTCTATGGGTTTGTTGCAGTGGTCAGAAGGAAAGGAGCGCCATATGGATTTTGGAGGCAGATTTTGCTAGAATAGTTTTTAGGCACCATTTTGTAATTGAGAGACCCTGACGTACCCCTAGAGTGGAAACCCTCAAAAAGTGACCCCATTTTGGAAACTACACCCTTCAACAAATATATTAAGGTGGGTACTGGCCACTTTGACCCCCTAAGTGTTTTACGGAATTTGGAAACACTTGGCTGTGAAAATGAAAAATTTCATTTCTTCCAATAAAATGTTGCTTTAGCCCCAAACTTTTTGTATTTTCATAAGGGGTAACAGGAGAAAAGCACCCCATAATTTGTTACCCATTTTCTCCTGAATACGGCAACACCCCATATGTTGTGGTAAACTGATGTGGGGGCACATGGCAGGACTCAAAACAGAAGGAGCGCCATATGGATTTTACAACACAGATTTTGATGGAATGGTTTGCGGGAGCCACTGATTTTTATTTTTTTGAGTTATTGTCTTATGTGGGGGCTCGTTTTTTGCGGGATGAGCTGATGTTTTCATTGGTACCATTTTGGGGTACATAAGACTTTTTGATCGCTTGGTATTACACTTTTTGTGAGTCAAGGTGAAAAAATAGCTGTTTTGGCATAGTTTTTTAAAAAAAATTTTTTACAGCATTCACCAGAGAGGGCAAATCATGTGATATTTTTATAGAGCAGGTTGTTACGGACGCGGCGGTACCCAATATGTCTAACATTTTTATTTTTAGAAAGCTTTACACATTAGATGCATTTTTGAACAGAATAAAATCTTTATTTTGTGTTGCCATTTTCAGAGAGCCATATTTTTTTCAGTTTTCGGGCGATTGTCTCAGGTAGGGTATCATTTTTGCAGGACAAGATGACGGTTTAATTGGTACCATTTTGGGTCAAATACGCCTTTTTGATCGCCTGCTATTACACTTTTTGTGAGGCAAGAGGGAAAAAAATGGCTATTTTGGCATAGTTTTTTAAACAATTTTTTTACAGCATTCGTCTGGGGGGCCATCTCATGTAATATTTTTATAGATCAGGTTGTTACGGACGCGGCAATACCAAATATGTCTAACTTTTTTATTTTTGGAAAGTTTTACACATTAGATGCATTTTTGAACAGAATAAAATCTTTATTTTGTGTTGCCATTTTCAGAGAGCCATATTTTTTTCAGTTTTTGGTCGATTGTCTCAGGTATGGTATCATTTTTGCAGGACAAGATGACGGTTTGATTGGTACCATTTTGGGTCAAATATGCCTTTTTGATCGCCTGCTATTACACTTTTTGTGAGGCAAGAGGGAAAAAAATGGTTGTTTTGGCATAGTTTTTTTTTTTTTTTTTTGCAGCATTCACCTGGGGGGCCATCTCATGTGATATTTTTATAGAGCAGGTTGTTACGGACGTGGCGATACCAAATATGTCTAACTTTTTTATTTCTGGAAAGTTTTACACATTAGATGCATTTTTGAACAGAATAAAATCTTTATTTTGTGTTGCCATTTTCTGAGCCATATTTTTTTTATTTTTTGGGCGATTGTCTTAGGTAGGGTGTCATTTTTTGCGGGACGAGATGACGATTTTATTAGATTACCATTTTGGGATAAATACGCCTTTTTGATCGCGTAGTATTACACTTTTTGTGGGGGAAGGTGACCAAAAAATGGCTGTTTTGGCACTGTTTTTATTTTTTATTTTTTACTGTGTTCACCTGGCGGGATGGATTATGTGATATTTTTATAGAGCTGGTCGATACGGACGTGGCGATACCTAATATGCCTACTTTTTCTTTTTTTTTCTTTTTTTAACATTTTTTTACTTTATTGGGGGGAAAATGGCGGTTTTCTTTTTTTTACTTGAAACTTTTATTATTATTATTATTTTTTTAACTTTATTTTTTAACTTTTTTTTCACATTTTTTTCAACTTTTGGGGGTCTGATCCCCTTTACAATGCATTACAATACTGTTGTATTGTAATGCATTGGCTGTAAGTGTATTACTCACAGTAATACACTTACAGCCTGCTTCCTGTGCGATCCAGGGGGCTGGATCGCACAGGCTCGCAGGGATGGCAGCCACGATGCATAAGTAAGGCATCGGGCTGCCATCCAAGCCATCGGGTCCCCGTCACAGCAGCGCGGGGACCCGATGGCCCCCCGCTCGCCATCCTGAATATGCTCACACCTCATGTGCCGCGGTCAGCGCTGACCGCGGCACATGAAGGGTTAATGCGCCGGCATCGGTGTTTTCACCGATGCTGGCGCATTCCCCAGGGGTCCGGCACCTGGGCACTGCCGGACCCCCGCCGCTGATCGGGCGGGCGCAGCTCCTGCACCCGCCCGATCAGCGCGCCGTACATGTACGGCGCTGGGCGTTAAGTCACGTCCCGCTGCGCCGTACATGTACGCCGCTGGGCGTTAAGGGGTTAATATCCCCTGATGTTACATCGTGTATATTAACATGAGCGTATTGTAATCCCCTCAGTAGATACTCTTCTGTACCCTAATACTAATATATATTACTACTTTGATCTCAGTTACGAATGTTTCATCTTTGTGCTGATACTACATGATTGTGGTACAGGAATATTCGCACTAATCATAGCGAATATTTGCATTAATAAGAGCGAACATATTTTTTATAAGCGATGTATGAATATTTACATCCGAAGAAGCGTATTTTTTATTGCGGGTCATGTGACCGCTTTTTGCGATCACATGTGCGTACCAATGTGGAACGCAACCGCAGTGGTCTCCCCACAACGCTGAACAGCATGGATGATACACATAGGCTGGTATGTTGATTTTAAATTATATATTTATATTGATTGATCTCACATGTAATTCACAGGTGATAGAGTTATACTCATGATGAATAATTGTCGCTTGTTATGTTATTTTTTATTGTTTTTGACACTCATATATGTGTTTTTATTCACTTTTTGTTATTTTTAGGTGAAATGTATTAGAAAGTACACAGAGATTAATGCACTGAATTTATGGTTATTTTTTTACACAATTTTATAACCCAATGACGACATAATTAATGTAATGATTACAATTTGATGATGTTGCCTTTAAATACTTGTAACATTGGTGTATCTTACATGGATGCTTGAGAAAAGTCCCAGTGTGAGGACTGAAACGTCGCTCCTGGTGAAATAAATCACTTTTTGCTTTAGCACAATTTTTGGTAGTGCTGCGGATTTCTTTTATTATTTAAAGAAGGATTTGACCACATCCGGAGCTGCTGGCACACCAGTACTCTTTTTTTACATTGCGGTGCTGCTTTCATTCATTTTTTTTAAAATAAAGTAAGTTATATTTAAACATGTAATACAAAGGCCAACCACAAGTTTAAGACAAATATACATATGTACAAAATCATATATTGATACTAAATAAAAAAAGACATAAAAACCATTTAATGTTGCATAACATTATCATAGAATAGACCTATAATTGATTCCAACAGCAAAATCAAGGTGAGGGTTCCCTCACAGTTGTGTGGTCTATGACCTATTATGATGATGGAACACAGTATAGATTTATGCAAATGACATCTTGGTCGTATATATTGTATAACCGTATATAACTAAAGCACAGCTCCCGGAGGGTAGAACTGGTGCTTTGCAACAGTGAAAGCATTAGGGTTGTCACAATACCCAAAATTTGGTTTCAATACCAAGAAAAGTATTGCAATACTCAATACTATTAAATACCATGCAAAAAAATTCAAAATCACAAAAATACTCACATAGTAACCTCATGTTACCAGCTCAATATAATTATGGCAATACCAAACTTCTATAGTTTTTACTTTATTTTATCTCTTAATAATATTAAAATGAGTTTCTGTCTGTCTGTCTGTCTGTTCTCTATGCGCGACCAAACTACTGGACCGATTTTCACCAAATTCGGCACACAGGTACATCAGGTGTCCGGGAAGGTTTTAGACCAGGTCTCATCTCTCTAGGACGTACCGTTCCCGAGATATTCCCAAAATATGATCTCCATTAGCCAACATTACAACTGGGAACTTTGGTTTTAAACTCCAACTGCCATTCTCTGCAAAGCCACACACAGGGAGGGCAGGTTTCCATAACAACCAGGTAATTATCAGCAGCTGAGGATCTCATCCATTTCTATTTACTGACACTGTTAAAGGTATTCCGGTTACCATAAATATAACTTATGTTTTTTTCTATTACTACAGTTCAGTAGTAATAAAAGATGTTTTCCTCCACTGCTGCCTATTGCGTGGGCTCATAAATAAGCATGGTATTGACCTTTAATTCAGGCCACCCTAAAAGAAGTACTTAAAACCCCCGCCCCAGGTCTCACTAAGCCACACCCCCAACTCTGTCAGGCCACACCCCCTTTCACTCCGCAGCCAACAGAGATTGAAAAAATAAAGGTAAAAATCAACTTCTGTCAGCTGCAGGGATGGGTGGGAGGTTGACTTTCTTTCTGCAACAACACACACAAACATTAAATAAAATAGATTAAATCCACCCATGCGAAGCGTCTTGCTAATCCACGCCCCCGACTCTGTCAGGTCACGCCCCCTCCCACTCCGCAGCCAACGGGAATTGAAAAAATGAAGGTAAAAATAAACTTCTGTTTGCTGCAGGGGTGGGAGGGTGAATTTCTCTCTGCAACGACACACAAAAATTTTAGATAAAATAGACTAATTATAGACTACAACTGTTCGAATCGTCTTGCTAAGTCACGCCCCCAACTCTGTCAGACCACGCCCCCTCTCACTCTGCAGCCATTCTGCAACGACACACAGAAACATTAAATGAAATAGATTAAATCACCTATGTGAAGCGCTTTGTTAAGCCACGCCCCCAACTGTGTCAGGTCACGCCCCCTCCTACTCCGCAGCCAACAGGGATTGAAAAAATGAAGGGAAAAATAAACTTCTGTCAGCTGCAGGGGTTGGGGGGTGAATTTATCTCTGCAATGACACACAAAATTTTAGATGAAATAGACTAATTTCAGACTACAACCGTTCGAAGCATCTTGATAATCCACACCCCCAACTCTGCCAGGCCATGCCCCCTCCCACTCCGTAGGCAACGGGGATTGAAAAAAATCAGCTGCAGGGGTGGGAGGGTGAATTTCTCTCTGCAATGACACACAAAAATCGTAGATGAAATTGACTAATTTTAGATTACGACCATTCAGTACTAATAAAAGATGTTTTTTTCCACTGCTAACCATTGCAGGTCCCCATAAATTACCATGTCATCGACCTGTAATTCATGCCACTCTGACCCCCGCCCCAGATCTTGCGAAACCACGCTCCGACTCTGTCAGGCCACGCCCCCTCCCACTCCGCAGCCAACGGGGATTGAAAAAATGAAGGTAAAAATCAACTTCTGTCAGCTGCAGGGGCGGGAGGGAGGTTGGATTTCTTTCTGCAACAACATACAGAAACATTAAATGAAATAGATTAAATATACCCGTGCAAAGCAATGTTTTCTTCCACTGTTACCCATGGCGTGTCCTCATAAATTACCATGGTATCGACCTGTAATTCTGGCCACTATCAAAAGAAGGACTTAAAACCCTGCCCTAGGTCTTTCAATGTCACGCCCCCGACTCAGTCAGGCCATGACCCCTCCCACTCCGCAGCCAATGGAGATTGAACAATTGAAGGTAAAAATCAACATCTGTCAGCTGCAGGGATGGGAGGGAGGATGACTTTCTCTCTGCAACGACACACAGAAACATTAAATGAAATAGATTAAATATACCCGCGCAAAGCAATGTTTTCTTCCACTGCTACCCATTGTGTTTCTTCAAATTACCATGGCATTAACCTATAATTCAGGCCACCCTGAAATGAAGGACTTAACCCCCCCCCCGTGTCCCATTAAACCACACCCCCTCCCACTCCGCAGCCAATAGGGATTGAAAAAATGAAGGTAAAAATCACCTCCTGTCAGCTGCATTGACTTTCTCTGCAACGACACACAGAAACATTAAATGAAATAGATGAAATATACCCAGGCGAAGCCGGGTCTTTCTGCTAGTTACTTATAAACTTGACTTTTATTTTTGGTCTACAGAACTATACGAGGGCTTGTAGTTTTTATTGGTACCACTTATGGGGTACATACAACTCTTTGATCACGTTTATTCAACTTTTTGGGGGGACTAAAAAAATCTTTTGAATTCTTTTCCCATTTACCCTAACAGAGATCGATTAGGAAAAATAGGATTTTGACACACTCCCTGCTTAACTTTGCCCCATGCACAGTTTAGCAGGAAGCTTACCATGGCAGGCCTGGGAACCTTCAGCAGTGCCCAGGCTGTCAGAACGACATTATGCGTTTGGGTTAACAGGAGGCACATGGTGTTATTAATTTAAAACCTCCATGTGCCTCATATTAATAGAAAGTGACACCATCATTAACCCCATGTTGCCCATTTATATGAAGGTATGATGGAGTCACTTGTTATTAATATGAGGCACATGGAGGTAATAAAGTAATAACACCATGTGCCATGGAATACATGTACACAGCATGAGCCACATACCTATAAAACTGCAGGAAACCCCCTGCAGCAAGATCTTCCTGGATGCTGAAAAGTTAAAGGACCTTTGAGGATGTTGTTGCCACGTGATCAGTAACAAGTGAATGCTATTGGTCATATGGTGATGACATAATCAAAGGTCCTTTAACTTATCAGCCTTCAGCACCCCGCAGATGCAGTGAGTATCTCTCTCCTCTGCCCTCCTATTCTCCCCCTCCTTCCCTCCCTGACACTTCCCCATCTAACCCTTCAACTTTTTTATTAGTGACAGTGGCAGGCCGTATCACAGTGGGGAGGGAGGAATGCTCTCCCTCCTTCTCCACTGTTCGGCCACTTATTGAGAACACTGCATGCACTGCGCTTTGCATGTGCCGTGTTCTCTGACTGACACTAGACTAGGCAAAAACGCCAATCCCCGTACCGTATGGAACTGGGTATCAAAGTATTGAAAAAGTATTAAGACTTCGATACTTGGTGCAATCCTAATGCATGATGTTATTATTTCTTAGCAAGCCTCACCATAACTGGTATAATCTGGTTGGGTGACGTGATAAATAATAGGTAATGATCCTATTACTTTATATTATTATTTTATACAGACCACAGCTATTTTTTGTATTGATTTTGCTTGCTGATTCTGGTCCCTTTCTGAGATGACACTGGGGACTAGGCCAGAGAGAGCATACTGGGCAAGTGATGATCACTGTTCCAGTCTACCTGTACAGAAGTCCATGGGGTCAGGGAACACAGTATGCACCAGAGAAAGTTTTTCCTCAGCCTGGCTTGGCTCATGAAAGAACTGCTCCATCATGTTGATGATACTGAACTGGATGCTGCTGTTGCTATTGCTGCGGCTTCTGCTTGTGGTAACAGATGATAAGAGGTGGATTACTCTGTGAGTAGAGTGTAGAGGGGCCTTAGAAACACGGGTGACAGGCATCTGCATTGAAAGCTGCGGGAAGCTGTATACACAGTGTTTTCTCGTAATAAAGTAATTTGGCCTCTCTTTTGGCTCCCTATTTTGTGTTAATAATAACGGTCTAAAAGCATAGCTATCCAGTAATCATCAGATTGCTTGATGGAAAGGTTCTGCCTGTCATTACGTAAGCAAGCAGGTATTTAGCTTGCCATTCTGGCCAACATGCCGAAGGACCCAGTTCTTTCTGTCTCTGCTCCCCACTGAGATGATTGGTCACTGTGGCCAGTGTCGTTATCATCATCATTCTGCTCTTCCACCACCCACTCAGACTCCTCCTTTTTTGGAAGCTTCTCATCCTCCTCGTCCATGGGACTTTATGTGGGTACCCAACAGCTACTGGGTGCCCAACAGCTACAGGGCGGCCAGCAAAATGCATAAGCTGTTCTTCTTCCGCTGTCCCTTGTTGCTTCAGAGTAAGTGTCTGTTCTAAGATAAATACAGATGGAAGCGCTCATTGCTGGAGCGTAGGGAGCTGGGTCCTGTCACTCACCACTCAACTCCCTGCGCTCCTCCTCTCCTTCAGGCCGGCAGCGCTATAAATGGTGAAGCAGAGAGACTTCTCCCTGCTCCACCATTCAGCTTGCAGGCAGAGATAGCGCTGCCGGAATATGTGGGCGGAGCCTGCAGCCCGATAATCTGCATAAGCTTCGCCCACACATTGCTGCAGAGCAATCTGTGTCTGCAGAGAAGAGAGGACTTCCGGAACGGGACAAGGTGAGAAGGTACTGTATTTTTTTTTAAAGTACAGATGGGGCACAGAGGGCATTACTTATGTGAAGGGAGCACAATGGGCATTTTGTACTATGGAGGGGGCACAGAGAAAGAGGGCATTACTACAATGAAGGGTGCACAGAGGGCATTACTACAAAGAAGGAGGCACAGTGAACATTTTGTACTATGGAGGGGACACAGAGCCAGAGGACATTACTACAATAAAGGGGGCACAGATGGCATTATTACTGTGAAGGGGGCACAGTGGTCATTTTCTACTATGGAGGGGGGCACAGAGCCAGAGGGCATTACTACAATGAAGGGGCACAGAGGGCATTACAACAATGAAGAGGGCACAGAGGGCATTACTACAATGAAGAGGGCATTACTACAATGAACGGGGCACAGACGGCATTATTACTGTGAAGGGGGCACAGTTGGCATTATTACTGTGAAGGGGGCACAGTTGGCATTACTGTGAAGGGGCACAATGGGCATTATTACTATGAAGGGGGCACAACGAGGATTATCACTGTGAAGGGGGCACAATGGGAATTATTACTGTGAAGGGGCACAAAGAGGGCATAACTACTGTGAGGGGGTACAATTTTTTAATGTATTTGGGGGGGTCGCCAGAGAAAGGACCTGCCCTGGGTGCGAAACACCCTAGGCACACCACTGTCTCGTACAGAACTTGGCACTGAGCAGATGAGCTTGGCTTAGGTCTTGCGTTTTTTCGAGCTTGTGCCCACAGTATCAGTGGCATCATCAGTTCCTAAGCAGACCATAATAGACACAGGTCTGGCTTTGGCAGTTTTTTGAGAGGTTCTGACCACATTTTGCCTATACTCTATATTGCTGCTGGTGCTTAACACCTACTCAGCACCTTGGTCCGGCTGCCAGGTCCTGTCCAACACACAATCATCATCATAGTCCTCACCTCTTCGCCACTTTTATCAGACTGTGATATGTCATGGGTACAATAGTTGCTTGTGACTTTGTAATAATTTTTGGCACACACTGTCACACACACTACTTCCAGTTCACAAGCTGAACACAATGTGGCACTTCTACTGGCTCAGCTAGGCAACTCTCTGCCTACTGCCCATCTCATTAATCCAGACTTCTGTCAGCCTTTGAACCAATCAGGACAAGCCCCCCCCCCCTCAACCCACATCCTCCCACTGTCATGTGATCCTCTGTCTTCTTCCTCCCTCATGATGTTTCCCCTGCAAAAATTTACAGTATAATAGTGCTGGCCAATTGGTCCCCACAATTCACTTGGCAAATTTTTGTGAAGTCTGAAACTAATCCGATTTGTTTAGAAATGATTTGCTCATCCTTAAGATAGATAGACAGACAGACAGACAAAGAGACAGACATATAGATAAAGGTGAAATAGGTAGAGTGATAGATATGAGACATAGGTAAGATAGGTATGAATTTGATAGAGTTTTCTGTTTGTCTCTATTAATATGTACATATACATTTAACTGGATTCTTTTATGTCATTGGCTAGGGGAACATAAAAATTGCATGGGAAATACACAAATAATTGAATGGCTAAAATAATCCACATTACTATGGGTTGTGAATGGTGCACTGTGAATTACTGTGATATAATCTCGGAGGCTAATAGGGAGGTGAAATATACTACTCTACAGAATGTATATAGGAAGTGCCCATTGTAGAGCATGAAAAAGAGACCCTTCGGAATCTAAAAGTTGGGACACCCCAGCCAAGCTTGATCCTGCTGTTGCCAAGTTGTCCAGATGGTTGTTTTTTTTCAGCCAATGATTAGACATTGTAATTGAACAATATGGATAGAAAAGTGGACTCACTTTTGAAATGCTTTTATGTTAACTTGGCAGCTCTTAATAAGACAGCAATGGCCTCTGTTCCAGTTTCTCAAGCCCTAATAATGGGGCTTTCTCAACTGGGTCAAGACATTCAGGAAGGTGTTGCTAGAGAAGTTTTATTTGAACAGGTTTCCTTGTTAAGTATTGCAGCCGACTTTGTGTGACTTCCCGTTGGATGTCCTTAGTATTTCTTCCAAGAACATTGTCCTGGAGAACACTACCAGACTAGTTCAAACCATAGTCAGGGGATATCATCGTCTTAGACACACAATGTGATAAGATCCCCAAGGCCAATAAGGATGAGAAGGGTTATTTTCTTGAATTTCTGCAATCTCCTTCAGGCAAATTAATTCTAAACCAGGGAGAAAATCTTCGAGTGATAATGCTTCTAGAAGAATTCCCTCGAAAATGGGCTGTTGTCACGAGTGGGCTTGCGTCTGGTATCAGACGTTCTGCACAGCTTTCAAAAGTGACATAATTTGACATGCTTTTCCCTTGGTTTGGTTGCTGTTTACCACACCCCTTCCCCTCAGCTGTTGCGACTGTGGTAATTATCTTTCTCCTATTTACCCCTTCCTCTCCCAGTATTCCTTGCGGTTTATACTTTCTGCCTACTTAGTAGTGTGTGGTGTGGATCTCGGCTGAGATCCGGTTGCTGCGATATCTGCTTTAAGATAAGTGACTTTTTCCCTTTTGTGGTTTTCCTTCTGGAGTCTCCTGTTCATCCTTACTCTTGGAGGAACGGGTTTACTCTTTCTTGTGTCACTAGCTGTAGGGTTCTTTAGGGTGAATTTATTTTTAGGTTCCTGTGTATGAACTCTCCTACCACCAAGGCTTGTTCATACTGGTAGTCAGTCAGGGCCTAGTTTCAGGGTTCCCTGCAGGAGGCGACCGTTTCCCTGGTTTTGGTCTGTTCCCTTCCCTCGTACGCTCGGTGTGGCTATTCCCTCCACACCAGAGCGTGACATTATAAACCGCCTAAACAAAAATTTATGTCATTTTTGTGCTGACATGGATGCTATTGCTGCACTTGCTGAACGGCTGCAGGGACTCAGTTTGGAGGTAGCTGACATCCGCAACCAGATTCAGAGACCACAGGCTGGTGGTTCTGGGGGTGCTGAGTGTCAGGCCTGTTTGGAGCCTAAGGTCCCCCTCCCGGATAGATTTTCTGGGGGACGTGATAATTTTGTTCTATTTAGAGAGGCGTGCAAATTGTATTTCAGACTGCGTCCACATTCTTCTGGTAATGAGGAGCAGAAGGTTGGTGTGGTCATCTCGCTGCTTAAAGGGGATGCGCTGTCATGGGCCTTTTCTCTGCCAACCGGATCGCAGTCTCTCCGGTCAGTAGATGAATTTTTCAAGGCTTTAGGGATTATCTATGATGACCCGGATCGTATCTCCCTGGCTGAGACCCAGATACGTGACCTTTGTCAGGGTGAGCGGCCGGTTGAGATTTATTGCTCTGAGTTTCGGAGGTGGGCGACCAATACTGAATGGAACGATACGGCTTTATGTAGCCAATTCTGTCAAGGTTTATCTGAAAGGCTGAAGGACGCTTTGGCCTTTCAGGAAACCCCTGTGTCTTTGGAAGACGCTATGTCTCTTGCTGTGCGCATGGATAGGCGCCTGAGAGAGCGATCTAAGGGCCCCCGCTCTCAGGACGTACTATCACATAGTGTACTGTCTTCCTATGACACTTTGGGTGAATATTCCCCTAGGTTGATGTCAGGGGATGAAGATATGCAATTAGGGGGAGCCTGTTTCCACCCATAAACATCTTGGTAATAAAAAGAGTGTGTGTTTTTTCTGTGGTCAGAAAGGACACTTTATCAATGTATGTCCATGCTTTCAATCTCTAAAAGAGAGAAAAGAAAAGGGGGAGTTGAATTCTCATCTCACTCTTGGTGGGATGGGTAGGGAGACTGAAAATGTGCATTTGTCTTCATCCTGTAGTACCCGTTTTCTCCTGACTGCCGAGGTGGCGCTAGAGTCAAAGGTTGTGAAAATTGAGGTATTTATTGACAGCGGGGCAGGGGTGAACTTGATTGATGCTCAGTTTGTCCGTATGCATGGATTGTCGCCAAGTTCTTTGGATAAGAGGATTTCTGTGTTTGCCATTGATTCTACACCTCTTTCTCAGAAGTGTTTGTCTCAGATGGTGCATGATATCAAATTAAGAGTGGGTGAATTTCATCAGGAGCTTATTTCATGTTTTGTGTTGGAAGGTCTTCCTGCTCCTGTGGTTCTGGGTTTACCGTGGTCACGCAAACATAATCCGTCCATTGACTGGCATACTAGACAAATTGTGGATTGGAGCGATTATTGTGTTGACAATTGCCTTAATACATCTTTTTTTGCTTTAACCACTAAGACTCTTCCTTCTTTTATATCGGATTTCTCTGATGTATTTTCTGAAGGTGGATGTCAGGATTTACCCCCTCACCGGGAATACGATTGTCCTATCAATCTTATCCCTGGAGCAAAATTGCCCAAATCTAGGCTGTATAACCTTTCTGGATCTGAGAGAACGGCCATGAAGGAATATATTGCTGAGAGTTTGGCTAAAGGACAAATTAGGCCTTCCAAATCTCCTGTGGCAGCAGGGTTCTTTTTTGTTAAGAAAAAGGACGGAACCCTTAGGCCATGTCTGGATTTCCGTGAACTCAATAGGATTACTGTCCGTGATCCATACCCCCTTCCTTTGATTCCTGAATTGTTTAACCAGATTGTGGATCCCAAGGTGTTCTCCAAGTTGGACTTAAGGGGGGCATATAATCTGGTCAGGATCAAAGAAGGGGATGAATGGAAGACAGCTTTCAACACTCCTGAGGGCCACTTTGAGAACCTGGTCATGCCTTTTGAGTTGACCAATGCTCCTGCTGTCTTCCAACATTTTGTTAATGACATTTTTCATCATCTTGTGGGGAGGTTTGTAGTCGTGTATTTGGATGACATACTAATCTATTCTCCAGATATTGGGACACATCAGGATCACGTGAGGCAGGTGTTGCAAATCTTAAGAGATAACAAGTTGTATGCAAAATTAGAGAAATGTGTTTTTGCTGTACATGAGGTGCAATTCTTAGGATACTTGCTTTCATCTTCAGGTTTTCGTATGGATCCAGAGAAAGTCTGTGCTGTTCTGAACTGGGACCGACCTGAAAATCTGAAGGCTCTTATGCGATTTTTGGGGTTCACCAACTATTACAGAAAATTTATTAAGAACTATTCGACAATAGTTAAACCCTTAACTGACATGACTAAGAAAGGAACGGATGTCTCAGTGTGGTCTGATGCAGCGTTGCAAGCCTTCTCCGCTGTGAAGGAGTGCGTTTCTTCTGCCCCTATATTGGTGCAACCAGATATGTCATAACCTTTCATTGTGGAGGTTGACGCATCCGAGGTGGGGGTAGGAGCAGTTTTATCACAGGGCCCGTCACCTGGTAAATTGCGCCCATGTGCTTTTTTTTTCAAAAAAACTCTCTGCGGCGGAGAGAAATTATGTTGTGGGTAACAGAGTTACTGGCCAATAAGTTGGCTTTTGAGGAATGGCGTCATTGGTTGGAAGGGGCGATTCACCCAATCACGGTATTCACTGATCACAAAAATCTGGCTTACCTGGAGTCGGCTAAACGACTCGAGGCAGGCCAGATGGTCTTTGTTCTTCACCAGATTCAATTTCATTGTCACATATCGTCCTGGGGTTAAGAATGTGAAGGCGGATGCCTTGTCACGTAGTTTTCCCGGAGGTAGTGATTTTGAAGATCTGAGCCCTATACTGTCTGAAGGAGTGGTGATATCCACTCTTTACCCTGATCTTGAGGCTAAAGTGTTTGAGGCCCAGGGAGATGCACCGGAGTCTTGCCCTCCTGGGAAGTTGTTTGTTCCCTCTGATTTGCGTCATAAGGTGTTTGAGGAGCATCATTCTTCGGTGCTTGCGGGACACCCTGGGAGTAAATCCACTGTTGACCTCATCTCTCGTAGATTCTGGTGGCCAGGGCTGCGTAAGTGTGTTGAGGACTATGTGTCAGCCTGTAGTGTCTGTGCACGCGCTAAGGTGACACATACTCGACCTTCTGGATCTCTACTTCCATTACCCATCCCGTCCAGACCATGGACTCACCTATCCATGGACTTCATCACTGATCTGCCTGAGTCGTCTGGTAAGACAGTTATTCTGGTGGTTGTAGATCGTTTTAGTAAAATGGCGCACTTTATTGCATTACCCGGACTCCCCAATGCTAAAACTCTTGCACAGGTGTTTGTTGACAACATTGTGAAACTTCATGGCATTCCCACTAACGTGGTGTCTGATCGTGGGACTCAGTTTGTGTCCAGATTGTGGAGGGCGTTCTGTACTCGGCTCGGGGTACAACTGTCTTTTTCCTCTGCCTTTCATCCCCAGACGAATGGACAGACTGAGTGTACCAATCAGAGTCTGGAGACTTACTTGAGATGTTTTGTCTCTGAGAACCAGGAGGAGTGGTCCTCGTTTTTGTCTCTGGCTGAGTTTGCCATAAATAATCGCAGACAGGACTCCACTGGTAAGTCAACATTTTTTGGTGCATATGGCTTTCACCCTCAGTTTGGCACATTTTCTGGTTCTGATACTTCTGGTTTCCTGAGGAAGAACGTTTTTCGTCATCATTGTCTTCTATATGGCGAAAAATTCAAAATAACTTGATAAATATGGGTAACAAGTACAAACGTGTGGCTGACAGGAGACGTATGAATGGTCCGGACCTAAGTGTGGGTGATTCTGTGTGGCTGTCTACTAGGAACATTAAGTTGAAAGTTCCTTCTTGGAAATTGGGTCCAAGATTTATTGGCCCATATAAGATCACAGCCATCTCCCTTGCCACCCGCGCCTGTCTTGGTGGATGGTAATTTGGAATTCCAGATTGTCAAGATCATTGATTCTCGAGTTCCGGTATCTGACGTGAATGCCAGTTGTTTGGTGAAAGCCTTTCACAGGTGTCATCCTGATAAAGTTGGTCCTGGGTGGCCGGAGGTCACCCGTAAAAGGGGGGGTAATATCACGAGTGGGCTTGCGTCTGGTATCAGACGTTCTGTGCGGCTTTTAAAAGTGACATAATTTGACATGCTTTTCCATTGGTTTGGTTGCTGTTTACCACACCCCTTCCCCTCAGCTGTTGCGGCTGTGGTAATTATCTTTCTCCTATTTACCCCTTCCTCTCCCAGTATTCCTTGCGGTTTATACTTTCTGCCTACTTAGTAGTGTGTGGTGTGGATCTCGGCTGAGATCCGGTTGCTGCGATATCTGCTTTAAGATAAGTGACTTTTTCCCTTTTGTGGTTTTCCTTCTGGAGTCTCCTGTTCGTCCTTACTCTTGGAGGAACGGGTTTACTCTTTCTTGTGTCACTAGCTGTAGGGTTCTTTAGGGTGAATTTATTATTAGGTTCCTGTGTATGAACTCTCCGACCACCAAGGTTTGTTCATACTGGTAGTCAGTCAGGGCCTAGTTTCAGGGTTCCCTGCAGGAGGTGACCGTTTCCCTGGTTTTGGTCTGTTCCCTTCCCTCGTACGCTCGGTGTGGCTATTCCCTCCACACCAGAGCGTGACAGCTGTGGAACCTGTTCTTTTGGATCAGGAAGGTCAAGACTCTCCCATTTTTCCAGTTCCAAAGCCAGAAACTTAATGAAGACACATCATAGATTTCCATTATGTTAACATGTTTCTGCAAAAAGTAAAGTTTAGAATGGACAACCTAAAATCTGTCACCATCATTCTGTAAAAAGGAGACTTCATTACATCTCTCAACTTGACAGACAGCTTTTTTCACATGACCATCCATCCAGTCTGTATAAGGTACCTTCAAGTGGCCTAGTGTCGTCTAGGCTGAACACACCATGTCCATTTCAGATGTATGTTGTTTGGCCTCTCTACTGCTCCTGGAGTATTCACAAAGGTGTTTATTGTTGTGGTGCCCTGGCTTCATCCCTTAACTAGACAATCAACTTCTGATTGCCTCATTTGGGCCAAGTTCGATCTACTTCCAGCAAGAAACTTCAGGACTTTATCAGATTGTACATTGATCTGTACAGTGATGACACTGTTCCTCCCTTAAGAGAGAATTTTCACCATGCACAGACTGATATTGCAGTGAAGGAAATCCAGGCAGACATCTATTCTGGCAGTAATGAAGATCCTGGGGCATCTAATAACAGCAGGAGAAGCCTTTCCTTGGGCTAGGAGACACTTCAGAGAATTTCATGAAGAGTTGGGATTGCAACGTTGCTCATCTTCATGTCCAGATGACCCTAAACAGAGTGACACAAGCAAGTCTTGTTTGGTGGTTGAACAAAGAAAATCCTTCCAGAGGAAAGAACAGTGAGCTCAGGGGCGTAGCTATAGGGGAAGCAGGGGAAGCCACTGCTTTGGGGCCCGAGGGCAGAAGGGGCCCGGGAGCAGTAGCAGGGCTGCAGCATCAGACTGGAGCAAGGGAGCATCAACAGCATGCAGAGTCTGGCTGCTGCTGTCCTCCCTTTCAAGTTCCTGTGCTGTGGAGCTCAGACACGCCCCCTCTACACTCCAGCAGAGCAGGACATGGCTTACCAGCTTTAGACATGCCCCCTCTACACAGGACGTGCTGCCTGAGAAGGAGAGTGTCACGACAGGGAACAAAGGATAGTGTGCCCTGTGTGAACCCCACCTCTTTCCCTGCCTACTTACAGTAGATGCCCTAGGCGGCAAAACCGTAACTTGGCGGCAGTCCCTATACTGTATACTTGCACGGGGCAGGGAAGGGGAACACAGGGAAAGACGAACACAGACAGAACACAACACAGTAACAGAATAGTCAGCAAGCCAAGTCAGAAACAGGAGGTCACGTCAAATACCGAGGGGAATAGCAAAAGCCTTCACTGTATGGAGGCGTTATCCGGTGACTGTATGGTGGTGTTATGCAATCACTGTATGGCGGTGTTATCTGGTAACTGTATGGTGGGGCTATCCAGTTACTATATGGCGGTTTTATCCGGTCACTGTATGGAAGTATCCAGTCACTGTATGGTGGTGTAAGTCCGAAGCCAAAATCCAAATACACCAATAAATCCAATAGCAAGGGTCACGATCACAGCACTGCTTTGAAGACTAATCACAGGCAACCTGTGGCCAGCAGGGTGCCTGCTTAAATAGGCCCAGAATATGGGTCATGTGACGTGGCCAGCGCCACGTGACCCAACTCACAAACTTAAAACACATAAGCACTGACTAATGGGCGTTGGCGCTGAGCTCCCCTGCTGCTTGTTGTCCAGGGGAAGGAGGAAGCTGGCCATGCTTATGAAGCACGCGTCACTGGGTCCTCCAGTACCCTGGTTGCTAGGGGAAACGACCTGGTCAGAGCTAGACACGGGAGACCGGCGGCACAGCAAGGATGAGGCGCATCGCCGGCTCGCCGTGACAGAGAGAGATCCCAGCGGAGCAGCAGTGTAAAGAGATGCAGTAAGTGAGTCTACACTGTGACTTTATCTTCTCTGTGGGACAGGAGGGGGGGGTGTCAGGGAACCTTTCCAACTGCTGCTGGATCCTGTAGACCAGCAGCTTCATGCTATTGGGTTGCTTTACCTCCTCTTGAAGCAGTTTGCCTCCATGACACCTGCCCCCCCCCCCTTTCCTGTCCTCCCTCATGTATGGAGAGCTCCTGTTCCACCCTCCTTTCTTCTTTTGCTGCCCTGCACAGACCTCCTGCCCCCTACTTCTTGTATGAATCCCCCTGAGAGCCCCTTCCACCTACTTGTTGTGTCCACCCCTCCTGTCCATCCAGGGCCTCCGGGCCCCTGTCTCACTCCTCTGCCTCTCATTATGATGGTGTCTAAACGCATGCACCATAAGGACCTTCTAACGTCACAGGGTCATGTAACTGTGCCCCCCACCCCATACTTATACCCTGCATTGTGCCCTCTTACCATACCCTGTACAGTGCCCCTAGTCATTCCCTGTACTGTGACCTGTTATACCCTTTCGGTCACTCACTGTATGGAGGTGTTATCTAGTGTATGGCGGCGTTATCCCTGTATGACGGTGCTATCCGGTCACTGTATGGAGGCGTTATCCGGTGACTGTATGGTGGTGTTATGCAATCACTGTATGGCGGTGTTATCTGGTAACTGTATGGTGGGGCTATCCAGTTACTATATGGCGGTTTTATCCGGTCACTGTATGGAAGTATCCAGTCACTGTATGGTGGTGTTATCCAATAATTGTTTGGCAATAACTCTATCCCCTTCCCTGCCCACGCCACCTTTTTTAGACCTGGCATGAGCGGGGAAAAGTTGCAGATTGAGGTGTAAAGGACCTGTGCACCACAGTCTGTGTCAGAAATACGCCTAATATAGGTATATTTCTGTTTAATAAATGACCACCTAATTGTCTTATTATTCCAGGGTAGGGCTAATATTTTTATAATATATAGATTCTAGTGTATTATACAGTGCCCTGTATTTCCCAATAGATAAATGATCCGTGGGTAACGCAGTCCTCACCCCCTGACCACCAGAACCGGGCTGTGCTCTGTCAGAACATGGCGGCCTCCGCTCTCTGCTCCACTGTGTACTGGTGCTTATTCTGGCACTAAGGCTGGGTTCACATCACATTTTTGCCATCAGTTTAATGTATACATTAACAGATGCCTCAGACTAATCCGTACAGTGGCGTCCGTTCACCATACAGTTCCAAAAAAAACATATGTTAACGTATGCATTTTTTACTGGACTCTGCAGGATAGAAAAACGTGGTTTGCTACATATTTGTATATGGTAGGCTATAGATAGGAAAAACGTGATGTGAACCCACTGTTACATATGCACAAATGCGATGCCAGGAGGGTCATGGGGAGGGAGGGTCCTTACAAAAATTTGCTGTGGGGCCCAGTCAGTTGTAGCTACGCCACTGAGTGAGCTATAACCACAGATGCTTCAGCCCCCAGTTAGGAAGGGCCATTTTTGGAAGCTATAGTTTCAGGGTTTCTGGAAGATGGAGGACAAGCAGAGGTCCTTGTATTTCAGGGAACTCATAGATATTCACCTAGTGCTTTCTTATTTTAAAACGTGGATCAGGGTAACGTCTGTCCTGGTCAGCTCCAACAACATAGCAACAGTCTGGGACCTAAACAAGCAAGGTAGCACCAGGAGTCCCCTTCTTATGCAGGAATACAAGAATATTCTGCAGTTTGAGAGCCAGGCATGTAAAAATATCTGTGAATACTGTAGCAGATCACCTCAGTCAGAAGAGACTGAGACATGCTAAATGGGAACTAAAATCAATCTGAAGTATTTTAGGGAAACCAAGATGGATCTTATGGCCAATAGGTCAAGCTGCAAGTTGGACAGATTTTGTTCCCTTAAGGCAGCAGATCAACTTTCTCAAGGAGGTTTTCTCTTTTCTTGAAGAAATCAGTTCCTGCATATCTTCCCTCTGGTGTCATTATTCTCCAGAAGGCTGTGGCAGAAAGTCAATCTGTTATTCTTCTGGCCCTGCAAAGCATAGTTTCAGCTTTTTCTTCTCTTTTCTGGGGGAAAGTTTTGGAAGTTGCCACCCCATCAAGTTTTCTTGCTGCAGAACAAAATTATAACAGCCTCACATTAGCAGACTGCACCTACAATGCTTTCACAACGTCTTCAGACACTTTCACTTTTTCACATTATTTTGAGGCCTTCTGCTATAATAAAAAAAATTCTAGTTTTTCCACATCAATCTGCGCTCAATATCCCACAATGAGAAAGTAAAAACAGAATTTAAAATTTTTTGGAAAATTTCGCATTTCGATTTCAATCAAGAGCTTATTGCAAGATTTTTAGTCTTTAAAAATTTGAGCCCTGAAGTTAAACAGCTAATACTCTAATGAGATTTGACGCTTGTCCTCAAGAGACTAGTCTTGTTTCAGTTTGAACCATTATTAGGCTAGTTTTACACTAGCATTAGAAATCTCCAGCAGGCTGTTCTGGCAGGAAGTCGGGGGCAAACCCAACCCTAACCCTCTACCTCCAACAATAAATAAGATGCTCCCCTTAATTGGAACAATAGGTGGAAAATGCAAACAATATATAAGAAATGTGCAAAGATGCAAAAGCAGTGATAACCACACAAAGCATCACAGAGAGAGGGCAGGAGGAGGAGTGTGACCTACATGCAGGGTTGCCATCAGGAATTTGTTATCCGTAACAGCCATCACTTTGCTTTTTCATTGGGCTATTTCTCCATACACATAAGTAAGATTTTAATTCCTATCAACTTTTGTTATGGGTTAATGAAGGGAAAAATAGTGCCATTTTTATTTACCCTGTTTACCAATAACTATAAATAATTTGTTCACTATATTGTATGAGTTATTACGATTATAGGGATACAAAATATTGTTTTCTGACATTTAATAGTATGTTACAAAAACATATTTATTATAATGTTTTTTTCTCCATTATTTTTTTTAGTAACATTAACTTTGCAGAAAAATGGAACTTTACATTCCAACTCTTCTTTTACCATAAAATAAAAACTGGAAAGGAGAAGTTAGATTTTTCTGCCATAACTTTTAATAAAAAAATTATTTCGTAGGTCCCTTCTGGGAATTTGAACACAAGACTTTCTGTATAGCAATCAACTTTAAACTAAAGAACTGCTGTGTCATAAAAATAGAGATTTCTGTGCTCAAACAGTTACGACATGGTACTACTGTTTTCTTCATAGGTATAATATTAAATAGTATAAATAATATTACTGTTAAGGAGATTTCTAGATCAACAAAACCATTAGAATAAATGTGTTTTTTTTACAACATACTATTAATACCACAAAACAGTATTTGGTATCCCTATAATCATGCAAAATAGTGAACACATATTTGTGGCAATTGGTAAATATAGTATAGTGGTAAATCTGCTGCCTGCTATACATAAGGTCTTTATTAGTAAATTTCTATGCGCTGGGAGAGGGCCTCTCTCCCAACCCACATGGAGCAGAAGGGGCACACAGCTTTATTAGTATTCACTGCATTGAAGTGAATACTAATGAGACTAAGGATGTCACAGATCCAAAGTGGCTGGGCCTGGCCCCCATCTGTTCTAGGACCTGACTTCCAGTACTGCCCTAATTGCAGCCCTGCCCCCACACATACTGCCACCTACTGTGGCTTCATCCTCATAGGGCCAAGCACTCCATTCATGCATGCATTCTCCAGCTCTCCATGCTCCAGAATTAAATATAGAGCTTCTTTTTGCTGCCATGGATTTGAGTCATTATTTAGAGCAGTAAATAATGTCTGAAGTCAGAGGTACAGAGAAGATTTTAAAAAGTTGGGGTGCAGTGAGCATTTTGGACCATACAGGTGTTTCATAGAATGGCTGTGAGGTGTGACAATGAAGCATCCGAAGCTCGTTTTGCTCATCACTACTTTTAAGGCTCTTCCCTGTAGATACAACTTCATCAGTGACCTTGTCTCTGGACCTTGCCCTGTAGATGTGATATCAGCAATAATGCTGTGCCTTGGGTCAGGGTTTTTCCAACAGGGCTTCAAGTCGGCTTGTATCCAGGAATTTCAGGTCTCCATACAGGGAAAACCATTTGTTCACCAAACACACACACACACACACACACACATTTTTATTTACACTGTTTACAAATCACTGTAAATAATAGGTCTACTATATTGTACAGGTTGTTACAGGGATACCAAATACTGATATTTAGTAAAACTAAAAAAGATTAAAAAAAAGATTTAAAAAATCGCATCTATAAAGCACAGCTTTTCTATACAGGAGCTGGTGAAGCAGCTGTTCGGAAAGCCTGGAGTTAAATCTCATTGAAATCTGTAAAACAATTTTATAGTAAAAGTTATTACATAAAAATAGAATTTTTACTTTCCAGCTCTTTCCTTTTATGGTAAAAGTTACAATTTTATTTCTTTCAAAAAGTTATTGTCACTAAAATAATAATGAAGTAAAAACCATTAAAGCGTTTTTAACATATTTAGTATGAAATATCATAAAACAGTATTTGGTATCCATGTAATCAAAATAAGCTGTCTAATATAATCAATATATCTGTGTGCAGCAGAGCTGTGTGGTGCAGGGTTGGCTTTGTATACATACAGTGCATGTATGTAGTAGAGCTGTATAAATGTGTATTTAGTGTGCGTGCTACTTTGCTTTATGTATAGTGTGTGTCCTGAAGACCTGTGCATATGTTTTTAATGTGCGTGCTGTATAGTTTTGTGTGTGCATAATGTGCATGTTGCAGAGCTTTGTGCATATAATGTGCTAGCTGCAGAGCTGTGTGTGTGTATATAATGTCATGTTCATGGAAAGAGTAAAACAAATGACTTAACTAATAAGCACATGAAAGCAAGTACTTGTAGTTACATAGATACATTTAGGCTCATTTCACAGGAGCAATGATAACATCGAGATGTGTTCTATCCTACGGTCTGAACTCTGACCCATTCATTTCAATGGGTATATGCACATAAGTATTGTTTTTCACTGACCATCTATCCATTCAGGAAAAATCACGGTCGCTATTTTCATCTGTTTTTTATGCAGGACTGGTCAATTCAAGTCAATGGGTCTGTGGAAAAAAACTGAACCACTTTAAGGCCTCATGCACACAACAGTAAGTGTTCTGCGGTCTGCAAAATGTGGATCTGCAAAACACGAATACCAGATGAGTATGTCCTGTTTTATCTTCGTGTGGAACGGACATGCGGATGTAGTTAACACTTGGTGTACTGTCCACATCTTTTTCAGCCCTAAAGAAATTAATGGGAATGCATCTGATCCACAAAAAATGCTGGTCAGGTGCGGACAAAAAATACAGGACTTATCAATTATACAACACTGCCTACCAATGGGTTCTACATGCTTTCTATGTACACATTTGCCATATACCTGCTGTACTCTTTATTATACTGGTGATCTATCTCTACCTAAGAATACTGCCTGCATGAATGCGCCGCCTGTTTAATACTATAGATTATATCCAGTGACACTCTAATTGAATTTCTTTCAAGGCCGCCTCCTTTGATAGATGAGACTATTTGTATACTCCCTGAATCATGCTATACATTTTACCTATAGGCAGCTTCTTTGCAATAAGTGATATCCAGATGGTAAATAACTTCTACGCCTCTCCATGGAAACTGCACTGTTATTAGATGATGTTACTTACTACTACCTTCAAGTGCCAGTCTGCACTAAAGTTGCTCTTGAAACTGTCGATAATATGGGATCCTACGCTGGAGATACACTACCAGAGACTTTCTACTATGATGAACTCTCCTCTAATTCCCGATGTCTTTTCATTCTATAGTCTATTTTTGTCTACTGCTTATTACACTTCCATCCTTTATAAGATGCTTTGCTTACTCATGTTTGATACTTACCTTTGTATACATTAGGCCGTGATCAAGGTCTTGGATAAGACCGAAACGTTGGCCCATGTCCACGTATATACATAATTTTGGATGGATGAAATAAACTACTACAAGTTTTGAACCAATCTGTTGAGTGCTGTGGTTACTTTAAGAAATTCTTGTACAACCTTGTACCACAGAGCACCTACCACTATTCGAGGAGTGCCGACCAACTCTGTGTATTACGGACAAAAAATACAGTCCTGTACATGAGGCCTAATGCACTGTCCATTTTTCACTGATGGTTGTTATGAGATGTAGAGTGGAATTCATTAGATTTTCTTCATGCCTGTGAAAGATACCTTAGTGAGGTGACCATATGTGTCATAGCTGTTTGTTTTACTGGTGAGAAGACAATACACTAAGGTTAACCATAGGTTAGTGTTAATCATAAACTATTTACCCCTTCTACCCGAGACCACCAAAGTTAGTGGCATTGACCCCTCCACTTCCTTAAACTACCAGAGAAGTTCTAAGTAGTAAGTAGAAATAATTTTATAAATTTTATATTCTCTAAACCTGGGTCTCAATGTGCGTCTTCTCTGCAAAATACAGTCATTAAATTTTGCTGATGATCTTTTTATACATGGTCCTGTAGTCGTGACAAGAGACCATGCTCTACATCTAAAGGAAGGAAGGTTTCATCATCAACATAGAAGACGATTCTTTACTGTAAGAACAGTGAGACTATGGAACTATCTGCCATAGGCTGTTGTAATGGCCAATCCAGTGAAGGTTTTGCAGGTTAGGGGAACTAGACTTTTCTTCTTTTTCCAACCTACCAACTATCTTGTGGAATTAAATGTAATAATATAATCTGTTTAATGTTTTAACATAAGTTTTTTTTCTCTATTGTAATGTTTTCCAGAGGGAATCCTGAACAATGCCAGAGATACAAGTGTCATGGATACTCTACCACTGAATGGTAACCATGTGAACACCTATAACCTTGCAAGACGGGAATATCTTAGTGATTGTGTAAAAATAATTGACCGTGGCTTTAACCACAAGGAATCTGCCTTAGAAAAAAAGATTTTGAAGGAGCTCACTTCTGACTGTATACCTTCCTATCTGAATAACCATGAAGGCTCATGTGAACAAAGTAGAAATCTAGTAAACAAGTTGATCAATAACATTAACAATTTGAAAGATGATATAGTCCTCAATGATGCTACATGTTTAACTAATGATGAAATTCTTGGTTTAGAACTGATAGATGAGGAATCTGATGCTCCATTGCTGCCCTCATGGGCCTTGCCTACAGACAGTCTTCAGCCTCTTCATTTTACGAGGAGAAAGATTTCACCAGAAAACAGTGAAAGTGTTTTCCCTTTGTTAACAAAGGAGCACAATGCTCACAGTGAAGCAATGCAATCACCTAACAGAGATTTTCTGTACACCAGCATGCCAATTCTAACTGGCATAGCTATCACAGGAAACATTACAAATTGTACTCAAATGGATTTGTCGCCAATCAAAACTAGGGATGGAGAAGAATTATACTACAAAAGCATGCCAAACTTGGTTACCCCAAACAACATACATCAACTTCACACATACTATTCTCTAGGAAGGGGAAGCAGTGATGGATTCATAGTTCCATCAAGCAAAGATGGAACACCTTACGATGAAAAACCAGCTCACTTCGTCACAAGTCTATAAAATGTAAAAGAGGAAATTAGTAATGTTAACAAACTCTTTTATGATTTACTATAAGAAGTAATATTGTGTGTGCTCCTAAATCTTTATGCTGTAAGACATTTTTTAAAATGGCATTTTTAGTCCTGTGAACAGGATACAAATGTAATGCTCTGTTTTCTGTTTTTTTTTTCTAACTGTTCCAAAAAGAATTCTTTCTTCAAGAAATGATGAAAGAGAAATAATAAGAATGCCAATATTTGTAGCCTTTATTTATTATGTTGGTAACTGAATAACTGGATATTTCTTAACAACACTGCAAGATAATTTTGAGTGGTGGCTTGACAATTCAAAATGTTTTATCACGTTCATTACGCACTTTACTACTGCAGTTATTATACAATAACATTGTATATTTAAATCAACAGATGGGCCAGGTTTATCAATCTATGACATAAATACAATCAGAAATGCAGCATTTAAGCAAAATGCTATTTATGAAGCCCCATGCTGCTTTTTTTCCCCCAAACATGCAACTGTGGAAGACAAGTAGGCTGGGTTCGGGAGTTGCATTTAATAATAATCTCTGCCACTTTCCTTGTTAGAGAAGTGTCCAGAAACTCTGAATCTAATTTGGCATTGCCCGTGCTTATGGTAGACATATTTTCCATGGAGGAAGTCCTGAGAACCCCTTGATAGAGAGGACCCATTTCAGGTTCCTATTTTAATGACTGTTGAGAATCTACATATGAATGTTGTCCCCACAATTACTTCACGATTAGAAAACAAGGTGGTGTTAAAGGGGAACTAAACCCTGTAAAACATAACACAAATACATTTTAACCAATCCAATTATGTCTACAACGTGCTCTCCAAAATGCTGTTATAAGCTGTTTAGGAGATATTTTTACAAATAACTTTTTCATTCCCCTATTCTTCTCTATACTTGGCTACAGAATGGCTACATGAATGCTCCTGATGTCACACACACACACTGAACAGGAAGTTCAGAAGAGGAGTGAGCTTAATCACATTGAAATGCAGGCAGATCGATCTGCCCATACTTCTATAAGAGTCCCTCTTTTTGGTCCCCAAAGCCACTTTCTCTCCCACCTCCCTGAGATCTATCATCTACCTCCCAGCCTTTTCAACTTGCTCATTCTACTTTAGCCACTCTAATTACACACTATTTACCTACTGAAACAGAGCTTAGCAGTGCAGAGAAGTGGTGAAAGACCTATAAGTACCCGTGTGATGTCACAATATGAGCGGAGTTCCGGTGATGCTCCAGTCTGGACATGCTGAGAGTTGTAGTTCTCACATTTTATATTCCTCTCCATGTAATAGCCACTAATCCCACATAATAACAGTTTGGTCATGCTGGGTTTTTTAGTTCTCTTCTCTTATACCCCTCTCCCTATAATGTCCAGTGATACCCTTTAATAACAATCAGAATATTTGACAAAATGATCACTCTTGCTGTGTAGACAAAAGTTAACCAGACTAATCCCACCCCTCTCGCCCTATACTTCCTGGCTCCCGTTCACTAGCATGACAGCCCCCTCTTTCTATACTACTTGCCTCATGTGCACTAGCATGACAGGGGGAAAAAGAGAGATCGCAGTGGTATGAAACTGTGATGTCTAATGAAACAAGGGCAAATAAAGATATAATACATTTTGTTGGTTGTTCTTTTTTGTGTTTGGATTCTGGGTTTAGTTCCCCTTTGAATGTGTTTGAGTCTAAAAAATGGAATGGGGTGGCCTGGACCTTCTGTTATAGATGAATAGAAAGTCTGTGATGTCAAATAGCAACCTATGAAATTGACCCTAGTATGCGTGTGTCTTAAACAGGGAAGTTAGATTGTGAGTTCCACTGGGGACAGGAACTGATGAATGATGACAATCTCAGTATGGTGCTTTGAAATATATTGACACTATACATTGCTTATTATGTGCAGATTTTTATGTGATTAATCAGCAGCATACTAAAGTACCGGCTAGGTCGATGGCATGATAAAAATATACATATAAAGCCTAATTCACATTTCCGTGGAGCACGGTCCGTGAAATCCTGGACCGTGCTCCTTCTGAGGACGGGAGCGCATGGTGTCATTGGTTGCTATGACGCCGTGCGCTTCCTGAGGCCGCCGCTGTACAGTGATACACTTGTATCACTGTACAGCGGCGGCCTCAGGAAGCGTACGGCGTCATAGCAACCAATGACGCCATGCGCTCCCATCCTCAGAAGGAGCACGGTCCGGGATTTCACAGATCGTCCCGGACCATGTTCCACGGAAATGTGAATTAGGCTTAAGGCAGGGTTCACACTTCAGTTATTTGGTTAGTTATTTCCATCACTGATTTGGAGCCAAAACCAGATGCAAGTCAAAAATACAGAATAGGTTAAATCAAATCATTATACCTGATCTCTGAGTAGGCTTCACTGCTGGTTTTGGCTCTCAATAACTGATGTAAAAAATTTACCAAATACCTGGGAACTCAGCCTTAGGGCTCATGCACATGAATGTATTTTTTGTCTGTGTCTATTCCATTTTTCCTGTATCCTTGTTTGGTGGATCACAATTTGCGGATCACAGAACAACAATGAGCCCTTAGGGTGCATTCACACAAACATATGTGTACAAAACATTGGTCCACAAAAACTGATAGCATCTGTGTGACGTCCTTGTTGCGTCCCTTTTTATTGCGGATCCATTGTAACAATGCCTATTCTTGTCCGCAAAACGGTCAAGAACAGGACATGTTCTATAGTTTTCGCGGGGCTATGGAATGGACATACGTCGCATCTTTTGCAGACTCATTGAAATTAATGGATTGGAGGTGGACCAAAAATACGGTCGCGTGAATGGGGCCTTACAGACATTTTCTGCTTGTAAATTGACCTCCAGCTCAGATTTTCCAATGCCTAGAGTGAAAACTGGGGCAAATTGTAAACCAATAGATTTTGTTGTAGAAATGCAGCCAAATCTGTGTAAAATTCATATCAGGTTCATTCATGTGGACACGTAGCCTACAAGGAACAGAACAACAAACAATAAACTGACAGGGATCAAACTTTTAATCTTTGTCCCCTTTCCTCTAGTACACCACTGGCCAGTAATAATGCATCTCCATCTTTGAGTTGTCAGAATGTCCATTCCCATGTGCAATGCCACAGTTATGAAAAAGATTAAAACATGCCCATTTGTATAATCTGAGACATTATTGAAAGAATGCTGCAAACGTGTTGACTTGCTATAAATATTAATTTTTTTTATTGTTACAGGTGACAAAATGTTGCTATGTGAAAATAAGAAAATAGATCCTAAATCAATAAAAACTCAACCCTAAAAATTAATCATTTTTAGAATCACATGCTAATTTTATATATTTATGATGTGCTGTATTAACTAACTATACAAACAAATTAAATGAAAAGAAAACTAATGGCATAAAATATAGAGATTTTATGTGATGTGCACTTACTATCATCCCATCTCTAATGTATGCTTTTTTTCTGAAAGTTGTGTCCCTGTTAATGTAGTGAAAAGAAAAATATAATTTTATTTCTTATGTCTCTCAAATTTTGTCTCAGTCAAAAAGTGATTAATTTTTATTTTTTTGCCATAAAAAGAAATACATTGGTTTTAGAGGAAAACTTACATTAACAAAAAATATATATATTTTTTTTAAATATTTGCCCTTCTGATAATCTGCCATGAATATTAGGGCACCATCACACATGGCAGATTTTATTGCTGCAATTCAGTTCCATTTATCATTTCTGCAACAAAATCTGCTGTGTGTAGAGGCACCCTAAAGCCTCACTCACACGTCAGTGTTTTAGATATAGATTTCCATCAGTGATTGTGAGCCAAAACCAGGATTGGAGCCTCCACAGACATAAGGTATAAGGGAAAAAATCTGTACCTGTTCTCTTCTGTACCTGATTTTGGCTCAAAATCACTGATGGAAATAACTGACCAAACACTGACGTGTGAATGAGACATAAGGCCTGGGCTACACTGCGACTTTTTGTGGCCCGACTGATTGATTTTAACTATTGAACCACAGCTGTCATTCAATGGGTAAAATCAATCAGTCATGCTACAAAAAGTCGCAGTGTAGCCCAGACCTACTTCACACACTGCTGATTTTGTTGCAGAATTTTCTGTATCTGAAAATCAGTTCTATTCATTTGAAATTGGCAGCAAGCACATGGATTTCTGTAAGCCCTATTCAGATGAATGAAACTGATTTTCAGTGGTGGAAAATTATGTAAAAAAATCTGCAGCGTGTGAAGGAACCCTAAGGCCGCTTTCAGAAGAGTGAGTGTAACGCTCCAGACTCACAGCCCAGCACCTGTCCTGAACTTCCAGCACTGCCGGGGTCGCATAGCATTATAGTGATTTATGATGCTATGTCACCCTTACAGTTCTGGAATGTATTGGATAACACTTACAGCATTATGTCAGTGTTATCCAATACATTCCAGAACTGTAAGGGTTACATAGCATCATAAATCACTATAATGCTATGTGACCCTGGCAGTGCTGGAAGTTCAGGACAGGTGCTGAGCTGCGAGTCTGGAGCGTTACACTCGCTCGTCTAAAGTGGCCTATGGTCCATTTTAGATGAGCTAGTTCCACACTCCAGACTACATACCAGCATAAATCAATATGCTATGATCCAGTCAGTGCTGGGAGGTCAGGACGGGAGCTGTCTCATACTCACGCTGCGAGTCCGGAGTGTGGAACTCGCTCATCTGAAAGGGGCCTTACAGTTCTGGAATGTATTGCATAACAATGACATAAAGCTGTCAATGTTATCCAATACATCCCAGAACTGTAAGGTTACATAGCGTCATAAATCAATATAATGCTAGGCGACCCCGGCAGTGCTGGAAGTTCAGAACGGAGCTGCTTCATACTCACACTGCGAGTCCAGAGTGTGACACTCATCTGAAAGGGGCTTAAAAGGCTGACATTTTATCAGATTTTCAGACTCTCAGCTTTTTTATAATGTAGAAAATAGTAAGAGGTTGTGCAGGTTTCTTTTGACATTTTCAAACGTTCTTTAATCGTTAACAGTGTCATCCTAGGCTTTCTCCTATAAAAAAAACAAAACAAAAAAAAACTACTTACTCTGTTTATTCCTTATCTGCTCATGCAGGACATATCATCAATAAGGTCAAGTAGTGAAGGAGAAATTTAGGATCAGTGCACAATTCAGTTATTTGGTTAGTTACTTCCATCAGTTAGGGATTATGCACACAGCCATATGGCTGTGGTGCCCATATTGAGGACTGCAAACAGCAGGTTCGCAATATACGGACCCTGACTGTGTGCACTCCGTATCATGAATGCGGACCCATTGACTTGAATGGGTCCGCAAGATATGGAGCAGTGTGGATCGGCGGCACGGATCAGAAGCCCATGGAAGCACTATGAAGCACCTCAGTGGAATTTAGGTCCGTGCCTCCACAACGCAAAAAAATAGAACATGTTCTACGTATCTAGCAGATCGCAAATGGCGTGCACTTGGTGGGTTCCTGTGCATTGCGGACCACCATTTACAGTCCCTCGCAGCACGGGTACGGGGCACATATGCTTGTCTGCATGAGACTTATTGTGAGCCAAAACTGGGAGTGAAGCCTACACAGAGTTAAGGTAAAAGGGAAGGATCTGCACCCTTTCTGTGTTTTTGAACTGTGCTTGGTTTTGGCTCACAATTGATTGAAATTACTGATAAAATAACTGAAGTGTGAACTCACACATAAAACAGCTGTATTTGGCGTCAGTTTAGGCTGACACATTGATGGGCTTCAAATGTATGGTGTGGGCCATCATCAGCTTCATCTTGTACTCTGTGGAACCAGTATGACCCTGATCGTAATATACAATTAAAGATAATTTTGCACTGCTCACTAGTACACTGTTGTCATACTCTTAGAGTAAATTAAAATGTGGCAGATTTGTTGCCGAAATTTTTGTGAATGAAAATCTGTTTGATATGGAAGCCCCAGATAAATGAGACAGTCTCAGAAATTTCTGCAGCATGTGAATATGGCCTTACTTAGCCCCTGACTGGTCCTGTAAGCAAATTAAGCTAGGTTGTGATTACTTTAAGGTTTATTTCACAGAAGAAAAAATATCACAGTTTGGCCCCTTTCAGATGAGCGGGTATCACGCTGCTGACTCGCAGCCCAGCACCTGTCCTGAACTTCCAGCACTGCCGGGGTTGCATAGCATTATATTGATTTATGATGCTATGTAACCCTTACAGTTTTGGAATGCATTGGATAACACTGACAGCATTATGTAAGGGTTACACAGCATCATAAATCAATATAATGGTATGCAACCCCGGCAGTGCTGAAAGTTCAGGCCGGGTGCTGCGTTGCGAGTCTGCAGCGTGACACCCGCTCGTCTGAAAGGAGCCTTCCATTGGGTCAGGCAAATGAATATCCATATATCCATACCACCCATAGGCAACACCCTATCACTAGAAGATATGATATAGAAAACTTAACTTTCAATAAGCATATAATAAAACCGATATATGATAACTTTCATGGGGGCTACAAAACAAAAAAGATTACAACAATGTAACAATCCTATGAGGGAGAGGGAAGGGGACCCCTTTTCCTATACTGCACCCTAGATGCTCTAAAAAGTGCAAGGCAGCGTCCCCCAAATGAGCAACCCCTCACAGAAATCTCACCCTAATGCACCTTAATAAATCCCTACACTATCCTTAGGTGTCCTTCCCCTTCCCGAGTGTGAGTTCATGATAGGGAAGGAGATAATTGTACAATTGAGGTGCACAATCAAAAACCCTCCGACTAGATGAACAACCAGTGCATCATAAGAACAAGGCAGCGATTGCGACAGTGGAGCCACCTACACAACCTATGTGCCCAGGAGATGTCAGGAGGCACGTCAGTATCATTCTCAGCCCACACATAAAACCGGAAGGAAGTAGCCGTTGCCAATGAGACGTTCCCTCTGACAGCACAAGATCCATGAAGTGAAAGCTGTGCAGGCACACAGTGTTGGACTGAGGTTTCTGGGGGCCACCAGAGAAAATTGTTCTCAAGGCTCAACTCTTTTAACAGCTTTGAATCAAATAAATAGACCTTAGTGCCAAGTGAATGGCTCCAAAAACGGGCAAATGTTTTCTTTCTTTTGGAACTTTGAGACTTATTATACTGTAGTATAAGATCCTGGGCTTACCAGAGGAACCTCTGGTGGGCCCGTCCAACCTTGTAGGCACTGCAAGTTGAAAGCACTTCACCACACAGACACAACAATGAAGATTTGCTCCACAACAAAACGCACACCTCTTATCTGTGCAATGGAAGTGCTCTCCAAGAATGAAGCATACCCATGCTTGTGGTTCAATGCCATAGCTGAAAATAACACTGCCCAAGAAACAGTTAACCTTTGGCAGTTCTTGAGGATCCTCAAGTATAAGGCTGCAAGAGAGCTACCAAATTTATAATAGTTCTACCTAGGATGTAGTAACAGTATAGGGGAACCGCTGGTGGATAATTAAAATATAACAATAAAAATAAATAACATGAACAAGTGACATATACACAGTAGAGACACACTATTATGACCAGAGTCACTGCTGTGTGTAGCACAGATAGGTTGCCTGGGGGTGGATCCTTACAGTGAACACAATAATTGGCTTCATGTCTAGGGAATTAGGGGACCAGGGTAGTACTTGGAAGTCTTGGTCATGCTCTTTCAGACAATTCTAGCCGCGTGATGTCACATTGTCTTGATGGAAGATCCCATACCTCCAGAGAAGACAATCGGCATATATGGGTGTATGTGTTCTGCAATAATGGATTCATATCCAAATTGGTTGAGAGTTCCTTTTACTTGGATGCGTGAGCCCAGAGAATGCCACAAAAACGTTCCCTAGATCAAAATGGTGCAGTGACCTTCCATCTGCTTTGGAGCCACACACACAGTAAGGTTTACTGTACTGTTGCATTAGACACACATCTGGTAGCCCCCTGGCTTATTTTCCTAGTGAGTTGGTCCACTGTAGCGTGTTGGTTTGCTATCCCGTACCTTTGTAGCTGACGTTCACTTGTCACATCAATGGCACATGGTGCACCGCAGTTTCAATGTAGCTTATTTGCAGTGGTGCTCTTTGTCCACTAACAATACACTTTCACCACAGCAACATGTGAACAACTCCAAAACAGGACAGTTTCAGAAATACAGCCACCCTTGGCCTGAAAGTCAATAATAATCTCTTTTTGCAACACTGATGAATTGCCCTTTTTACCCCTGACAGTAATGAGGGGTAATGCAGACAGCCTATCGCACACCTTATATACCCACCAAGCCAGCTCACTACACGTCACTTCTTTCAGCTACACGCTGCCGATGTTGACAGTAGGAAGTGGTCATAATAATGTGACTCGACTGTGTATAACCTTATATTTGACACAAGGCAGATGGATAGGAAATAATACTGATGATTCAAAGTCTTTGGGTAAATACAATACAATAAAAAACCAAAATCAAAGTCTGAAACTTTGGCTGAAACAGATTATTTGATACCCAAGCGGTAAAGTAAAAAAAATTCCCTCCCAGTAAAGCGGTGTATACTACATAAACACATGGATAGATACATAATAACCTACTCCGCTAAACAATATACTAGTGGCTAAATAATACATCATTGGTGTTATCTCACACAAATAAAATGGTCCTTAAACATATGAATTGTACCGACGTCAAGACAGAACCTAGTGGAAGCAACTAAAACTGCTATTATAAATTTGGCAGCTATACTGGAGCCTCATATACTGAGAATACTTAAACACCACCCATGTCATGTTTCATTAGTGCAGACGCTGGCTGCATTTCATTCTTGGAGTACACTTGTTCAGGCGTGGGGGGGCGTTCCAGTGTGGAGTACATTTTCTTTGTTGTGTCTACGTGGTGGAGAGCATCTTCCTTACAGCAACCTCACTGCCTTCCTGGATCTTGTGACGCTGGAGGGTGTCTCATTGGTACCAGCTAATTCCCAGCTGCTGGCTTTATGGCGAGACCACGGATGATATAAACTTGCCTCCTATCATTTCCTAGGCAATGTGGGAGGTCTAAGTGGCTAGATCGCAGGCCTAAAGATGGCTGCCTTGTTGTTCCTATGATGCACCGTTCATTTGTTCTCCTTCCCTAATCAACCTGCCTTTTTACCTCTCTTTTTGTGTTATGTTATCCCCATGAAAGTTACCATATGTTGGTTTTATTATAAGTTTATTAAAAGTTAAGTTTTATGTACCATATTTTCTAGTGATAGTTTATTTCACGTGAACAATGTTTGTGTCGGGATGCAGTCAGTTGTTACAACAGATAGCATCCGTAGTGAACTCATGACCCATAAATAAACCCACACTGACTCACAAATAAAACAAAAAAAATCTTTTAATAAATTATTAAAATGGGCTGGGTGACCCTGTATAATGTCTCAACATATAGGAAAACATAAAGCACAGGAGGTCATAAATAATGCAGTCCTGTGAGTACAGCTGGTAAGTAGTTTGTGAACACTGCAGTGAATCTCTATGTGTAATTAATAGCACACAGTAGCTGTACTACAGTATCAATATCAGACATTTACTAGGCACATTCACTAAAACTGAGGCAATATATTTTCATAAACCTGTCCTGTAAATCTTTATGGTTTATAGACACAGACTTACGGTACTTTTTGGATAAGATGCAATTTTTTTCCCCACAAAATGGGGGGAAAGTGGCAGAGCGTCTTATAGTACACAGCAGGACCAAGAAGTGATGGATCAGTGTGAGCTGGATCTGCAGTGCTGTCTGGGGCATGCGAGGTAAATTTATTTATTCATTTTTTTTGTAACATCTAATCTGAGGTCTGATGGGGGCTAGGGGGTCCGATTTGAGACTGAGTGGGGCTGGGGGGGGGGAGCAATCTGAGGCTGATAGGTTCTGATTGGGGGTCTAATCTTAGGCTGATGGAGGCTGGAGGGGGTCCAATCTGAGGCTGATTGGGGCTTGTGGGGTTGATCTGAGACAGAATGGTGCTCGGGGGTGCGATCTAAGGCTAATAGGCCCTTATTGGAGGTCTGATATGAGTCTGATGGGGTCTGATCTGAGTCTGATGGGGTCTGATATGAGGCTGATTGCTTTTTGGGTGCCTGATCTGAGTCTAATGGGGGCTGATCTGAGACTAATGGAGGCTGGGCGGTCTGATGGGGGTCTGATCTGAAGGTGATGGAGGCTGGGGGTGGGGGGTCTGATCTAAGGCTGATAGGGGGTCTGATTTTAGGGTCTGATCTGAGATCTGATAAAGAATGGGGGTCTGCTTTGAGGCCTGATGGAAAATATTTTTTTTTCTTATTTTTCTCCTCCAATCCTAGGTGCTTTTATAGTCCAGCGTGTCTTATAGTCTGAAAAATAAGGTGATCACTGAACACACATGCAACTACAAGTAGCTTGGTTCATGTACCACTAGTTAAAGGGTTTATATCACAGCCTGTAACAGAATATATGGCTGGTAGCAGTTGAAAATTTAAACTGAGCATGTTCAACCAGCTTAGGCTGCGTTCACTTCACCGTTAGGGATTCCGTTCAGGCTTTCCGTTATAACGGAAAGAAACGGAATCCCTAGGACGGACATCAAAACGGACACCTTTAAGAGGCATTCCGTTTTGATCCGTCATAATAGAAGCCTATGGGAAAGAATAACGTATCCGTCTGGATGCCGTTACGCTGGACGGAAACCAAAGTTCTGTCGACAGGACTTAGGTTTCCGTCGAGCATAACGGCATCCAGACGGATCCGTTATTCTTTCCCATAGGCTTCTATTATGACGGATCAAAATGGAATGCCTCTTAAAGGTGTCCGTTTTGATGTCCGTCCTAGGGATTCCGTTTCTTTCTGTTATAACGGAAAGCCTGAACGGAATCCCTAACGGTGATGTGAACGAGCCCTTAGTGAGACGACAAAAAATAAGGACAAGAACAAACAGCAGGCAGCGCTATACGGATACATTTTATTAAATAGCTCACTGGCTATACTAAATTTTTAATTACATGCAATTACAAAAGTATTCAGATCCAGGTGCTGGTTTGAAAATTGTAAAATATGTTTCGTAACACAGTCCCTTTCAACACCCAGTGGTAAGTGTATCATCAGGATGGAACGCCAAGCCACAACTGGTAATTTGTGGCAGCGTGTCCAGCACCAAGATGGCAGTAAATGGCCACAAGATATACGCCCTATTTATAAAGGTCAATTGTGCCTTATTGGCGGGTACTTACTCAGCCATGAATGAAAAATGGAAAATGTATTCTGGAGTTCCACCCACCCACCTTCTCCCAGCACATCCCACCCCACATCAGTAATACCCTATGTCTAGATGCTTTTAGCATCCACATTGTCAGGGGATCCTCAGATAGCCTTTGCTGAACAACAGTTGCCAGAGCATCAAGCACTGGAGTGGTGCTGGTATCCCTAAGATATTGAACAAAATCAAGAAGATAAACAGGCTAAAAAGCCCCATACCAGAATTTGGCATGACCAATACTAACAATTAAAGAGAATGAACATATCAGAACAGCAATTCTAGGAATAAGTGTTAAAGTCTCTATATGAGGTGGCAATAGCAAAAGTATAGCTGTTTATAGCATTATATGAATATATATTTATTCATTAAGTGTGTGTATCCCTCTATATCAGTCAATATAATGTAGAACAGTACAATAAAAGGATGCACCCCCTGCACACACCACTCATTAAAAACATATAGCACATATATAGCAAATAACCTCTTCCATTGTTGAAATAAAAAATAAGGGTATTGATCCATGACATAAAAAATAGACCTGAATGAGGATTGATGTAGAAAAGCCCAAGATTGAACCCATACATCGCTCAAATGAAACAAGTGAAAGATGTTTGCTTTTTCAGGCCTTCAGGATTCACAGTGTGTACTTGAAAGATCCACTCAGGGGCATTTATCAAGGCATGTATGCCACTATTGTGGCATAAATATGGTGCATGTCATGTCTACACCATAATTTGCAACATTTTAAGCTTCTAGGCACTTTTCTGAAATGCCTAGAAAAAGGGGCTGGACATCGCACCTCCTGACGCATCTAATATATAAAGCTCAGTGTATGTATGTATGTGTGTGTGTATGTCCACTAAAGGAATCTGCACCGTTGCATTTACAGTCACGAAATTTGGTACAGAGGTACATCAGGTGTCCGGGAAGGTTTTAGACCGGGTCTCTAGGACATACAGTTCCTGAGATATTCCCAAAAAATGTAAATATGGCACATCACATGACCTACATTAACCAATAGAAGCATGCAGGTCTTTCTCTTCATATTCAATTGCCATACACACGGTCACATGTCCCTTATCAGCCAAAAGAAGCAGGTCCTTAGTCTCCACATACACAGAGTTTTACACCAGGTTTCCATAACAACCCAGCCATTTTTCTTCACTGCTGTAGGTCAGCTTTAAAGGTGCAGAGTGCTGTGGATGACACTGTTAAGGGAGCGGAGTGCTGTGGAGGTCAGAGGCAGGTAGGGTGGCCATTTAGGCCACTCTCAAAAGACAGACTTGAAAACCCTGCCCTCAGGTCCAGCTAAGCCATGCCTGACCCTGTTAGGCCACTCCTACTCCCACAAAATGAAGGTAAAAATCAATTTCTGTCAGCTGCAGGGGTGGGAGGGAGAGTTACTTTCTCCCTGCAGCTCATGCTCAGACTGCACAGTGCTGCTGTCTGAGAGGGCGCTGTTCAAAAGGACATCCCTGTGTCCATCCAGGTCCTGCGCTGGATGGAGAACAGGGAGTCTGGAAGCCAGACTGTGCGGCCTAAAACTGGACCTCTGGCCACCCTAGGGGCAGGCTGCTGTGGAGGTCACAGTTAAGGGGACTGTCCACTATGGAGGTCAGTGTTAAGGGGCAGATTGCTGTAGAGGCCACTGTTAAGGGGACAGGGTATTGTGGAAATCACTGTTAAGGAGATGGGGTACTGTGGAGGTCACTAATAAAGGGGCAGCCCCTGTGGAGGTCACTGTTAAGGTGGCAGGATGCTGTGGAGGACTCTGTTAAGGGGGCAAGGAACTGTGGAGGTCATAGTTAAGGGGACTGTCTTGCAGCTATGTGTGGCCAGATAGATTACTCCTACTGATGTGTGGCCAGATAGATCACTCCTACTGTCTTGCAGCTATGTGTGGCCAGATAGATCACTCCTACTGACGTGCCCTTAATGAATGACCTAATCTTGTACGTTACTGGTGGATTAGCTTACAAACTCCTTTCTCACCTTAAAAGAGTCACATGTGACAGAACCACTGCACCTATAGATGCCCACAATACTTTATTGAAGAGCTACATTTTAGTTACTAATGTTTGAAAAAACAAAAGCTATGGAACAATCCTTCCCTTATGTTTTGGCCCCTGCGATAGATAATTGCTGGCGTCTCGCCAACCAGGTGACTCACATAGGGTCCTTTCTAAGGAAACCCCAAAATCTGTTGATAATATCGCTCAACACATTGTAGGAGGCATCATAACTTCCAATGATGCATATTTGACCATCCTATGCGGCGATATCCTTCTAGTTTAATAACATTCAATTGCAGCTTAGGGAATAGTGATATGCTAACATAAGTATCCTCTGTGGGTACCCTGTAGTACAAACATTTATCATGTAGAGAAAGTTAATACAAGCCACTTACTAATGTATTTTATTCTCCATATTGCTTCCTTTACTGGCTTGATTCATTTTTCCATTGCATTATACACTGTTTGTATCCAGAGGTTATGACCGCCCTGCAATCCAGCAGTGGTGGCTGCGCTTGCACACTATAGGAAAAGGTGCCCCCCTCTCTGGTGGCCAGGAACGTATTTGTTCTGCAGTGGTGGCCATAACCCTTCTAAATGAGAAGTGCATGTGATTGAAAACTGAATCAAGCCATCTACGGAGGCAATATGGAGAATCACAATACATTAGTAATTGGCTTGTATTACCTTTCTCTACATGATAAATGCAACCCCTTTAAAGAAGCACTCCCATAAAAAAATTGTATTCTCTAGCCATTAGAAAGTTAATTTAATTAGTAATTAAATAGTAATTAGTAATTACCAATGTCTGTTGTTCAGTACAGAAACAAATTCAAGAAATCTTTCACTCCCCCTCGCTTCATCTATAATTCGGGCCCATAATATAATGGATTATGTCAATATTTCCATTTCTGCAATAAATACTACCAGCAAATTTAGACAATGACATGCAAGCCCATTAGCGTAGAAGATTTTGTTATTGAAGGTAAAGAAAGATATTGAGGGACATTTATCAAGACCTGCATTTTCTTTGCTGCTTTTGATTTCTTCGGTGCCACTGGAGGATGTGCCAAATATATGTAGAAGCGCATTCCCACTGGCCACACCACAGTCTAAAATCTATGGCAGCCTCCTAACTTCTGTAGATTTCTCTTTATGTATACCAGGAAACTGGCATGGATACAGATAAATGTGGCAGACCTGCAGTGCTGCCCCCTCACAGCCCTTGCCACACCCCCTTCTCTCGCCTAAAAAATGGCGTGAAGAGGGAAAAGTCACAGATTTTGATGCAAGTACTGCGTGCATATAAATCTGTGACTTTATTACTCCACAAATTTGAATAAATAGAATTGTAAATGTCCCCCATTGTACTCCAGATTGAATTGTACAAGTTACATTGAAAAGTAATTTTCTGAGAAAACATTTAGTTAGATAAGTTATTGAACACCCTTGTAGAAGAACAAGCACTAGTTCGTTGTGGAGTCCCATGTATATCACCCCCCCTGACGAAGGTAATGTCATATGTCTCTACATCCCCAAGTTCTAGGCTAGCAAGTAAGATGTCCTAATACATCCACTCTAATTTCCCCCAGATATCAATTGAGTACTACTAATACTAAAGTAAATACTGATATTCTAATACTGATATTGTGTCAAACTCCCAACCCTGAAACTTTACTTCTCCCTTTTAGTGGATCTAAATATATGTGATCTTTGGGGAAGCTGTAGAAACTAATTGTGAATGCTGAGGAAAAGAATGACAATTGTTGGTAACTAGAGATGAGCAAATCGAAGCTGACGAAGTGGAATTTGATCCGAATTTCAGGAAATATTCGATTCGCACCAAATCTGAATTTCCTGAAGATTCGCGGTAACGAATCGCATTTTTTTCCCTAAAATGGCGGCTGCACGTGTTAGGACATGGAGCAAGGAACTGTGGGAACGAGGGATCACCCACAATGCCATGCATGCAGCCAATCAGCAGCCAGCCAGCCCTGTGATGTCACAGCCCTATAAATAGCCTTAGCCATCTTGGATTCTGCCATTCTCCAGTGAACTTAGTGCAGGGAGAGACGTTAGCAGACACTAGGGAAAGTGATAGGGAGGAAAGTATTGAAGCAGAACAGGGTTCAATAGGGGTGTTTAGAGACAGGGTAATAGGAAAAATTCTATTACACCTTGGTGCAGTGACTGGAGTTCAAAATTGCCATAATACAGCTGCTCATTTCAGGTTTGCAATAGATCATACCTCTGTAATTCCGATTATTGGGGTCTTATTAACCCTTGTGCGCTGTAGTTACATTTAGTAAAGCCCTTTTTTATTGTTTTAGTGTTGGAAAACAGAAAGGGCTTATTAGCTGTTGTGTGGTGAAGCGGAAAATTACATCCCTTTGTAGCATGTATTAGTGGCAAAAAAAAGTTTTATTTGACGTACAGCGCTGAAGTTATATGTTGTAAAGCCTTCTGTCGTTTATTAGTGGTGGAAAAAGATTTATTAGCCGTTGTGTGGTGAAGTGGGACAATTACAGCCCTTTGTAACGTGTATTAGTGGCAAAAAAAGTTTTATTTGGCATACAGCGCCGAAGTTATATGTTGTAAAGCCTTCTGTCGTTTATTAGTGGTGGAAAAAAACGTATTAATCGTTGTGAGCTGAAGCGGGAAAATTACAGCCCTTTGTAGTGTGTATTAGGGGCAAAAAAAAGTTTTATTTGGCATACAGCGCCGAAGTTATATGTTGTAAAGCCTTCTGTTGTTTATTAGTGGTGGAAAAAAAACTTATTAGACGTTGTGAGCTGAAGCGGGAAAATTACAGCCCTTTGTAGCGTGTATTAGTGGCAAAAAAAGTTTTACTTGCCGTACAGACCCGAAGTTATATGTTGTAAAGCCTTCTATCATTTATTAGTGGTGGAAAAAACACTTATTAGCGATTGTGTGCGGAAATGGGAAAATTACAGCCCTTTGTAGTGTGTTTTAATTTCCTTTTTATTTATTTGATCAAACAGTATGTCAGACAGAGAAGTGACAGGTCCTGCACAGGGGAGTGGCAGAGGCCTAAATGTTTCTGGCGCAGGCACAGGTTGCAGCAGAGTAAGGGGGCATGGCAGCAGGGGTCACTTTGAGAGGCCTGAGCTCCCGGTGTCATCTAGCGGTCGTGTCTTGACCAGCAACCCAATGGTTCTTGAATTGTTGACTCGGTCTTCGACTTCGTCCCAAATGACATCAGACACCCCCAGTCGAGAGTCGGTGGGTTCATCAGACACAACCCTTAGTTGGCATGGCCCGGGAGCAGGCCCTGTGCCCTCACCTGTCCTCAACCTGCCTCTATCCTTTTCTGTTCCCTCAGCCAGAGAAGTACTGTATGCTGTGGGCTCAGCTCCACTATAAAGTAAGGACAAGCTACTAGAGGACAGTCAGCAGCTACTGGCCAGCCAAGATGTGGACGAGACATCCGCAGCTTCCTCTGGTAGGCGGGCAAGTAGTGATGAGGAGAATGGCGTGGGAGCTGGTGTTGCGAGTGGTCAGGCTCCTGACCCAGAGACCGTTGAGGAGCACATCAGTGACGTGCAGACAGTACTCGATGATGATGATGTAGCCGATCGCACTTGGGAGCCGGGTGAGGGTGGCAGCTTGTCCAGTGGGAGGTTGGGAGCCAAACGTACCCGAGGTAGACCACCCACTTTGCAGGAGCCTACCGGGATGAAAAGTAGTGGTGCAGGGGTTCACACAGGCAGCGGTGGTAGCAGCCAGTCAGTGCGGAGTGTTGGGGGTAAAATCACCAACTCGGCGGTGTGGCAGTTTTTTGTTAAGCTGCCGGGTGAGGTGAACCTAGCCATTTGTAGAATCTGTGGAAGGTGAAGCGTGGCCAGAGTACCAATGTTGGCACCATGGCCCTGTGTCAACATATGCAGCGTCACCATTAAGTGGCCTGAGAGAACCGTGGCTTCAATGTGGTGGTCCAGCCTGCCGCAGCAGCTGCTGCAACACCCAGTGGCACGCACCCGATTTCAGGCAGTCAAGGCTCCACCACCTCAGCCGAAGTGAGCTGTCTGTCCTTCTCATTATCTGATGCTGCTGCTCCTCCTCCTATTCCTCGTCAGTCATTCTGTCAGCAATCAATCAGCGAAGCGATTGCCAAGAGACAGCAGTATGCGTGTACACATCCAACGGCGCGGAAGCTGAACGTGCTCCTGGCCAAGTTGATGGTGCTGCAGTCCCTCCCTTTCCAAGTGGTGGACTCTGAACCTTTCAGAGAACTGATGACTTGTGCTGAGCCGAGGTGGAGAGTTCCAAGCCGTCATTTCTTTGCGAAACAGGAAGTACCTGCCCTGCACAAATATGTAGAACAGAAGGTGGGCCAGTCCTTGAGCCTGTCGGTGTCTGCCAAAGTGCACGGCAGTGCCGACGTGTGGAGCTCTAATTATGGTCAGGGACAGTATATGTCCTTTACGGCCCACTGGGTAAATGTGGTTCCTGCACAGCCAAACCAGCAACTTGGCAAAGCGACGCTGCTTCCGCCTCCACGTTCTCAGGCTGTTGGTCCTGCGACAATGTCTGCCTCCTCATCCTCCACCGTGTCCTCAGCCTCCACTCCAGGGACAATTCACAGTGCCCCTCCAGCATACCACATGTGCAGGGCACGGCGGTGTCACGTGGTTCTACACCTCGTTTACTGGGCGAACGGAGTCACACAGGGGAGGAACTGCTCTGCGTCAATCATCAAGAAATCCAATTCTGGCTTTCTCCGTGACAACTCAAAATCGGAACAATGGTGACCGACAATGGGAAGAACATGGTGTCTGAGCTGCGTCAAGGAGGGCTGTGCCATGCGCCCTGCATGGAGCACGTGTTCCATCTAGTTGTCAAGCGGTTCCTAAAGTCTTCGACCAATCTGCAAGACATCCTAAAAATGGCCAGGAAACTTTGCATGCACTTCAGCAACTCGTAAGCTACCAAACACACCCTCCTTGAGCTACAGCAGCAGAACGGCATCCCCAAACGTAGGCTGATATGTGACGTTTCCACCCGTTGGAATTCCACCCTCCATATGTTGGACCGACTGTACGAACAGGGAAAGGCCATAAACGATTTCTTGATAATCCAAGCGGACAGAGGTACCCCCCAGTGTAACTTCGATGTCAGCCAGTGGCAGCTCATGTGTGACACCTGCGTTAGCTCATGCCTTTTGATGAGGCCTCTTTATTTGTCAGTCACCAGGACAACGGGATGAACAACGTCATTCCACTCATTCATAAACTGGAAAAGATGCTGGTAAATCTGTCTGGTCAGGGGACAGGAGATATGGCGACTACATCTCACGGCCACATGAGCCCTGTGGAGGCTGAACTGGAGGAGGAGGACACTGGAGCACAAACAATGCGTAGAGAAATGGGTGGTTTTTCTACCCAGGTGACAGGAGAGGGGGAGCAGGAGCAGCCAGCGGAGCTACAGGGCGATGAGGAAGAGGAGGCAGAGGACCCAGACACACCGTGGCAGTATGCAGTGGAGATGGAGGCAGGGAGTCCCTCCGAATCACTTGCGCAAATGGCCCAATGCATGCTCACTTGCTGGCGTAGTGACAGCCGAATTGTCACCATTCGGTGGAGGGATGACTACTGGCTCTCCACCATGTTAGACGCTCGCTACCGGTCCAAAATGGGGGCCTTTTTTTACACCCGCCGAGAGGGACGGACGACAAACTGAACTACTATAGAGACATCCTATGTAGTCAGTTGGCCGCTGCCTATCTGCACCATAGTCCATCCTCTCGCAGGTCTGACCGGGGGGCCCTCTGCGCTCACGTTCCACTGCCATGGCTGCTGAGGGGGGGGGGGTTTAGGAGCAGTACCAGCTCCACCATCACCACTACTCACCAGCAGCATCAGCTAGACCTGGAGCACGACCTGAACCAGTAGGTGGTGGTATACTTTGACAGCACCCTGCCACCCGTCATTGAAGATCCGCTGGACTACTGGGCAGCCAAACTAAATTTGTGGCCGCAACTGGCCGAGTTTGCTCTGGAAAAGCTGTCCTGCTCAGCCAGTAGTGTGGCATCAGAGCGGGTGTTTAGTGTGGCGGGGAGAACTCGCCTGTCCACCCAAAATGTGGAGAGACTGACATTTGCCAAGATGAATCAGGCTTGGATCAGCCAGGATTTCTACCCACCAATGCCTGATGCATTAGATTAGATCATCCATGCTGCCTTAACTAGAGACCAGTTTCTTCTGGCTACCTGATGCCACACATCTCATGCCAAGTGCTCCTTCTTACACCCACCATCATCAGTAGGTACTGTTATTGCCACCCACCTCCTCACACTGTTGTCGTGCCACTCTGTAGTATGCTGCTGATGCTGTTGCTGCTTCCACACTGTCTGTGGTCTCCTGATGCTGCTGCCTCCACACTGTCATCGTGCCACTCTGTGGTCTCCTGATGCTGCTGCCTCTACACTGTCGCCGTGCCACTCTGTGGTTTCCTGATGCTGCTGCCTCCACACTGTTGTCATGCCACTCTGTAGTCTGCTGCTGCCACTGCCACCTCCACCATGTCATCGTACCACTCTGTAGTCTCCTGATGCTACTGCCACCTCTACACTGTCGTCTTGCCACTCTGTAGTCTGCTGCCACCTCCACACTGTCGTCGTGCCACTCTGTAGTCTCCTGATGCTACTGCCACCTCTACACTGTTGTTGTGCCACTCTGTATGCTGCTCCTGATGCTGCTGCCTCCACACTATCGTCGTACCACTCTGTAGTCTCCTGATGCTACTGCCACCTCTACACTGTCATCATGCCACTCTGTATGCTGCTCTTGATGCTGCTGCCTCCACACTGTTGTCGTGCCACTCTGTAGTCTGCTGCCACTGCCACCTCCACACTGTCGTCATACCACTCTGTGGTCTCCTGATGCTACTGCTGCCTCTGCACTATCGTCATGCCACTCTGTAGTCTGCTGCTGCCACTGCCACACTGTCATCGTGCCACTCTGTAGTCTGCTGCTACTGCTACCTTCACATTGTCGTCAAACCACTCTGTAGTCTCCTAATGCTACAGCTGCTGCCACCTCCACACTGTTGTCGTGCCACTCTGTTGTCTCCTGATGCTACTGCTGCTGCCCCCACACTGTCGTGTGACTCAGTGGTCTCCTGATGTTGCTGCCTCTACACAGTCATTGTGCCACTCTGTGGTCTCCTGATGCTGCTGCCTCTACACTGTCACCATGCCACTCTGTGGTCTCCTGATGCTGCTGCCTCCACACTGTTATCATGCCACTCTGTAGTCTGCTGCTGCCACTGCCACCTCCACACTGTCGTCGTACCACTCTGTAGTCTCCTGATGCTACTGCCACCTCTACACTGTCGTTGTGCCATTCTGTATGCTGCTCCTGCCTCCACACTATTGTCGTACCACTCTGTAGTCTCCTGATGTTACTTCCACCTCTACACTGTCATCGTGCCAGTCTGTATGCTGCTCTTGATGCTGCTGCCTCTACACTGTTGTCGTGCCACTCTGTGGTCTCTGCTGTCTCTGCACTGTCGTCATGACACTCTGTAGTCTGCTGCTGCTGCCACTGCCACACTGTTGTCGTTCCACTCTGTAGTCTGCTGCTGCCACCTCCACACTGTCGTCGTACCACTCTGTGGTCTCCTGAAGCTACTGCTGCTGCCACTGCCACCTCCACATTGTCGTCGTGCCACTCTGTAGTCTCCTGATGCTACTGCCACCTCTACACTGTTGTTGTGCCACTCTGTATGCTGCTCCTGATGCTGCTGCCTCCACACTATCGTCGTACCACTCTGTAGTCTCCTGATGCTACTGCCACCTCTACACTGTCATCATGCCACTCTGTATGCTGCTCTTGATGCTGCTGTCTCCACACTGTTGTCGTGCCACTCTGTAGTCTGCTGCCACTGCCACCTCCACACTGTCGTCATACCACTCTGTGGTCTCCTGATGCTACTGCTGCCTCTGCACTATCGTCATGCCACTCTGTAGTCTGCTGCTGCCACTGCCACACTGTCATCGTGCCACTCTGTAGTCTGCTGCTACTGCCACCTTCACATTGTCGTCAAACCACTCTGTAGTCTCCTAATGCTACAGCTGCTGCCACCTCCACACTGTTGTCGTGCCACTCTGTTGTCTCCTGATGCTACTGCTGCTGCCCCCACACTGTCGTGTGACTCAGTGGTCTCCTGATGTTGCTGCCTCTACACAGTCATCGTGCCACTCTGTGGTCTCCTGATGCTGCTGCCTCTACACTGTCACCATGCCACTCTATGGTCTCCTGATGCTGCTGCCTCCACACTGTTATCATGCCACTCTGTAGTCTGCTGCTGCCACTGCCACCTCCACACTGTCGTCAAACCACTCTGTAGTCTCCTAATGCTACAGCTGCTGCCACCTCCACACTGTCGTCGTACCACTCTGTGGTCTCCTGATGCTACTGCTGCTGTCACTGCCACTTCCACACTGTAATCGTGCCACTCTGTTGTCTCCTGATGCTACTGCTGCTGCTGCCTCCACACTGTCATCATTTGACTCTGTGGTCTCCTGATGCTGCTGCCTCCACACTGTCATCGTGCCACTCTGTGGTCTCCTGATGCTGCTGCCTCTACACTGTCCCCGTGACACTCTGTGGTCTTCTGATTCTGCTGCCTCCACACTGTTGTCATGCCACTCTGTAGTCTGCTGCTGCCACTGCCACCTCCACACTGTCGTTGTGCCACTCTGTATTCTCCTGATGCTACAGCTGCTGCCACTGCCACCTCCACACTGTCGTCGTGCCACTCTGTAGTCTCCTGATGCTGCTGCCTCCACACTGTCGTCGTGCCAGTCTGTAGTCTCCTGATCCTCCACATCATGTCACCTTGCCACTCTGTCAGACCTTCTACAGTCACAGGCAGGTCACAGTTGACAACAATTGACACTTGTTCTACGTCAGTTCCTAGAGCACAGACGGTGGTGGTTATGGGAACTTTCCCCTTGCCATCTCTGTTGTCGTACCACTCTGTGGTCTCCTGATGCTACTGCTGCTGCCTCCACACTGTCATGCCACTTTGTGGTCTCCTGATGCTGCTGCCTCCACACTGTTGTCGTGCCACTCTGTGGTCTCCTGATGCTGCTGCCTCCGCAATGTCCTAGTGCCACTCTGTGGTCTCCTGATTCTGCTGCCTCCACACTGTCATTATGCCACTCTGTGGTCTCCTGATGCTGCTGCCTCCACACTGTCGTCGTGCCACTTTGTAGTCTCCTGATGCTACTGCCGCTGCCACGGGGCTCTACTTGTATAAGCGTTTAATAGAACAGGTTCTGTAGAAATCTATGTGGAATCTGTCAATTAGTGTAAAAGGAATGTGCTCTTTCATGCTATAGTAGGATTTTGGGCCTCTGCACGGTTCTTTATAGCTGGCGCTAATATTGACCTGTAAGGCTGAGTTCACATGAGTTATTTGATCAGTTTTGGCCCCATACCTGCTCAAATATGTTAAGTGTGCAGTGATTCTAAGAGCGACGCCTGTCACCTGCATATTATACTGACTCACAGTATTGTTTCACTACCACAGCAGACTCCCTATGCGTGTTACTGCAAGGCACCGTGTTCTACACCACTATACAGGCTCTCTGCAACCAGGAAGTAGCCATTTTTTAATCTGATTCGCCACAAATTAATTCAGATGGAATCAAATAGTTTTGGAAAATTCGGCAAACCGACCAAATCGAATTTTTGAAAAATTCGCTTATCTGTAACCAATAAAGAGGCCCTTGAGATTTCTCCAAGATAGCTGCAGGAGGTTAGAGAACTGTGTGTTTGATACCAGCAGGATGGAGCGAAGACAAAGATGGAGAGAAAGATTGGGGAGTTAAAATGGTCCTGAGGACAATAGGTAATTTAGGTTAGGGGAAGTAATAAACAGCTGATTGGCTAGAGTAGTGTGGGGGTGGCTAAGGTTCAAAAAGGCAATCATAAGCAGAACAAGTTTTGGATTTAGTTAGGGCAGTGTGCATCCTTTGCTGACCTGAAGATGAGTCTGGGAATTTCAGAAACAACTAAGAATAATGCTCCATTGGCACAAGGCGGCAACACTGTTAGAAGACTGAAGAATTCTCATCTGCAATGAGGCTGAGGTGGAAGGTGGTTATCCCTCAGCAATTTAATATACTGCACGGCAGGGTAAGAAACCTTTAAACTTTCTTTTGAAACATGGAGTGAAAGTTTGGTGAACCATTCCCTGCCCACCCCTAATATAATCCAGTCTGTTAGCAAGTACAGTGACACAACTTCTCTGTAAATTCCCTATTTCAAATCACAATAATGGAGTGCACAGTCCTCCCAGTTACCCAATGTAAGCCAGCAGCAACTGCAGGTTGGTCCTTCTGTGCGTCCCCAGACAAATGGTAATGGTCCTGATGAGATGTTGTGCCACGTTGTACACCCTTAGGCCGTCTCTCCCTGGGGTTTGGTGCAGTGAAACAATGGTGTGAAAGGATCAGAAAGACATAGAAAAACAGGTGCAAAAGATGAATTACTGTATATCCAGCTGTACAAGGTGTAATGTTCTAAATTCTGAACTGTCTGGAGATGTCTGGACACAAATTTCAAACTAGTATTTCATGTTATCACTCGATTTCAGAGATTTCAAATGCAACCCTCTGTATTATAAGAAACACTTTTATTTTCCCAGACCACACCCCAAAAAATAAAAATTTAACTGTCTGGAGATATCCTGACACAGATTCTTGACTAGTATTTCACATTATGACTCCAAGATTTCAAAGCAACCCTCTGTATTATAAGACACAGGTTGCACATTTGTATTCTGTATTGCTATATTTCGCAAAAAAAACGTTGAACTGTCTGGAGATGCCCTGACACAGATTTTGGACCAGTATTTCAGGTGTGTTCACTGCGATTCCAAATGCTATCTATCCTCTAGATCAGGGGATCACAACCTTTTTTGATCTGAGGGCCGCATTATCACATTGCTCTATTTCAAGAGGCCGCAAATAAAAAAAAAAGTTGATTGTGCCCATTTCCATCAGCCTATTACACAGGCCAATGTAAAGTAACTTGGGAGGAATGATCATTATCACAGTCATTCCTCCTTCATTTAGTTATATTGATTATCAGTAGCACATCCCTGATTACACAAAGAGATGTGCGGCACGGTTATACCGACCAGTTATCATGAATGAGCGTTCCTATGAACACTTGTTCCCAGTAATTGAGCTGAATATCTCAGGGTAATAGGGGCTGAAAGAGATTTTCCAGTAAAAAAGAATTTAACAAGTTCTTTCAGCATGGCCCCTGAAACCAAAAAGTTATACCTGCTCTCTGCGCGGTTTTTACTTGGCAGTGTATGGCTATGGTCACATGCACCTGTCCAGCCAATCACTGGCTTCAGCAGTGATGTGGCCACAAGCAGCGTGTCACTGCTGAAGCCAGTCATTGACTGGAGAGGTGCATGTGACCATGGCCATGCACTGACAGGTGTAAAAGTGCAGAAACCGGAAGATGGAGGCAGAGGGGGCCAGAGCAGCATGAAGCAGGTAAGTATGAATCTTCTGTTTCAGGAACTTGTTAAAAGTCATTTTTACAGGAAAAGTGGCAACATTTCCTTCCTACAACAACAAATAAGGGTGGCGTGTGGATCACACAACCAAAAATGGACCATAGATAGGCGCCAATCACCCAAAAAGGTTATTAATTGTCACTAAAGCAGACAGTGGTACCAGATATTACATAAAATCACATAAATAGATGGAAGAGGTGCTGGAGGAAGTTATTCAAATAATAGGTGTTGCAGATTGGGTAACAACTTTAAATATGGTGTTAAATGTTCATACCAAAAAAATAAGGGGTATAAAATTGTTGCACTCACTTTACTGGGGAGGATGTCTCGCGGATAAAGCTCAAGACACCTTGAGACAGAGTCCCCCCGAGCCGAGTTCGCTCAAATGATTGCAGGAAGAAATGGCAGCAGCATGGGCAGCTTCTCATTAGATCCCTTTATTTGTAAAAACAATGGCTCTCTCAACGCGTTTCGGGGGGGGGGGGTGCCTAGAAGACCCCCTTCTTCAGGAGAAGGTAGTATAGACAATAAACACATTTTTAAACTTATTTTTTAATATATTTTTTCCACATAATTTGGAAGGACGGGGGACGCAAACCTTGGCTCTGGGGGCTGCGATTTGTGCACCCTTGCTCTAAATTATAAAATCCATGTTGTAGTTTTGAGCTTATTCCTCCCGCACAAAAAAACTGTACTTCTGTTAAAACAAAAAGAAATATTCTTTTAGGTAGCTGCTTTTGAGGATCTGTAGCAGCTGCAGCTGTGTTAAGGCAATAATTGCAGCTGGAAGCCAGGCTACACCCATCCACCCTCATTCACAGCCCAACACAGAGTGATGTTCTGCAAGGGCACTGCCCTGCCTGCTGCAGCACTTAGTTACAAACTGATTTGATCATCGTAAATAGGGAGCATTGTTGGTGTCGCACTTTGTAACTTTCCTCCGAAGCTGGAGCATGAAGTAGGGAATTTTCACAGAGGGGTCTATATCCCCTAAGGGCACATCTAGAGACCAAACGGATTCACTGGTGTTAGTAAATCAGATTCTAGGAGCTCATTGCAGAGGATTAGGGAGTGCATGAGTAGATACTCATTGGGATGCTAAGGCCAGCACCTCAAGGCGTAAAGGGCAAGCTCAGGCCATGTGCCCAATTTGTAGACCCAGATGTTAAATGGGGCAGACTCATCAGTCAGTATGTGCAGACATGTGCACACGTAGTCTTCCACCATGTTGCTAAAACGCTGCCTCCTGCTAAAATGGTCCGTATCAGAGGGTGGTGCTGGATGTTGTGGCGTGCTGACAAAGCTTTTGTACATTTCGACCATGCTAACCCTCCCTTCTGAGGTTCTGGCGGTGCCCCAGCTACGTTGGCAACTTCCTCCTCCTCGTGCTTCCACTGAGCCCTCACTGTCATGTGGGAACGCCTTCAGTAGCACGTCTACCAGTGTGCGCTTGTACTCGTACATCTTCCAATCATGCTTCAGTAACATAGTAACATAGTTTATAAGGCCAAAAAAAAGACATCTGTCCATCCAGTTCGGCCTGTTATCCTACAAGTTGATCCAGAGGAAGGCAAAAAACCCTGTGAGTTAGAAGCCAATTTTCCACACTTTAGGGGAAAAAATTCCTTCCCGACTCCAATCAGGCAATCAGAATAACTCCCTGGGTCAACGACCTCTCTCTAGTAACTATAACCTGTAATATTGTTACCCTCCAGAAATACATCCATGCCCCTCTTGAACTCTTTTAGTGAACTTACCATCACCACCTCCTCAGGCAGAGAGTTCCATAGTCTTACTGCTCTTACCATAAAGAATCCTCTTCTATGTTTGTGTACAAATCTTCTTTTCTCCAGACACAGAGGATGTCCCCTCGTCACAGTCACAGTCCTGGGGATAAATAGATCACGGGAGAGATCTATGTACTGACCCCTGATATATTTATACATAGTTATTAGATCTCCCCTCAGTCGTCTACATTTACCCAGTGGGCAGTTAGGGAGATATAACGTCTCTGCCTGTGCTTACTGGTCCATGTATCGGTGTTTATGTGGACCTTGCCACTCATGGCGTTGCGCAGTGCACCCCTGATTTTTTTTCCGCCACTTGTTCATTCATGGCAGGGTTGGCCTGTCTGGAAAATTAGTGGTGGCTGGGAACCACGTACTTTTTGGCAGCCGCCGTCATCAAGTTTTTAAAACTGTCTGTTTCCACCAGACAAAATGGCATTTCAAAGGCCAGGAATTCTAAAATGCTGGCATTCAGGGCCAGGGCTCACAGGTGGGTAGGTGGGAACTTCCTCTTTCTCTCCTGTGTTTGGGGGATGGACAGCTGAACGCTTCCATGGGACAGTGTGGAGATGCTCTGTGACACTGGTGGTGGTGCTGGTGTTGTTGTCAAATCCACTCTTTGAGGGGTGCTAGGTGACCCTGTCACTCCAGAGGAGGAGGAAGAGGCTGAGAACCACAGCAGAAGAGGGAGCAGGAGGAGCCTCAGATCTTTTGTGGTTTTTCAAATGTCTACACCACTGCAGCTTGTGCTTTGCAGTTATATGCCTGGTCATGCAGATGGTGCTCAGGTTTAGAACATTTATGCCTTGCTTCAGGTTCTGACTGCATAGTATCTTGTCGTCAGCACATTGCCTGAAAAACTGCCACGCCAGGGAACTCATTTGAGCAGGTTTTGGTGTGTTATGTCCCTCGGCGTATTGGTCATTAGCAGGTGTACTGGCTAGGGGCAGGCTGCTCTGGTTTTGCACCTCGCTCCCACTTTTGCTGTGCGGCTGGTGCTGCGTGACAACCACCTCTTCCTCAGAATTGCACATGTCACTCGGATGACCTGGATGCCATGTGAGGCCTAGAACTTCATCATCCTCCATATCATCTTCCACCCGATCCTCACCCCTGCCCTCCTTGCCGGTCTGCACACTGCAGAAAGCCACAGTAGTTGACACCTGTGTTTCATCATCATTATCAAAGACGTCCTCAATCTCACTTCTGTGGCAGGTCTAGTTGGATGGCCCATGGAGCCCCCGCTAGCAGAGTCATCAGAAAGTATGATTGATTGCTGCATGGCTTGGGGCTCAGACTGCTTGGCTGATGTGCAAGGGGTTGAGGTGGAAGACTGATGCCCGTCTTGGATGTCAGACATCCAATCTGCTACTGTCTCTGCTAGTTCTGGTCTCACCATTTGTACAGCGGTACAGGGCCTACAAAATGATGCAGAACGTCCTATCGCTTGCGTGCACCAGAGGAAGGTGTTTCAATTGGGCGCATAGCTGGCACGGCTTGACAATGTTCTCTCCCTGCAGCAGGAACTCCACCAACACCAGCAGCACCACGGCCATGTCCCCTATTTGATGTTCTCCTCATTTTTACGATCAACAAAAAAATTGGCTGACAAAAGAACAATTGTATTTACGTGTCACGTATGCAAATGAGGTGTATTTCCTCCACAAAAATGGATTTATGTCACTGACAGAATTAAAAGAAAGATTAACTATTGTATTTCCATGTCAAGGATGGGTTTGTGTCAACGACAGAATTAACTGACTGATTAACTCTCCTATTACAGTAAGATGGATGCAAAGGCAGTGTTAGAAACCCCAAGAAATGGCTTTATGTCACCAACACAATTAAGAGACTGATTAACTCTCCTACTGCAGTAAGACGGGTATAAAGGCGGTGTTATGAACCCCAAAAAATGGTTTTATATTACCGACACAATAAACAGACTGAATAACTCTCCTATTATGGTAAGATGGATGCAAACCCCCAAAAATGGCTTTATATCACTGACACAATTAACAGACTGAATAACTGTCCTATTACAGTAAGACAGATGCAAAGGCGGTGTTATGAACCCCAAAAAATAGCTTTATGTCACCAACACAATTAACAGGCTGATTAAGTCAGATGCAAAGACAGATGCAAATGCAGAGCTTGGAGCCCCAAAAAATTGCTGTAGGTCACCCATAGAATTAACAGCCCGATTAAGTATTGTATTTCTGTGTCACTGTTACCAAGGTACAACACCCACAAAAATGCATATATGTCACCCACAGAGTTATCAGCGACATTTAAACCCTTCACTTTCCTACACTTTCTTTCAGTGCAGCAGCGTCCTGTCCCTACACTAGTCAGGGCAGAATGGTGGCGCAACACGTGATCCGGCATTAATGCAAGCAGAGTCACATAGTGCGCCGGCCAATCACAGCCATGCCAATATTAGGCATGACTGTGATGGATTCCAAGTGCCAACAGCTTAAAAACTTGTTGATTGGCTGTGCTGCAGCCTTTCATCATGCTTTATTTAAAATCCAAGCAACAGACACGGACGTGCCAATGTCCGTGTTCGGGTGACCGGACACTGCAATGTTCGGTACGAACCCGAACATTACAGTCCGGGTTCGCTCATTCCTAGTACTGAGAGACCACTCACTTTCTTATGTAGATGCAAAATAGATCGGGATATGTGAGGGCTGAGACTTCGTATTGGCCCACTGGGCCTTCCACGTGTTGTTAGGTGCTTGCTGGCCAGGGATAAATCCCACCTGGTCAGAATTTACCAAGGTTGGGAGATAGCAATTTAGGCAGTTAGCCAATATGGAGGTGAAGATTTTCAGGTTAATATTAAGAAGGGAAAGAGGATGATAGTTTGCGGGATCTATGGGGTTTAGGAATTACTGTAATTAAAGAAGTGAGCATGTCTGTCTGCCTTGAAGAACATAACTGCAGAGCATTGTGTGGCAGGATAATATCTTTAAACTTTTTGAAGTAAAGTGCCGAGAACCCACCTGGGCCGGTGATTTGCCATTTTTCAATGACATTTTTTCTAAGTCTATTTCTTTATCAGAAATAGGAAGGTTAAGAGAATTAGCATCAGATGGTGGCAAATTAGTTACAATGGAGGTAATGTTAGAAACTGGGATGTCCACAGGGGGAGAGTATAGCTTTTGATAAAAAGTGTGAAATTGTTTATATATCTTCACAGGATTAGAGGTAACCTGTGCCCTCACCTTATTTATATTATGAACTGTGTTAATTCCTTGGTAAGCAAGTAACCTGCCAGCAAGTATTTCATCCAGTGTGTTAGCTAACATAAAATTTTGCCTGGGTCCATCCGTATTTTCTCAGTACGGTATCACTGAGTTTTATCGAGCTGAAGCTTGACATCATGAATAGCTTTAATTAGATACAGTGAGGGTTGTCCATTATTAGCTAGTTCTATACGGAACAATTTATATTCCAAGTTTGCTGCACTTTGGTACATTCCTTTTTTTGGATGACTAGTGATGAATATGGTGACTGCAGTGTTCCCCCTTACGGCAGTAGCACCTTGATTGTCCAAAGGAACTAAAGGATGAAAAAAGTGAAATAGAGATCCAGGTGACTGCCACAGCCAACAGGAATGTATGTCCACAAAGTTACAGGCTAAACCCTAAAGGAGCTATATCTTCAACTCCAAAGGGACTATCAACAATAGAGGAAATAGGTATATAAAATGTAGCATGTCATAAAGGTAACTGTGGTTAACCCCATACATCCACATTAAAATACCAGAATGGGCATAAAAGAAGACGCCTTTCACAATCTCATGTCATTCTGCTATACAAGGGAGGTGCACCACTATAATAAGCCAATGATATAAGAAAATCCAAATAAGGAACCATTCTTGTAGGTAAGAGGCCTGATGCTACACTGAACGGTATAAATGTATGGTTTTGTAGAACTAAGTCCTATGGGGTAGAAAGAAAGAAAAGAAAAAGAGATGCAAATTATGAACTTGTCAGGAGTGAAGTTGGAATCAAAACATGTGGCAATTATACAGAAAGGGCTCTCTTTTACACCTGCACCCTCCTTCGACTGTTTTACATGGGTAAAAGATGTCAATCTTTTTGCCCAGAAACTAGCATTACATAAAGAATTTAAATTGAAAGAAAGGGATACAAAAGAAAGTCGGAAAAAAGAGGAGAGAGCCCTACAGATTGTGGAAGAACTGGCCATTAAGGGAGAAGGTTATCCACCTGAATTAGTAGCCCCCTTCACTATGTTGGCCCCAAAGTCTAAATTTACCCCTCCATTTGCACAGTATGCCAATATTCCGTCATTAGTGGTCTAGTCACAGTGGAGCTACAAAAATTAAAAACAAAGAAAGTGGATGTTAGTTGTAATTTAACACAGGTTGAGAAGAAGGCCAAGAAAGAACTAACAAATAATGATGATCTGATAACTAAAACCTCAGACAAAAACCTTTTATATCAGTATTCAACACGACTTAGGTATTAAAGCAGGAGATTTTAGCAGTAGAGTTTTGACACTATTACGGTTCCTTTTGACACATATTTACTTTATATTCAATGGCAAATATTATTTACAGATCACAGGTACTGCGATGGGGACAGTATATGCACTGAGTTTTCAAGTTTATTTCTAAGGTGGTGAGAGGATAGAGTAGTTTTCACTGACATCCACAATCAATACACAAATCTCAATTTTGTTTCGGGGGAGATACATGATATTTTGATTTTGTGGGAAGGCACAGAGACACATTTTTATCATTTTGTTTCAGTACTCAACTCCAATACATTGGGTCTAAAATTTCAAGAAGAAAAACACAAAGATTGTCACGCGAGGTCGGCGTCACGCTCCCTCTGCACGACGTCGCCGGACCTCTACGCCCCCCCTAGAAACGAGCAATAGGGAATTGAAGTGCTGGTCTTGTCAGCCAGCACTTCATGAGTTAATTCTCTGTTTGGGTTTAGCCATGTGGTGCTGATCACACCACATGGCTACTTTACATATTGTTTGGACAGCTTGCTCCGCCTCAGGTCATGTGATGCTGGCCACATCACATGATCCTGGGCGGGCTATTTAAAGATGGCAACTGCCTCACTCAGATGCCTGTGATTAGTCTTCTGAGATCAGTGCTGTGTGTTGGACCTTGCTGTTGGATTATTGGTATATTGGATTTTGGCTTTGGACTTAGACTACGCTTTTGCGATTCCCCTCGGTATTTGACGTGACCTCCTGTTCTTGACTTGGCTTGCTGACGATTCTGCTATTGTGTTTGTTCTGTCTGTGTTCGTCTTTCCCTGTGTTCCCTTCCCTACCCTGTGCACGTACTCAGCATAGGGACCGTCTCCAAGTTACGGTTTTGTCGCCTAGGGCATCTACTGTAAGTAGGCAGGGAAAGAGGTGGGGTTCAGACAGGGCACACTATCCCTTGTTTCCCTGTCGTGACAGAATCACAGGCCGTACCTAATGGAGCCGTTGCGAGTACTCACGGACCAGATGAGTAACATGGCTCAGATGATCCAGGATTTGGCCGAGAGACTCCAACATCAGGAGCAGCTGCGGACTGCACCCGCAGTCGTTCCCTCCATGCCAAACCCCAATATTGAACCCCATGTAAAATTGCCCGATCGGTTTTCTGGGGACCGAAGGACTTTCCGTTCCTTTAAGGAAAGTTGTAAATTATATTTCCGTTTACGCTCACACTCCTCGGGTTCTGAGCAGCAGCGGGTAGGAATCATTATTTCCTTGCTGCAAGGTGATCCGCAGGAGTGGGCTTTCTCATTGCCACCTAACTCCCCTTGTCTATTGTCTGTGGAGGCTTTTTTCCAGGCCCTAGGTCTTTTATATGAAGAACCTGACTTGGCCGCTGTAGCTGAAACTCAGCTCAGAGACATTCGGCAGGGTAATCGTCCAGTTGAGGATTACTGTGCTGAGTTCAGAAAATGGTGTGTGTCCTCTAAATGGAATGACCCTGCTTTGAGAAGCCATTTTAGGGTGGGACTGTCTGACCATCTGAAGGATTTACTAGTTAGTTATCCTACTCCTGACACCTTAGAGGCGACTATGACCTTAGTTATCAAACTTGACCGACGGTTTAGGGAGAGACAAAAGGAACGTTCTGTTGCCCCTCAAGTTGCCGTGTGTCCGAAGTTCCTCTTCAGAGCCCGTCTCCTATCAAGGTCCAGGAGGAGCCTATGCAGTTGGAGTTACTATGAGGGATCAGAGAGGCCTGAGAGGGGCCTGTTTTTACTGCGGTGAGATGAACCACTGGCTCCAGCAGTGTCCGAGACTTCTGCTCTCAAAAAGGTCTGTTCCTGGAAGTAAGGTACCCCCTGCGGTGGTAAGAAAGAAAATCTTGTTACCTATTTCCATTTCTTATAACCAATTCAAGAGGTCCGGTGAAGCATTTGTGGATTCAGGTTCTGCTGCTAATTTTATTGATTATGATTTTGTGCAATCTGTGGGTGTGCCTATAATTCCTTTAAGGGAGGTAATTCAAATTATCGCACTGGATTCCACTCCCTTGAATAATGGGAGAGTGGAGTTTTGTACTCCTGAGGTTGTATTAACTGTAGGAATTACCCATACTGAGACTTGTTCCTTCCTTGTATTAAAGGATTTACCTGCCGACCTTGTTTTAGGTCTGCCTTGGTTACAGGACCACAACCCTGTGATCAACTGGTCGGTAGGTGAATTGGAAAAATGGGGAATGAATTGTGACAATTGTTGTAGATCAGTATTGCAGGTGGGAGGTACCACTGAGTCTCTTTCCTTGCCCAAGTATATCGGCGATTTTCCGGACGTGTTTTCCATGTCCGAGACTGAGTTCCTCCCTCCTCACCGGCAATATGATTGCGCCATCGACCTTATTGAGGGATCCAAATATCCCAAAGGTCGCATTTATAATCTCTCTACTCCTGAACGTCAGTCCATGAGGGATTATCTCAAAGAGAGTCTGGCCAAGGGTCACATCCGGCCTTCAGTTTCTCCCATGGGGGCAGGTTTTTTCTTTGTTGGTAAAAAGGATGGAGGATTGAGGCCCTGTATCGATTACAGGGAGCTCAATAAAATCACTGTTAAAAACAGATACCCGTTGCCCCTTATTCCTGACTTGCTGAATCAGGTCCAGGGGGCCTGTTGGTTCACCAAGCTGGATTTGAAGGGGGCATACAACCTAATCAGGATTCGTGAGGGGGACGAATGGAAAACTGCGTTTAATACCCCGGAGGGTCATTATGAGTACTTGGTAATGCCTTTTGGGTTAAGTAACGCTCCGGCAATTTTCCAAAACTTTGTCAATGACATTTTTAGACCATTTATTGGGAAATTTGTAATTGTCTATATTGATGACATCCTGATTTTTTCTGCAGACTGGGAGAGTCACGTATCTCACACCAGGCAAGTGCTGGAGGTGTTGCGTGAAAACAAGTTGTTTGTTAAAGGGGAAAAGTGTACCTTTGGTGTTCAGGAAGTGGCCTTTTTGGGATACATTCTCACCCCTTTTTCTTTCAAAATGGACCCAGTTAAAGTACAGGCCATTGTGGATTGGGTGCGACCTTCCTCTTTGAAGGCGCTCCAGCGATTTCTGGGGTTTGCTAATTTTTATCGTAAATTTGTCAAAAATTTTTCAGTGGTAGCCAAACCCATTACGGATTTGACTCGCAAGGGGGCTGATCTGGTCAATTGGCCCCCTGCAGCAATTGAGGCCTTTGAAAGGTTAAAGCAGTGTTTTATTAATGCTCCTGTGTTGGTCCAGCCTGATCAAAGTAAGCCTTTTGTAGTGGAGGTGGATGCGTCTGAGGATGGTGTGGGGGCTGTACTGTCCCAGGGGTCTTCCACCTTAACTAATCTTATGCCATGCGCCTTCTTCTCCCGCAAGTTCTCTCCTGCCGAGAGGAATTATGATATTGGGAATAGGGAGTTACTTGCAATCAAGTGGGCATTTGAGGAATGGCGTCATTTTTTAGAAGGGGCATTTCACCGCATTACGGTCCTCACGGATCATAAGAATTTAATGTTTCTAGAATCGGCTAAGCGATTGAATCCTAGACAGGCGAGGTGGGCTTTGTTCTTTACTCGTTTTCATTTTTGTGTTACCTTCAGACCCGGGAGCAAGAACGTTAAGGCCGATGCCTTATCCCGAAGTTTCCAGGCGTATCAGCCTCCTGACGTCCCTCCTGAGCCCATCCTGCCAGCTGATATCATCGTGGCCGCTACCTCATCTGACCTCGCTTCTGAAATCTCGGCAGGACAACATCTTGCTCCCATTGGTACCCCCAATGACAAATTGTTTGTGCCGGCTCATTTGCGGTTGCGACTGCTGGGTGCCATAATTCTGTTTTGTGTGGACATCCTGGCATCAATGCCACCAAGGAGTTGGTCTCTAGGCAGTATTGGTGGCCGTCAATCTCCAGAGATGTTCAGGCTTTTGTAACTGCGTGTAACACTTGTGCCAGGTCCAAGAATACCAAGACACGACCTATGGGTGAGTTACATCCTTTACCCATACCTAGTAGACCTTGGTCACATCTGTCCATGGACTTTATCACGGACTTGCCGTGCTCTGAGGGTAAAACCGTGATATTTGTGGTGGTTGACAGATTCAGCAAAATGTGTCATTTTATTCCTTTGTGTAAATTACCCTCTGCAAAGGTCTTGGCGTCCGTGTTCATTGATAATATTGTCAAACTACATGGTGTTCCTGAGAATATCGTTTCTGATAGGGGAGTACAGTTTGTGTCTAGGTTCTGGAGGGCGTTCTGTAATAAGATTGGTATCTCTTTGTCCTTTTCATCAGCCTTTCCGGAGACCAATGGTCAGACTGAACGTCTTAACCAATCCGTTGAGCAATATCTCAGATGTTATGTTTCTGATAACCAACATGTGTGGGCCAGATTCCTGTCTCTGGCTGAATTTGCAATTAATAATCGTGTTAATTCATCCTCTGGGATGTCGCCGTTTTTCTGCAATATGGGTTTTCATCCACGCTTTAGCTCCTTTTCCCCATCTGCGTCGGTTGTCCCAGAGGTCAATGATTTTTCTCAAGAACTGTGCACAGTTTGGGCACAGGTTCAGTCGAACCTGGAAAAGGCCCAAGGAGTTCAAAAAGCTAAGGCTGATAGAAAACGTTCTAAGGGTGTGAATTTTAAGGTTGGGGATAAGGTATGGTTATCGACTAAAAATCTCAACATGAGGGTACCATCCTACAAGTTTGCACCTCGCTTCATTGGTCCTTACAGGATCACCAAGGTGATCAATCCGGTTTCTTTTAGGTTATGTTTACCCGACTCCCTTCGTGTTCATAATGTTTTTCATGTGTCTTTGCTCAAACGTTATGTTGCTCCCGTTGGTCCTGAGGAACAGTCTCCGCCTCCGGTTGAGGTAGCAGGACAAATGGAGCATGAGATTGCCAGAATTGTGGATGTGAGAAGGGTCCGGAATTCCTTCCAGTACCTCGTACATTGGAAGGGGTTTGGTCCTGAGGACAGGTCTTGGGTACCGTTGACCAGGATGCATGCAGACTCGCTCATCCGAAAGTTCCATCTGCAGCATCCCGATAAGCCTGCTCCCGCTGGTAAGGGTCCGGTGGCCCCTCGTGAAGGGGGGGTACTGTCACGCGAGGTCGGCGTCGCGCTCCCTCTGCACGACGTCGCCGGACCTCTACGCCCCCCCTAGAAACGAGCAATAGGGAATTGAAGTGCTGGTCTTGTCAGCCAGCACTTCATGAGTTAATTCTCTGTTTGGGTTTAGCCATGTGGTGCTGATCACACCACATGGCTACTTTACATATTGTTTGGACAGCTTGCTCCGCCTCAGGTCATGTGATGCTGGCCACATCACATGATCCTGGGCGGGCTATTTAAAGATGGCAACTGCCTCACTCAGATGCCTGTGATTAGTCTTCTGAGATCAGTGCTGTGTGTTGGACCTTGCTGTTGGATTATTGGTATATTGGATTTTGGCTTTGGACTTAGACTACGCTTTTGCGATTCCCCTCGGTATTTGACGTGACCTCCTGTTCTTGACTTGGCTTGCTGACGATTCTGCTATTGTGTTTGTTCTGTCTGTGTTCGTCTTTCCCTGTGTTCCCTTCCCTACCCTGTGCACGTACTCAGCATAGGGACCGTCTCCAAGTTACGGTTTTGTCGCCTAGGGCATCTACTGTAAGTAGGCAGGGAAAGAGGTGGGGTTCAGACAGGGCACACTATCCCTTGTTTCCCTGTCGTGACAAAGATATTATACATTTTCTGGACTTGAAGATTGTCTTAGCACCTGATGGTACACTACAAACTGCACTCTTTAGGAAATCAACATCAACAAATAACTTCCTACACTGGGGAAGCTGCCATGCACCAGCCTTGAAAAACGGTATTCCAATAAGGAAATACATAAAAGCAAGCGGAAATTGCTCAAGTGAAGAAGACTAAAGTGCCCTACTGTATCAGAGATTTACAGCTAGGGGTTACCCCAAAACAAGTTCTTCATAAAGCATATGCCCAAGTGAAAACAACTGAGTGAATTGAGCTGCTGAAAGGGAAAAGGGAGAGAGAAGACTCCAAAACAATAAGATGTATTGGTACATTTGACATTCGGTATCAAAAAGTACGTAAAATACTCAAGCGTTATCGGCATATTCTGTAGGCGGTGTGGATTGAAAAAAAAAGTAATTACCAAAGATCCCATAATCACATTTAGGGGGGAAGAAACTTAAAGGAGGATTTGGTTTATAGTCAGTTGCAAGAGAAAAAGAACCATAGATCTACATGGCTAGCAACAAAATGATCTTACCCAGGTGGCTCATGTATCTTTTGTAATTATATGACACCAACAAACAAATTTACTAACCCAGTGGATAGGAAGAAATATGTTGTTGATCAATATATAAATTGCCAGACCACAAGAGTAGTGTATATAACAAAATGTAGCTGCCCTAAAATATATGTCGGCCAGACAGTACAAGAATTTCGTAGACACATTTTCAAAGCACCTAAGCAGTATTAATACCAAAGCCGATAGACCAATTTCCAGACACATTGGACAGGTAAAAATAGGTCCCAGACAAGGTAACTTATAACTGTATAAGACTACAGCAGGAGGAAACCAGGTGGATCTACTGCCTGCAAAGTTTAAATTCTAAACGGACTGAATGAAGGATTTACTTTTTCATCCTTTCTATAAAGTTGTAGACTGGATAGCTAGCAATAATTTCAGGCTGAAAAAATAATTCACTATAATTAAGAATAACCTACCGAAATAGAATAAAAAAGGGGAAACCACAATCAATATACCTGCTATGGATTCATAATAGAATTGGAAATACAATATTATAGTAAGAGGATTAAAATGAGATAAGGGTTCCACCTAGTGGCAGCAAATACTGTATATGTTGTATAACATGGAAGAATGTATTTATAAATTATTTAACTATAAAAATAAGAAAAACATTAATACTTACCAAAAGATATTCTGGACATTCTGGGACTGTAATGACACCTATACCTAATAAAGAATAATAATAGATTTAAAAATAAAATTAACTAATAAGAGAGCTATAAATATAAACAAAATGGCAATAAGGTAAAGTAAAGACTAGTACTGCAAGGATACACTAGAGATGGAACTAAATATTAGGAGTATATAAAGGAGTCTACTAATGAAGTAACATGGTAACAATTTATAAATATAGTCAATATAGAATATGATAGATGACTAGAGATGAGCGAATCTATTCGCCGCTTCGTAGATTCGTATCGAATTCTCCATTTTTCCTACTCCAAAGCGAATCCGGATTTTGTCAGATTCGCTTCGTATTATTCGTAAATGTTCTTAAAATTTTGAACGCTGACGCTATGTATGCAACGTAAGCAACGTATGCATTCTTCTTGCCCCCTCCCCCGGCCCCCCGAAGCGGGAAAATGACGATACGCCCCCTCAAGAGCGGGAAAGTGAAGATACGCCCCCCTCAGAAGCGGGAAAAACCAGCCCGGCCCACCAGGAACTAACTATTTGCACGTATAGGTAGTGAAGACTCCTCCCTCATTACTCAGCCCTCCTCTCCAGTTCAAGCCAGCGGTGAACAAGATCCAGAGTCAGACCACAGCAGACAGCATGGCGAAAGAACTGCGACCCAAGTGGGGAGAGATGGTCTTTGGGGACGAGTACCCCGAACCACCCCCCCCTCCAGAGATCAGAGCGGCACAACTGTGCAAGAGAGTCTCACCGGCTCCTGACTCCATACTCGCCTTGCTGGCTGGTGCGGCGGAGGCGGCTGGAGCATCCACTTTGTCGCTCAGGAGGAGAACAACAAGAACAACACCTTGATTCGGCAGTACCCGATTGTGCCAGCATCAGTAACAGCCCACGCCCAGACCCTATGGGACTACAAGAATGCAGTGGAGGACTGGGTCATCCAAGTACTGGACCATTCAAGGCCGTGAGACCCTATACTGGAGCATGAAAGGGAACCGTCCTGTGGTTTTCTGTGGAGCGAGACTCTGGCTTTCTGGCGGATGACGAGGAAGGCAAGGAGTACTTCGTGGGCCACAGGTCAGTGAAACGGCCGTACCTGCCCCAACCCCGTCACAGCCTATACGTGGGGGATCAGGTGGAATACACCCCCATGGTATCCCTGAAAGGCCCCTATGCTACCGGGGTTACCGTATTATCTAAGCCCCTAGTCCCTACATCACCACCTGAAGTTTGGCCGGAGGAACCATCAGGCAAAGTACCGGTGCTCTGCCTTCAGGAGTCACCAGATGGCACCCTCCGTTTCAGGGAGAAGCCACAGCCGGAGCCTCTGATCCCTGGACTGCCAGTGCCACCACCATCACAGTCCTTTTAGCTGGGTCAGCTGACGACTTCATCGTTTACATTCCAGTCCATGGTGATCCACCAGTACCAATTACCCTGGAAAATGAAGCCAGCAGCAGCCAGGGGAGTTGGGGCTTCTTTCCTGGATGCAACCTTGCCTCAATCGCTGCAGACAGAAGTCCTTATCCCTGCTGTCCTGGCAGGAGAATCTGGAATAGTAAAGGCGCAAGTAGCTGCAGCGCTCACCAGCGTGACCACCACCCGCACCCGGTCAAGTCCGACTTCTGGTAGAAGAGCGCAGTGGAATTCCATCACGGCAGCGAACTTGGCCTACAGGAGGCAGGAGTGTTCTCTGATGTCATTCAGCAGTAGCTGAAGCGAGGAGGACTTCAGGTCCCTCATCTGAGGAACCCTTCTACTGGCTGAGTGATATAAAGGACACCTCAGGAGGACCTATGGGAGCCACACCATGTACTGCACCTGACGGGTGAGAGCTAGTTGGCACTTGTTTTGTTTAGTTTGTATTGCCCCCTCTTTGACTCTCACCCAGATGGACATGGCTTGTCAGGACCCCCCCCCCCCATTCTGCCGAAAATTCCCAGCTGCGCCTAAGCGTGCCTATTTTGCTTTTCCCCCCATTCTCAGGTTATTTGAGAGCCCCCTTTGCAAAGAGGGTTCTCTATTTGCTGCTATTTTATATTATCCATGTGGATTACACGTTACCTGTTTTTACAAAATTACCTCACGTGGATTACAATTGAATTTTGGACTGTGTTCCAGTGTTTTATCATGCTAAGCAGCCATGAGGAGAGACTCAAACGTATATATGAGCTTTTTATGCTTGAAAATGTGAAATTGCACTAAAATGTTTGCATAATTGTCTGTGCTGTATTTTAGCAATAATGTTTTTACAGGTTCAGCAACATTCAAGCACTTTAGCCCATTGTGTGTATTCTTTTTCAGGTACTGCAATGTGTCCTATTATGCACTTATTGTACTATGTTTTTTAGTAAATTATGCACTTAGCCGGATAGCTAGCACCTTACTTTTCTACCTCATATGGACTGCCTCTAAAGACTGTACTCCGTGGCCTAGCCTCGTGCTTATTATGCAATCGTGAGTCAATAGTATGCTAAGGATTTGTATGCACTTTGTACGCTAATGCTTACATATTGCGTACTTTTAACAAAACTGACTGTTCGTAATTTGTGTAGGAATGTTCGTAAAACAACAATTATTTTTGAACGCAAATTCAACCGAATAAATTTGTATTAGGAATGAATCTTGTCAGAAATTCGTCGATTATTCGCCGAAGCGAATTTTGGATGATTCGTTCATCTCTATAGATGACATAATGATTCTTAATTTAATTTAATTAGGAAATTTCATTCAGAAACAAAATTACGACACTTTCTAACTAATAAACAATTAAGACGAATAGAAGTGTATATAAAAGTACTGCAAGAAATATTAATGGTAGGCTACTTATAAAAAGCATATACAGATAGAAACAAGTACAGCTAACATACAAGTGCATCTCAATAAATTAGAATATCATCAAAAAGTTTTATTTTCAGTAATTCAATTCAAAAAGTGAAACCCATATACTATATAGAGTCGTTACAAACAGAGTGAACTTTTTCAAGTGTTTATTTCTGTTAATGTTGATGATTATGGCGTACAGCCAAGGAAAACACAAAAGTCATTATCTCAGAAAATTAGAATATTATATTAGACCAACTGTAAAAAAAATTTTAAACACAGAAATGTTGGCCAAATGAAAAGTATGTCCAGTAAATGCCCTCAATACTTGGTTGGAGCTCCTTTTGCATGAATGACTGCATCAATGCGGCGTGGCATGGAGGCGATCAGCCTGTGGCACTGCAGAGGTGTTATGGAAGCCCAGGTTGCTTTGATAGCAGCCTTCAGCTCATCTGCATTGTTGGGTCCCGTGTCTCTCATCTTCCTCTTGACAATACCCCATAGACTCTCTATGGGGTTAAGATCAGGCGAGTTTGCTGGCCAGTCAAGCACAATGATACTGTGGTTATTAAACCAGGTATTGGTACTTTTGGCAGTGTGGACAGGTGACAAGTCCTGCTGGAAAATAAAAATTCCATCTCCAAAAAGCTTGTCGGCAGAGGGAAACATGAAGTGCTCTAAAATTTCCTGGTAGACGGCTGCACTGACTTTGGTCTTGATAAAACACAGTGGACCTACACCAGCAGATGACATGGCTCCCTAAACTATCACTGATTGTGGAAACTTCACACTAGACCTCAAGCAGCTTGGATTGAGTGCCTCTCCACTCTTCCTCCAGACTCTGGAACCTTGATTTCCAAATGAAATGCAAAATTCATCTGATAACAACACCTTTGACCACTGAGCAACAGTCCAGTTCTTTTTCTCCTTGGCCCAGGTAAGACGCTTCTGGCATTGTCTATTGGTCATGAGTGGTTTGACACATGGAATGCAACACTTGTAGCCCATGTCCTGGATACATCTGTGTGTGGTGGCTCTTGAAGCACTGACTCCAGCAGCAGTCCACTCCTTGTGAATCTCCCCCACATTTAGAAAATGCCTTTTCTTAACAATCCTATCAAGGCTGCGGTTCTCCCTGTTGCTTGTGCATATTTTTCTACCACCCTTTTTCCTTCCACTCAGCTTTCTATTAATATGCTTTGATACAGCACTCTGTGAACAGCCAGCTTCTTTAGCAATGACCTTTTGTGGCTTACCCTCCTTGTGGAGTGTGTCAATAACAGCCTTCTGGACATCTGTCAAGTCAGCAGTCTTCCCCATGATTGTGTCGCCTACTGAACCAGACTAAGGGACCTTTTTAAAGGCTTAGGAAGCCTTTGCAGGTGTTTTAGGTTAATTAGTCTAATTTTCTGAGATAATGACTTTTGGGTTTTCCTTGGCTGTGAGCCATAATCATCAACATGAACATAAATAAACACTTGAAAAAGTTCACTCTGTTTGTAATGACTCTATATAATATACGGGTTTCACTTTTTGAATTGAATTACTGAATAAAAACCTTTTTGATGATATTCTAATTTATTGAGATGCACTTGTATAAAACATCATAGATACATAGATCTCTAATGAAGGAAGAAAAAGTAAGTTCAAATAAGACAAAGTCTTTGCATTACATTAAAAGCCCTAAAAGATGTTGAAACCCAGTGGAGAGAAACAAAAGAAAGGGAAAAAAAAATGAGTGTCCAAGCAAGCACAGTATGTAACTTGGGATTAGAGTGGAGGCTATGACCGAATACATGCGTGAAGAGGCAGGTGCTGAAAGTAGAAGGACATGTACGGGAAGTAAGTAGAATTGGCAAAAAGAGAATAAGTTCCCTGTCATGTGCGGAACCAGCACCAACTCTAACTCCAACTACATCATCTATCTGGTATGGGTAGAAAGAGTAGCGCTGCCAGAGAGGAAGTTATTAAAGGTGGACTCCACCCTCCCAGAGTTGACTGCCCAAACCCCCTTTGATGGTGAAACATGTCAGGGGGCAGATTCTGAATGTTTTTAATTTAGCTAAGGACACACTGTAGGAATACAAATCAGTAGGTAAACAGGTGTTACAAATTTTAATTCACTTCCCATTGATTCTAAGAGAAAATAAAAGTGAACTTTTAAATTAATTTAAAGCACTATATAGGCAATTGTAAAAAGTGATTAATGGTCAGAGACCAATTGTAAACAATCTATGTATACACCACACTTTTAGACATGGGGTCACTTAGGAATTGTTCTCTCCTGTGTAGAAATCACATGAAGTGCTCCATTCTACGCTTCTTCAGCAAAGGAGGACACTTCCAACAGAACTATCATTAATAAAGTTTCATCAAAGGAAAAAGGTGTATAGAATAGTATATGTCATAAGGTAAATCCCACGTCATTCCATTAAGCAAGGGTGAGCACAAACACAATAAGCCTATATCACAGAAAAGTCAGAGAATATGCAATTCTTTTAGAAGCCTAATATGACATTAATCTGTCAATACAGACATATGGTTATGTAGAACTACAGTATTCATAACTCTGCACTTTTCCACATTTTTTCAAATTACACCCACAAACTTAAATGTATTTTATTGGGATTGTATGTGATAGACCAACACAAAGTAGTAAGTAAGTGTGAAGTGAAAAGATATGGTACGTGGTTTTCAAAAATGTTTTATAAATAAAAATCTGGAAAGTGTGGCATGCATTGGTATTCAGCCTTTGAATTTGTATACTTTTTAGGACCACCTTTTGCTGGAATTACAGCTGCAAGTATATTGGGGTATGTCTGTACCAGCTTTGCTCATCTAGAGGCTAAAATTTTCGTCCATTCTTCTTTGTAAAATAGCTCAAGCTCAGTCAGATTGGATGAAGAGTGTCTGTGAATAGCAATTATCAAGTCTTGCCACAGATTTTAAGTGGGATTTAGGTCTGGACTTTGACTAGGCCATTCTAACACATGAATATTCTTTGATCTAAACCATTCCATTGTAGCTCTCGCTGTATGTTTAGGGTTGTTGTCCTGCTAGAAGGCAAACCTCTGCCCCAGCATCTACCAGGTTCTCCTTCCATCTTTGAATCAACTGTGACCAGCTTCCCTGTCCCTGCTGAAGAAAAGCATCCCCACAGCATGATGCTGTCAACACCATGTTTCACGGCGGGGATAGTGTGTTCAAGGTGACGTGCCGTGTTAGTTTTTCACTATACATAGCGTATTGCATTTATGCCAAAAAGTTCAATTTGGTCTCATCTGACCAGAGCACCTTCTTCCACATATTTGCTGTGTACCTTACATGGCTTGTGGCAAACTGCAAACAGGACTTCTTATAGCTTGCTTTCAAAAATGGCTTTCTTCTTGCCACTCTTCCATAAAGGCCAAATTTGTGGACAGATTCTCACACCTGAGCTGTGGATCTCTGTAGCTTCTCCAGAGTGACCATAGGCCTCTTGGCTGCTTGTCTAATTAGTGCTCTCCTTGCTTGGGTTGTCAGTTTAGGTGGATGGCGATGTCTTGGTAGGTTTGAAGTTGTGCAATACTCCCTCCATTTTCGGATGTGATATTCAGAGCTTGGGATATTTTTTTTATAACCTACCACTACTTTACACTTCTCCACAACTTCATCCCTGACCTGTCTGGTGTGTTCCTTGGTTTTCATCATGCTGTTCGATCGCTAATGTTCTCTAACAAACTTATGAGGCCTTCACAGAACAGCTGTAGTTATAATGAGAATAAATTATACTGAATATACTGAATATTATACAGCATGGTGTAGGGATTATACTGTATATTATACAGCATGGTGTAGGGATTATACTGTATATTATACAGCATGGTGTAGGGATTATACTGTATATTATACAGCATGGTGTAGGGATTATACTGTATATTATACAGCATGGTGTAGGGATTATACTGTATACTATACAGTATGGTGTACGGATTATACTGTATATTATACAGCATGGTGTAGGGATTATACTGTATATCAGGGGCGTTGCTAGGCTAAAAAATTTGGGGCCTGGGCCCCTGATGTTTTCTCCCAGGCCCCGAATGTCCTGCCTGTTAGACAAATACAATTGTATTGCAGTCCTCAGGACGGCAGTACAATTGAATCTAACAGACTGCAAGACAGGAATCACAGGTCCTTTCCCCTGTCTTCTAAACTGAAGAGGAGAATTGTGGGGAAGAAGCTGCAGTGAGCACTGCTACATCAGAAGAGGTAAGTGAAGGGAGAAGCAGAGGGATGCTGGGAGTTGTGGTTATTTAACTTGGACTGTATGTTAGGGCAGAAAGGAGGGATGTTATCATGGGACTGTGTGTTGGAGGTGACTTGGGCAGGGTTCTGTTAGGGTACTTTCACACGTACGACATGGGACTCCGGCAGGCTGTTAGGATCCGTGCTGCTGCTGGTGCACGTGTGGAACTACGTTCCTGCCCCATTCGCCGTAATGGGAGCGGGCCATGGATATGGCTGCAGCACGGCAACTCCTGCTGCAAGGTGGCCAGAACAAAAGTACAGCATATTGTACTTTTGTTGTGGCCGCCTCTCAGCAGGGTTTGCCATGCTGTTGCTGGATCCGTGGCCCGCCCCCATTACAGTGACTGGGGCAGGAGCGTAGTTGCGGCCCCACACGTGCACCTGCTGCAACACGGATCTGGCGGGCTGTTCACCCACGGAACAGCCTGCCCTAGTCCCCTGCCGCAGGTGTGAAACTAGCATTAGGCTACTTTCACACTTGTGTTGTAAGGATCCGTTTGTGAGATCCGTCACAGGCTCTCATAAACGGTCCAAAACTGATCAGTTTTGTCCTAATGCATTCTGAATGGAAAAAGATCCGTTCAGAATGAATCAGTTTGCTTCAGTTCAGTCAGCATTCCGCTTTGGAGGCGGACACTAAAACGCTACTTTGCTGTGTTTTGGTGTCCACATGAAGAAACTGATCCAAACTGGCTATTTAAAAGATAATACAACCGGATCTGTTCTGAACAGATGCAGACGGTTGTATTATCATGATGGAAGCGTTTTTGCTGAACCATGACGGATCCAGCAAAAACGCTGGTGTGAAAGTAGCCTTATTTACTTTGGACTGTGGCGTGGAGTGATGTTATTTACATGGGACTGCATGTTGGAGGTGGCTGAAGGCAGGTTTATGTTATTTACATGGGACTGTATGTTGAAGGCGGCTGTTGGAGGGGGTAATATTTACATAGGACTGTATGTTGATGACAGCTAGGGGAATGATGTTATTTACATGGGACTGTATATTGGAGGGGGCTGGAGAGTTGGTGTGATGTTATTTACACAGGAGGGAAATAGCTTTATTTACATGGGACTGTATGGTGGAGGGGCTGAGGAATTATAATTTCTGAGGACACTAAAGGGAGGAATATAACTACAGCGGGCACTTCAGCGAGCATTATAACAGTAGGGGGAACGATATAAATACTCGGGGCACTGTAGGGGTATTATAAATCCAGAGGACATTAGGCGTTCTTATTACTACTGGGAGCTTTATAGGAGGGACTTATAGATCCGCCTTATTTCTACTAAGAGCACTATGGGAGGCATTATTACTACTGAGGGGTCTGTAGAGAGCTTTATTACCAATGGGGGAACAATAGGGGGCCTTATTACTACTGGGGGCTCTGTGAGGGCATTATTAATACTGGAGGACTCTTCTAGTAATGGGGACAATCTTGGGGAGCATTATCAGTGCTGGGGTCACTGTATGGTGCAGTGTTACTAATGAGGGAATTACTACTGGTAGGACTATTACTATGGGGGGCAGTATTATTTCTTCTGGATAGTATTTGGAGGTTATGGGGGGGCACAGCGAGCATCAGAATAAGACTGTGGGGACTCTAGGTTGGGGGATGATGATAGAAATGTGAGGAAGCTAAGATGTCTGTGTGTCACACTCTGCAGAGACGAGACGGCTGAGAGAAGTTGTCTAGACCAAGTGGAGAAGATGATGACAGAGAAGATCTACATCAGAGGAGACGTCACCTGAAGGCCCTGGATGTGAGGTATGTGCTGCTGTATAGCAGGGTTGGGGCGAGGGTTGACATAGAGAACTGGGCCATATTCATTGGGGCTTGGGCCCCGGATCTTTTGAGACCCTAGCAACGCCCCTGCTGTATATTATACAGCATGGTGTAGGGATTATACTGAATATTATACAGCATGGTGTAGGGATTATACTGTATATTATACAGCGTGGTGTAGGGATTATACTGTATATTATACAGCATGGTGTACGGACTATACTGTATATTATACAGCATGGTGTACGGATTATACTATATACTATACAGCATGGTTTATGGATTATACTGTATACTATACAGCATGGTGTACGCATTATACTGTATACTATACAGCATGGTGTACGGATTATACTGTATACTATACAGCATGGTGTACGGATTATACTGTATATTATACAGTATGGTGTATGGATTATACTGTATATTATACAGTATGGTGTACGGATTATACTGTATATTATACAGTATGGTGTACGGATTATACTGTATATTATACAGTATGATGTACGGATTATACTGTATATTATACAGTATGGTGTATGGATTATACTGTATATTATACAGTATGGTGTACGGATTATACTGTATATTATACAGTATGGTGTACGGATTATACTGTATATTATACAGTATGATGTACGGATTATACTGTATATTATACAGTATGGTGTATGGATTATACTGTACATTGTATAGCATGGTACAGGGATTATAATATATACTGTACAACAAATGCATGGCAGTTATGCCGGACAATATAACTCCTGCGCCACGCTGTACAATATACAGTATATACACAGTGTAGAGGTATAATGTACAGTATATTGTCTGGCACAGTGTATGCATATACCCACACACATACAGTACAGACCAAAAGTTTGGACACACTTTCTCATTCAAAGAGTTTTCTGTATTTTCATAACTATGAAAATTGTAGATTCACACTGAAGGCATCAAAACTATGAATTAACACATGTGGAATTATATACTTAACAAAAAAGTGTGAAACAACTGAAAATATGTCTTATATTCTAGGTTCTTCAAAGTAGCCACCTTTTGCTTTGATTACTGCTTTGTACACTCTTGGCATTCTCTTGATGAGCTTCAAGAGGTAGTCACCTGAAATGGTATTCCAACAGTCTTGAAGGAGTTTCCAGAGATGCTTAGCACTTGTTGGCCCTTTTGCCTTCACTCTGCGGTCCAGCTCACCCCAAACCACCTCGATTGGGTTCAGGTCTGGTGACTGTGGAGGCCAGGTCTTCTGGCATAGCACCCCATCACTCTCCTTCTTCAAAGGTCAAATAGCCCTTACACAGCCTGGAGGTGTGTTTGGGGTCATTGTCCTGTTGATAAATAAATGATGGTCCAACTAAACGCAAACTGGATGGAATAGCATGCCGCTGCAAGATGCTGTGGTAGCCATGCTGGTTCAGTATGCCTTCAATTTTGAATAAATCCCCAACAGTGTCACCAGCAAAGCACCCCCACACCATCACACCTCCTCCTCCATGCTTCACGGTGGGAACCAGGCATGTAGAGTCCATCCGTTCACCTTTTCTGCGTTGGACAAAGACATGGTGGTTGGAACCAAAGATCTCAAATTTGGACTCATCAGACCAAAGCACAGATTTCCACTGGTCTAATGTCCATTCCTTGTGTTCTTTAGCCCAAACAAGTCTCTTCTGCTTGTTGCCTGTCCTTAGCAGTGGTTTCCTAGCAGCTATTTTACCATGAAGGCCTGCTGCACACAGTCTCCTCTTAACAGTTGTTGTAGAGATGTGTCTGCTGCTAGAACTCTGTGTGGCATTGACCTGGTTTCTAATCTGAGCTGCTGTTAACCTGCGATTTCTGAGGCTGGTGACTCGGATGAACTTATCCTCTGCAGCAGAGGTGACTCTTGGTCTTCCTTTCCTGGGGCGGTCCTCATGTGAGCCAGTTTCTTTGTAGCGCTTGATGGTTTTTGCGACTGGCACTTGGGGACACTTTCAAAGTTTTCCCAATTTTTTGGACTGACTGACCTTCATTTCTTAAAGTAATGATGGCCACTCATTTTTCTTTACTTAGCTGCTTTTTTCTTGCCATAATACAAATTCTAACAATCTATTCAGTAGGGCTATCAGCTGTGTATCCACCTGACTTCTGCCCAAAACAACTCATGGTCCCAACCCCATTTATAAGGCAAGAAATCCCACTTATTAAACCTGACAGGGCACACTTGTGAAGTGAAAACCATTTCAGGTGACTACCTCTTGAAGCTCATCAAGAGAATGCCAAGAGTGTGCAAAGCAGTAATCACAGCAAAAGGTGGCTACTTTGAAGAACCTAAAATATAAGACATGATTTCAGTTGTTTCACACTTTTTTGTTAAGTATATAATTCCGCATGTGTTAATTCATAGTTTTGATGCCTTCAGTGTGAATCTACAATTTTCATAGTCATGAAAATACAGAAAACTCTTTGAATGAGAAGGTGTGTCCAAACTTTTGGTCTGTACTGTACATACATACACACATACATACATATACACATACATACACACACATGCATACACACATACATACATACATACACACACATACATACACATAACACATAAAAACTTACAGCTACTTGTCCCTTGTCCTGACGCTACTCTGGAGGGGGCTGGGCCTTGGTCTTCTTCTTTCCCCTCTTTCGCGGCATGAGGGAGGAGGCGGGGCCAGCTGGGAGCGCACAGGATTGCGGCGGTGAGCAGAGGTGAGCGGGCCCCATAGCAGTGGCGTGGTCTGCCTATATTAGCGGTACGCCACTGGTTTGCAGCAAGTGCCCGGCCAGCAAACGGTCGTGTGCATGATCCCTTAAGACTATGTTGGATAGACTTCTTAGATATGATATGGTATAATCAATAAACTAGAAAGACAATGCTTTACTTATAATAGACCTGTGATGCTTATTTTTATATGCTTCCCAAGGTGCATAAGAATATTCAATATCCACCTGGGAGGTTTATAGTTTCTTGGATTAGTGGTCAAGTTGAGAATACAGGCACCTATCTGGATTATTTTTTACAACCTTTGGTTTTGCAGTTTCCATCATATCTATGTAATTCAGTACACTTTATGCAGATAACGCAACAGATGACCTTACTAGAAAACATGGGAACGTGTGACGTTGAATTGTTATATTTGAACATTTTGCATAATGGTGGAATTTTGGCAATAATGTATTTTGTGGATGAAATCTCCCACACAGACTGTATGACTCTTTTTTGATTGATATTATAACTGTTTTACACCATAATTCTTTTGTGTTTAACTGAGTTTTTTCAGTAAGTCTGGTACTGAGATGAGCATGTGCTTTGCACCTACTTACACCAATCTTTTTTTTAGGTTGCTAGGAGTCAACATGCGTGTACCCATCGGTTAGGTTCCAGAATAATGTCATGGCTAAGATTTAGAGATGATATCATTTTCTTCTGGTTTGGGACTGCAGAAGCATGTATTGAGTATCTTCCCTCAACCAGAATTCTTTGCATATTTTTCTTACCATATCTTATCACTTACAGCTGACTTTTTCTATTTGAATTTGACTCTCCATAGAAACCACCGCTTGACGGAGCTTCATCGTAAGAAAAGGGCAACTAATAGTTTACTTCATTATATCAGCTTTCATCTAGAACAGAAAGCTATTTTCAGACCCATGCTAAGGCACTCTAACAGTGTTAGAATCGGGTATGCCTGTGATGTATGTTGTCCCACATCAGATGGCCGGGGACAGCTCCCGTCATATGTTGTTACACCCCCACCTGCATGAGGCTAATAATAAATTTAGGTTTATTACTATTTGGTGTATTTTGCTTGCAAACTCACTAATCTAATCTCCTAGAACCTTAATCGCTGTGAGAAGGACACAAAATCTCAGGAATAGGCACAGGAAAAGTCATTTTGTAAGTATTGACAGGGGTATCTATCTAGCTGTATGTTTAATGTACAGTTGAGCGAATCAGTTTTGTAATGAACCAGGTTACTTACGAACTTCCCCAAATTTCTTCCGCCAGATAAACCCAAAGCTTTTCAGGTTCGCTTTGGACAAATCCCATAAAATGTCCCGCAGATGCCTGGATGAGCCAATCAGTGCTGCAGCAGGCAGGAAGGACTAGAACGTCATTCTGTGTTGGGCTGTGGATGAGTCTATGCAGTGTCTGACAGAAAATGATTTTAGGGACAGTGTACAGTCACAATCAAGCTTCTATTCTAGTGTTGGGACAGTGAAGGGTAGACTTGAATGAAGAATAATTGTTTACAATAGGGAAAAGCGGGGAAAGCTTTCAGCCAGGAAGTGAGAATTGAGGAGGTGAGGCTGGGTGTGCTAGGCAGCGCCTTCTAGCTGCAGTTAATACCTTATAACACAGCTGCAGCTGCTGGTATGTGTGGGGTGGGGGAGGGGGTAAGCTGAATACAACTGTACAATGTGTGTTTTACCATCCAGAGGAGAGATAGCATTTTAAATCTCAGTGAAAACACCTGAAAGAATAGTCAAAAATCTGGGACAGAACATCTCCAGACAGTTCAAAATTATTATTTTATTGGAGGGGAGGAGGTTTACAGTACAAAGCGTAGCGTTTTAAATCTCTGAGTGAAAACATGTGAAATACTAGTCCAAAATTTATGACAGGGCATCTCCAGACAGTTAAAAAAATGTTTCGCGAAATATAGCAATAAAAGTGAGCAACATGGGTTTTACAATACAGTTCGTAGCATTTTAAATCATGTGAAATACTAGACCAAAATCTGTGACACTGCATCTCCAGTTTATTTGTATTGCAAAATATAGCAATACAAGTGTGCAACACTTGTTTTACAATTTTACAATCCTGAGGGTAGTGTGAAAACATGTGAAATACTAGACCGAAATCTGTGTCTGCGTCTCCAGACAGTTTAATTTTTTTCGTGTGGCGAAATATAGCAATACAAGCGTGCAACACATGTTTTACAATCTAGAAGGTAGCATTTAAAGCATCTTAAATCTGAGTGGAAAGTTGTAAAATAATTGTCCGAAATCTTGGTCAGGGCACCTCCTCCCTTTTTGGCTTTGGCACAACAAATAGGGGTCCATGAGGTATGCATAAAGGCAGAAAAGGGCATCTGCTTTTTTTAAAAAATTCTTTAAGATTTTCAATATTTTATAACAAACAAATAGGACAATGAAGGGACGCAGCCCAACAAATAAAAGGTAGTTATAACAACATAGCCATCTGGATGTAAAAATAAACGCAAGATGCGATTATCTGCTTTGTCGGTCTTCCAAATGAGTCCAATTGTACCATATATTGCCTCAAGAGATAAGCAAGAAAGACACTATATCATAGGTTGGGTCAAGAATATTAAAGGTCAAACAGATAGATATGTAAAAAAAAAAGAGGGACACGGCCCAACAATTATAAGGTGGTTATTACATAAAATGCCATCTAGATGTGGTAAGTAGGCTTAAAAGAGCAACAGACTGTTGAGGTCTTATAGTTAAAGGCAATAATGCCAATCTCTAAACTATCTGTGACTATGGTTATATAATTATGAATATCGTTAAATACTTGGTGGGTCAGTGTGTATATTGCTCACAAAGAACAGATGAAGTCAAGAGAGACAGAAAGTAGCAGGAAGAAAGAAAGGCAATTGGGAGGGGAGATAGAGGGGGGAAATTTTTTTTTTTTTTGCTTAATTGTAAAAGCACCGTTTTAAGAAATGAATAAAGAGGTCTGGTTCCTATTATTCCATTTTTCCCCGCTTAGGTTGTTAACAACGCTTTATATTCCTGAGATTCTTGAAACGTAAACCAGGCGGTAGGGAAAGCAAATCGTATGCTTGGCTGCATATCTAGAGGCATAACAAGCAGAAAGAGGGAGATTGTGACCCCTCTGTATAGAGCTTTAGTGAGACCACATCTGGAATACTGTGTTCAATTCTGGAGACCTCACCTGCAAAAGGATATTGCTAAAATAGAACGGGTCCAAAGAAGAGCTACAAAAATGGTGGAAGGTCTAAAGCATAGAACTTATCAAGAAAGACTCAGAGTTCAAGGAATACATGCTCTCGCGGTGTTAACCATATGTCGTACTACTGATCTCTTGTATGTTGACAAGGGAATCTCGCTATGATGGAGAAGGAAGAAAGCAGGAGTTCTGGGAAGAGTATAGGAGCTGAACTTAGATGTGATGCACCAGACTTCCTGCCAAAAGCCAGCTAGCACTGAACACTCCCAGAAAATATGTAGAATTGATCCTCTATCTTTCCCACATCGGCAGCACATTGGAGAAACCGTAGGGAAGAGAGTGTAGTTTGGAGGGTACCATGTACCACCTGGAGAGAATCTTAAAACTCATCTCCTATATGTTGATATATGGTCTTTTTGCTCTGTAGAGAAGGTAAGGCCTAGGTCCCTTTCCCAATTGAGTATGTATGTGGGGGGGGGGCGGGATTGGTTGGTTGAAGAAATAAGTATGTTATACAGTCGGGACAGTGCATCTCTGGTCACTCCTCTTGCGTCACAAAGCTGTTCAAAGTCAGTTTTACCTTGGGTGTACGTGGTTGCTCGAGGTAAAGATGTGAAAAAATGTTGATGCGATTGCCAAGACGATAAGCAGACCGGGTCTGAGAGATCTTTGAGTGATTGAGGGTAGAGCCAAGAGATGGACATTATAAAGTGATGAGCTCTAAACCTGTTTGCTTTTATCCACCTTCTGAACTAGGCCTGGTCTAATCCCGGAGAGAACATGGGATTGCCGAAAATAGGGAACATGGGTGAGGGGGACGGCGATATATCCTGTAATTCGAAAACTTTTTCTATTGCTCGTAATGTCGGCCTATGGTGGGGTGAGAACGAGCTGCTAGTGGTGTATAAGAACCCAACCAGGGTGTAGCTGCTAAAGGGGTGGTCAGGAAGGATTGCTCTAACCCTATCCATTGCTTGTTTGGCTGATGTTGACACCAGTCCACTACTCTTAGCAAATGTGTGGCTCGATGATAAGAGAGAAAGTCTGGGAGACGAAGGCCTCCACGGAGTTTGAGTCTAAATAGGATAGAACGGGCTATGCTTGGGGTTTTCCCCGCCCATATGAAACGTGTAAGAGTGGATAACAATCTAGGAATATGTATCGGCATAGCTTGTAGGAAGTAGAAGATTCTGAGGAGAATATTCATTTTAAATATGGCGATCCGGCCAAAATGCCTTTGTTCCAGCAATCAAGATCAGATTTTATTGATCTTAAGAGGGGGGATGTAATTAGCCGAGTAAAGGTTAGATATTGTCAGAGTCAAATGTATACCTAGGTATTTTATCGAGGATCTCGTCCATTTGAACGGGAAGTTGTCTACCAGCTCACAGGCTAAGTTCGATGGGAGGGAGACCTTCATGGCTTCCGATTTTTGGAAGTTTATTTTAAAATTAGATAATAATGAGTAAGTTTTGAGCTCTTTCATAAGGTTTGGTAGGGAGATACGGGGGTTAGTGAGAAAGAATAAAAGATCGTCCGCATAGGCAGCGACTTTACCCTGCCAGTCTGTGCACTCTGTCTAACTCAATCGCGGCACTCCGTGGTCTGTCAAGTATCTTGTTAAATATGGTCACCACAGTGTCGTATAAAAGTGTTTCTAGCTCTGATCTGGTGGGGACGGCCCGAAACATCTCCCATAGCTCTGTTAAAGTGCCTTCCAGAGAGATGGGGGGGAGCCCCTAAAGGTGTTATCTGGAGGCTATAGGGATGTGGAGAAAATAGCAGGTATGCCCTGGCTGAGAGCCTGTGGGTCTGGTGGCTCTGGTATGGGTGCAGGTGTCTGCTGCACGGGTGACTGTTGCCCTGTTGTTCATCTGATGCCCGCCTAGCTGACCCGATGTCCTGGGCGCTTGTGATCCATTATCTCCTCTTGGCTCCTGCACTGTCCTCAGAGGTGTTCACTACTTCTCCTCCGTTGAGCTGGGAAGGCTGTTGGTGAGCGGAGGGTAGGTGCTCCGTGTAGGTCTGAGCGCACTGGCGTGTTGGCGCCGGAATGAAGGACGCGGCCGAGGAGCAGAGAGGCGCTGCTGGAGCCGCCATTGTGGAGGCCTCGGCACGTGTCTCTGGAGCGCCAGAGCGCAGGTACCTGCCGATCGAGTGTTCCGTAGGGGCCACGGACTGACTCCTGGACCTCCTCCCTTTTTTCATGGCCTTTTGGGGTGCTTTGAGGTAGGTTTCCCCTTGGTTTGGAGCAGGTGGACCCGGAACCCTGAGATTGCGCGTCTCTACTCTGCCATGCCGAAGCAAGCCCCCGATGGCTTGTGCTTTATACAGGGTGGTCCACAAAAAAGTAGCCCACCTCAAGCGATAGTATGATAAGATGAACGAGCAAGTTTTTTTTTTTTGTTTGTTTGTATTTTTTATTACCCACAAGTCACAAAAGATGCTAGTTTTAGTATCTCTCGACAGCAAAGTGGCAATGGCTGGAGAGGGTTTTAAACACAGTGAATGTAATCAGACCTTTTCGTAACTACCTGAAGAGGATCTATTCTAATCCAACTGCTAGGATCCATTTACCGGGATTCCTTTTGGAATCTTTTTCACGATGAAGGGAGTGAGGCAGGGAAGTCCACTTTTCCCCCTCTTATTTGATTTAGCCCTAGAACCCACGGTGAGATATTCAGACAATTCAACTTCAACTATCTACATATTCGAATTCCAATAGGAGGCAAAAATTGTGTTGGTCGCAGAGTACATTATTTTATTTTTAAATAACCTACGCCACCTAGAAAAACTTTTTTCTTTCGTTGCTCAATTTAGGAGGTTTTCTGGGTACCAAGTGAACACACAAAAAAGAGAATTGTTAACTTTAGGCTATGGCATCTCCTGATCTACATTCTTGAGGAATCTTGCTTTCCCTGGCATCTACCACTATCAATTATCTGGGATGCAAGATCGGAAAATATCCAGAATCCGTTTATAACAAATCTTTATTGAATCACACTATATGAATACAGAAATACGGGAATTGATGACTATTTTTAGATTCATGGAATGGTATTGCCAGGCTGATGTTAAGGGGTCTTTAGGTAAATTGAAACTTTGAGATAAACCATATGTAAGCAGAGGAAGGGGGAGTGCTTTTGGCTACTTTAGCAGGGAATCTCAGGTTTTTGAAGATCTATTCTCTATATCAGTATTACCTCCTGAAGAGATATTAGGGAATATAAAATGTCCTTTTGGTGTAGTGATGGTGGCGTAGGTGGTTGACTGATACATCCCGATTGTAAATCTGTTATAATTAATTATATTTGTGTTATATATAATTATATATTTGTATTTCTCTGAATGCTGTTTTATACCTTTTTATGGGTATTCTATGTTTACATATCTCATGTAATGTGATATGCTGATAAAGTATTGATGACCTAGATAGTATTGATGTACGGCATTATGCGTTTTCTCATTACTCTCAAAGTTTAGCAAGTTATGAGTAACCCAAAACGGTACCATTAAAAACTACAATTGGTCATTTAAAAAGACAAGCCCTCATACAGCTACAGCTCTTAGAATGAAACTGGAAAAAAAAATCTTTGTTACGATGGTCAAAAACAGGTTGTCACAAAGGGTTTAATATGGCATCTGCCCCTGGTCACCGCCCCGCCCCTAGGTACGAGGACAGGGGCCACCTACCACACAGGTGTTCCTCTGGGCACAGGCTATCATAGGGTCCTAACAGGGCCAGATCCTGTCTACCTTATTGCCCTCTTTCTATGGCTCTGGTTTGCCAGCAGATTAGTTGTCTTATTATAGCCGATTTAATGTGGTCTTTTTACTGGTAATTAATAAAAGGGAAGTTTTAATAAGGCCTTTGCTTTCATATGTATTTTAACATTCAGTTCCAGTAGCTAATATGAAATTAATATATGCATTGGGAAAAAAACATGTTAATGTACTCACATGTGATAACTGTTATATCTTTGCATTTTGGGAAAGAACACATCTCCATTTCTGCAAAAATTAGAAGTGAGAATATTCTCCTGGACCAAAGAAAATCGTCTCTCCCTTTTAACCATATATACTTCAAGTGGTCAGAAAACATCATACAGACTGCCGACAATGGCTAGATAATTACATGGTTAGAAATAGACATAGGTCTGTGAAGTCCAATTTATAATCCTACTGTGTTAATCCAGAGGATGGGGAGGGGGAGACCAGGGGCAGATGCCAGTTGACCCATATTAAACCCTTTGTGATGACCTGTTTTTGCCTCATTTCTTATCCAGGCCTCATCTGGTGGCCAAAATAAGAATTGCAGATTGAAAGCTGTAAACCTCATCAGCGAGGTTTACAGCTTTCAGATCGTGTGCAGATACCCCAATTGACCACACGGGGCGTCTGCACAACATCCGGAAGCCATTGGTTCCGGGTTTTAGCGCTATTAGATGCTGTGATCACGGCATCTAATGCCTTTAGTTACCGATCGTCTATATCGGTAAGTAGCGGCAAGTCTCTGCTGTTTGAAACAGCAGAGACTTGCCGGCCATGACTCCCGCCGCACGTGCGAGCAGGCGTCATGTTCCCACATTGCTCCAGCGCCATACATGTACGGCGCTGGTACCGAAAGGGTTAAATGAAGCCAAACAATGGGAACAAACTATATCACTCCATAATCCAGACAGTGTAACAACATTAATGAAATAGAGGAGCGATAAGTATAATAACAGTCAAATGGTCACCTATTAATAATGCTGCACAGGTGACCAACAAATCAGGTCCATCAGGACCACTCACGTGTCCCCAACAAGCGTGTGGCGCCCTGTCTCCAGTGGGTATGATGTCAGCCAGCATGCTCAGCAGACAGATACACTTAAATACCTGTTTGGGGAGGGACCAACAGTGGTGTGAGCGCTCTAACCGGAAAAAGTCCGGTCACGTGACCGGACGTTAGTGCGTTCCACCGTGCGTTCCAAGGCCCGGAGATATTGCTGATGCGTTCCACCATGCGATCCAACAACCAGGAAGTCAGGTAATAGTATATTATAAGAAACTCTCAGCAATCATACATATATAAGGGGCCAAGAGGCAGCATATCAAAGACAAAAATAAAGTTCAGATGTCAGAACCAAATGACCAGGAGTATATATCATTAAAGAAATATAAAATAAATATTAAATGAAATGATCGATAACATAAGATCAGTTCACACATCAGTTATTTGATCAGTTATTTTCATCAGTTATTGTGAGCCAAAACCAGGTGCGGGGCAAAAACACAGAACAGGTGCAGATCTGTCCATTATACCTTATCTCTGTGTAGCCTCCACTCCTGGTTTTGGCTCACAAAAACTGATGGAAATAACTGATCAAATAACTCATGTGTGAACAAGGCCTTAGAGACTTTTGAAAGTAGCAAAGGGACCCATTATTCTAGGAGGTGATTTCAATGTTCCAATAGATGCATCACTTGACTGTTCTAGGGTCTCAACAGGATACCGCCTGGAATTGGGTAAGCTACTTAAAAACACACCGTTACATGATATATGGAGATATCAACATGCGACGGAAAGAGATTTCTCCTCGTCCCAAGTTCATGTCTCACAATCGCGAATTGACTATTTCCTCATTTCAAAGGGACTGCTGCATCAGGTATCTCACTCAGAAATTGGCAGCATCACATGGTCTGACCATGCCCCTATTTTTCTTCACATACAAGACACCTACCCTAACCCTAACCTACCTCTCTGGCGTCTTAATCCGTATTTACTAAAACATGCTGACAGGTGTCGTTCCTTTTCTAGCTCACTTAAGGAATTCTTCCTGTTAAATAACCCCTGATATTAATATCTCAACTTTATGGTGTTCTCATAAGAGCTACATGAGAGGTCTTTTCATACAATCTACTTCCAGACTTTAAAAACAAAGAGAAAAACAGCTACAGGACCTTCTTTCTCGTTTGGCTCTTGTGGAAACCCAATATAAAACCTCCCCTACGGATGCCCTTATGAAACAGCTTACTGAAATGAGATTTCAATTGAGATCTTTTCTCTTACAAAAACTTGAACAGGCAGTTTTCAAATCTAAAACAAAATTATATCACTTAGGCGATAGAGCAGGAGCTATGCTGACACGCAGACTTAAAAACCACGCTATTGCTTCACGAATTGACTCAATGCGACAAAAGGATGGTACAATGACAACACATCCACTAGCTATTGCTGATGTGTTCGTGGATTACTATAGCTCATTATATAATCTTAAAGACGACCTGCCTATGCCACAGCCTACTTCGCAATTAATTTCTGACTTTTTAAACTCAGTGTCGCTGCCAACACTTTCCCCCCAAGATCTCGATTCCATTAACTCCCCTTTCACGGAAAAGGAAATAATATCCGCAATTAAGTCCCTTAAGACGCACAAAGCTCCGGGCCCTGATGGCTTTATCGGAGATTACTATAAGACTTTTGTTACAGAACTGACACCTTCTCTTCTTCACCTTTTTAATTTCTTTCTCCTCCCTAACAACAAACCAAAAGAAATGCTAAATGCAGTTATTACTACTATCCCCAAACCCGGGAAATCTCATGAGACCCCCTAAAATTTTCATCCCATTTCATTACTAAATAATGATATTAAACTGTATTCCAAGCTTATAGCATGGGGGATTCAACCATTTCTTTCACACTTAATCCATCCAGATCAAGTAGGATTTATACCTGATCGACAATGTAGGGATGGAAGTAGAAGAATGATAGACCTAATACAAATATCAGAATCTACTAGGGCTCCCACGACATTTGTCTCACTAGATGCCGAAAAGGCATTTCATAGAGTACATTGGGGATTTTTAACGGAAGTGTTGAAGCGTTTTGGTTTTTCGGGCCCCATTCTAACAGCCATATTGAATCTATATTCTAACCCATCTGCGAGGGTTTTAGCTTCCGGATTTTATTCCAAAGCGTTTAATATTTCAAATGGTACTTGCCAGGGCTGTCCGCTGTCGCCATTGGTATTCGCATTAGTGATGGAACCCCTGGCAGTAAAAATACGTGCAAACCCTGTAGTTACAGGCATCACAGTTGTAAAATTATCTCATAAGTTAGGTCTCTATGCGGATGATGTCATACTATCCCTCACTAAACCAGAAATATCCCTACCTGCGGTCACAAAGATCTTAGAGGAATATGCTAAAGCTTCTATGTACAAATGAAATGTAGCAAAATCACACATTCTCCTTTTCTCAATTTCTAACTCCCTCAAAACTCGACTTTTAGATAAATTTCCCTTTCAATGGGCTGAGGAAAAAATCTCCTATTTAGGTAGTCACTTAACTCCCCACCTTAAAGACTTGATACGTCTTAACTTTGCCTCCTTACGATAGGAACTTCAGGTGGATTATAGTAAATACTCCTAGAACTTTTTGTCCAGGATAGCGAAAATAAACACTGCTAAAATGCTCATTTTAACGAAAATACTATATAGATTTAGATGTAACCCGCTTGTTATTCCCACTAAGATCCTCAAGTCTCTACAAGAAGACCTTCTCAAATTTATTTGGGGGAACAAACTCCCCAGGGTAAATTGTTCCGCACTCTATCCTTGTCTACATGATGGGGGACTGGAAGTCCCGGATATCACCAAGCAAATCTTATAGACAAGATTAGGGAATAGTGGTCCCCCTCCTCGAATCATCAATGGATGGAGGTAGAGTCTGCACACACACTGGCATCGAAACTGGAGATCCCCTCTCTCTTGACCATGCGGGCATCGTTTGGATCTGGCATCATCTAATCAGAGACAAAGAGTTTTTTCTACCTGAGGTTTCAGATATCCCCATAACAGCCCTTACTTACCTCATTCCAGACCTCGATATTACTCTCTGGGAAAAAGTGGGGTTAACTCATCTAGGTCAAATTTTGGAAAATTCCAATATTAAAGCCTTTGAGACCTTACATCAATCTCATCATCTACCCAATTCCTGTTTCTACCAATATTTACAGATTAATCATATGCTATATAATATTAAGATCCCTCCAGGTCAATCATCCATGACCTCTCCTATAAGTAAATTCTTTAATACCCCGGGAGTTGTACGGAAAGGTCTGTCAACTGCATATCATCTGATAAATCGGGTATTATGATGAAATGGGAAGAGGAATTGGAATGCAACTGGTCCATTCAGGAATGGAAAGATGCTTTTTATTGGGCAGTTGCTGGATCGAATTGCATTAATCATGCAGAGCAAAACTGCAAAATCCAGCTTAGATGGTATTTAACTCCGGCCAGCATAGCACACATGAACCCCTCATATAGTCCAGGGTGTTGGAAGGGTTGTAGTGAGAGAGGAACACCTTCACATATATGGTGGAGCTGTCCTATCATATCTCTCTTCTGGAAAGAGGTCTTTGACCTTTTAACTAAGATTGCTGGTTTTCCCATTTCCTCAACGCCTGCACTTGCTATACTATCTATTGGTTTTGAATCCCTTCCATGTACACATCATTGGGTGGTGGCAGAGATATTAACAGCAGCTCGGAAACTCATAGCCACTTCCTGGAAACTCCCTATCACTCCAAATTTTTAGGAACGGATAGCTTTAATCAATAAGTACATGCAACATGAGTGTATAAATGCTTCTACATGTCTAGTTAGGACGCGGATGTTGCAGAGATGGGAGTTGTGGTGTGCATCTTCTCACGCTTCCCTTTTCCCGCAGGTAGTCTTATAAGATTTCTGATTTGTAATTGCATACATATTTGCATGAAAGAGGTTTTTGATGGAGAGTTGAGATGAGCGGTTCTGACATAACTTTATCACCCCTGTTTGTTGTGCTTTGAAGCACATTTTCAAGTTTGTTTGTTTAATGCACCTATATAGATCAATTGTCTTAATTTTTGATGACAGTATGGTTTATTATTTCTGCTTTGTGATAAATATTGCAGTCCTTTGAAAACCTGTAACTGCTTTGATTAACCACTGTATTGTCTGATTGCAGTTTATTGTTAACTGTATTGAATTATACTGAAAAACTCAATAAAAACCTGAAAGTTTAAAAAAAAAAAAAAAGATATTTATTAAGCAGAAATAATTGTGTATGATGCTTAGCGCATCGATTACCAGGCTGGATTCTCATGGAACCAAAGCAGACTCAGATCAAGAGACCCAAAAACTAAATAAAGCAAGAGAAGGTAAGCCTTTCGTTTAGGCCAAGAGGAGACTGGGATCGAAAACGATAAATCCATTCGGATTCTTTTTGCAAGATCCGTCGATGCCAGTCCCCCCTACTAACTGACATGGGGTTCAATTCTAATGCCAAAAAAGTTACAGCCTGGGGATCACCCCCATGGAATTCCAACACATGGTCAGCCACTGGCGTATGATTTTTCTTTCTGACATCATTAATATGTTCACAAATCCATGGTCTAAGTTCTCTATAGGTTTTCCCAATATAGTCTTTGGGACAATTACACTAACACAAATAAACAACGCCACGACTCCTACAGTTAATGAAATCCTTGATGGTATATGTATAACCAGTGGCCGAGCAGGTGTTGGTTTCCTGTTTTGTATATAACGACAAGCTTGAGAAAGGCCACATCTGAATATACCCACTGGCCTACGATCAAGCCACATGCCTTAAGGTTTGGGGCGTGTATAATGACTGTGTACAAGTCGATCACCCAAGCTAAGGCCCCTTTCTGTAGGTGAGACTTGGTCGAGGCGATAGAGCTTCAGAAAGGTCTGAGTCCGATAAAAGTATAGGCCAATATCTAGTGAGAATATCGCTCACATTTTTGTTTGCTGCATCGTAAGTAGAGATTATCCTAATGATGTGGGCATTAGAGGATTCAGATGCCTTAGGGACTAACAGTGTGTTCCTGTCTTGTGATAATGCATTTTGAAATGCTTTATTCAGCACGAGGTGGATAACCCCTTGTGCGAAACCTCTTTAATAGATTTCTAGACTCTGTATGGAAACTCTCCGGGTCAGTTCCTCCGAACCCCGAGATATTGTCCCTTCGGAATCCCCTTTTTTTGAGCAATTGGATGATGACTATCCCATCTTAATAAATTATTGGTGGCGGTTGATTTTCTAAAAATCTATCCACTTATTTGGTAACTCGTACATCTAAAAATGTTAATGTGTCCGCATGAACATCAGAGGTGAAGGATAAACCAATGTTATTATTTAATGAACATATAAAGGTGTCAAATTCGGACATTGTACCGTTCCATACCAAGACAACATCGTCTATATATCTAGTCCAAAAGAAGATTTTGTCCATCCACCATTTGTCATCATCCGAAAACACAAAATTGTCCTCCCACCAGCCCAGGAAGAGATTCGCATACGAGGGAGCACAGGGGCTCCCCATAGCGGTCCCCCTGAGCTGGTGGAAGAACTTAGAATCAAATAAAAATAATTGTGTGTCAAAGTAAATTCAAGTAAAGATAACACAAAATCACTATGCAGCCTAAAGTGAAGTCCTCGCGTTTTTAGGAAATATGCCACAGCCAATAAACCCTTAGAGTGTGGGATTGAACTATACAATGATTCTACATGAATGCTTGCCAACAAGCATGATGGGTCAAAAGAGATGGTATCCATCTTGCGTAAAAAATCCATAGTATCTCGCGTATACGACAGAAGGGTAAATACAAATTGTCTTAAAACCTTGTCCAAGTAAATACCACAGTTTTGTGTCACCGAGTTCACCCCAGACACCATAGGATGTCCTTTTAGAGGTGATAATCCTTTATGGATTTTTAGGAGCCCATAGAAAGTTGCTATCTGGGGCGAACTCGGCAAGACGAACTGGTACTCAGCCTCCCCTAGGACCCCCCTACCTAGGCCATCATCAAGGATACTTTTCAGATCTGATAGGAAAGAGTCAGTTGGATTATTTGGCAAAATCCTATAGTACTGCTGGTCGGACAATAAATTGTTACACATTTGTCGGTATTCCTCATGGTCAAGTACTACAAAATTTCTACCTTTGTCAGATGGTTTAATAATTATAGACTGATCTTCCTCCAAATTTTTTAGGGCTCTCCTTTCCAGGTGAGACAGATTCTGAAAATTGTTAGGTTGTTGAATCATCTCCAATTCCGCCATAACTATCTGGAAGAAGATGTCTATATGGCCAGACTTTAATGGAGGGGGCTGTTTAGTACTCTTAGGGCGAAGGTCCGTAAAAGGGTCTTCACCTGGGCTCCTTGAGCCCTCTTCCCATAGATCCATCAAGAGTTCAAGATCGGGGCACTCACTCAAAGAAATACCTAATTGATCACAGGTCGGATTCTTTGAGTTTTTCATAAATTTGAACCATCTAAGTTTCCTACAAAAGAGGTCCTTAATCCAGGTGAAGGCTTTAAATGGAGTCGTGGGTACAAATGATAGACCCTTTTGGAGGAGGTCAATTTCAGTTTGATCTAAAGGGTGGCTGGAAAGGTTAATGACCTGAAGATCATCCCCTAATCTGGTTGCTCCCCCGTTTTGACCCGGTCTCTTACTTGATAGGGGAGGGATCCTTTGGCTAAAAAATGTGTTGGATCCCCTTGGGGACTGCCCCACCCTCTCCTTTGATTTCCCCTTGTTCTATTTAGACTTGAGTTGGGGTCAGAGAGGTCCTGTTCCGTCGAGGAAATCTCTGATTCCGATAGTTGTGGAGTCTTCGTATCAGATTGGTATGCTCTATTTTCCTTGAATTCGTTAAGGAAACTGCCTATGTTTGCGTTCTTTGAGTAGTCCCTGAAACTTTTCAACAGCTGTTTATAAAAAGGCCTCTCTCAACAAACTCTGGATCTGTTTTAAATCTGAGAGCTGAATCAATGAGCTCCTCGAGACGAGAGGATGATTTCTCAAAGAAGTCCTTTTCCTCACAGAAGGGTCATCAAACGAAGGGAACTGTGTGTTAGTTCTTGTTCCCAACAGGTTAAAAGGGTAGCAGAACGTATACGTGCTGACGGTAATATGAAAATACACACGCCTTTGGGAACGATCTTATGTTCAATATAGCTCTCAAGTGATTTGACTTCCCACCAGGAAGTATCCTGCATATAGATCTGCTGCATATAGCGCTGCTGTGACAGGGACCCGATGGCAGGGAAGGCAGCCAGATGCTTTCTACGGAAGCCTGTGAGATCCACGCCCTGGATCTTACAGACAGGAAGCTGTAAGTGTATTACACTGTGTAATACACTTACAGCCAATGCATTACAATACAGAAGTATTGTAATGCATTGTAAACCCCCAAAAGTGAAAAAAAAAGTGAAAAAATAAAGTTTAAAAAAATAAAAGTTTCAAGTAAAAAAACAAGAAAACGCCCTTTTCCCCAAAATAAAGTTTAAAAAAATTGTAAAAAAAAGGGATAAAAAGAAAATTAGTCATATTAGGTATCGCCACGTCCGTATCGACCGGCTCTATAAAAATATCACATGATCCAGCCCGACAGGTGAACGCATTTAAAAAAAAAAACAAAAAACTGTGAGACCCTACCTAAGAAAATCGCCTAAAAAATAAAAAAATATGGCTCTCAGAAAATGGCAACACAAAAACAAGATTTAATTCTGTTCAAAAATGCACCTAATGTGTAAAACTTAACAAAAATAAAAATGTTATACATATTACCCCTCAGGTGAACATAGTAACATAGTTTGTAAGGCCGAAAAAAGACATCTGTCCATCCAGTTCAGCCTGTTTTCCTACAAGTTGATCCAGAGGAAGGCAAAAAACCGCCTGGGAACAATTCCTTCCCGACTCCAATCAGGCAATCAGAATAACTCCCCGGATCAACGACCCCTCTTTAGTAACTATAACCTGTAATACCCTCCAGAAATACATCCAGGCCCTTCTTGAACTCTTTTAGTGAACTTACCATCACCACCTCCTCGGGCAGAGAGTTCCATAGTCTCACTGCTCTTACCGTAAAGAATCCTCTTCTACGTTGTAAAAATTTAAAAAAAAAAAAACTATGACAAAACAGCCCTTTTTTGTCAGCTTGCCTCACAAAAAGTGTAACACCAAGCGATCAAAAAGTCTTATGTAGCCCAAAATGGTACCAATCAAACTGCCATCTCATTCCGCAAAAAATGAGACCCTACCTAAGACAATCGCCAGAAAAATAAAAAAAAAAGCGTCGTTAGAAAATGGTAACACAAAAACAAGATTTAATTCTGTTCAAAAATTCATTTACTGTGCAAAACTTAACAAAAATAAAAATAATAGGACATATTGGGTATCGCCACGTCCGTAACAACCTGCTCTATGAAAATATCACATGATTTGCCCCTTCAGGTGAATGCTGTAAAAAAAACTTAAAAAAAAAAACTGTGTCAAAACAGCTCTTTTTTTTCACCTTGACTCGCAAAGTGTAATACCAAGCGATCAAAAAGTCTTATGAACCCCAAAATGGTAACAATGAAAACGTCACCTCATCCTGCAAAAAATAAGACAATAACTCAAAAAAATAAAAACCAATGGCACCCGCAAACCAATCCATCGAAATCTGTGCTGCAAAATCTATATGGCACTCCTTCCGTTCTGAGTCCTGCCATGCGTCCTCACAGCAGTTTACCACCACATATGGGGCGTTTCCGTATTCAGGAGAAAATGGGTAACAAATCATTGGGTGCTTTTCTCCTGTTACCCCTTGTGAAAATGAAAAATTTGGGGCTAGAGCAACATTTTATTGGAAGAAATGAAACTTTATTTTCACAGCCAAGTGTTTCCAAATGCCGTAAAATGCTTAGGGTGTCAAAGTGGTCATTAAACCCTTAAAAACCATTCCAGCAAAATCTGCTTCCAAAATCTGTCCTTTTCTTCTGACCACTGCCATGTGCCCATAGAGCAGTTTACCACCACATATGCGGTATTTCTGTAAACTGCAGAATCAGAGTATTGTATATTGAGGTTTAGTTTGCTGTTAACCCTTGCTGTGTTGCAAGAAAAAAATGATTAACATAAAAAACTGCATAAAAAATGAAATTTTGAAATTTTGCCTCCATTTTCCTTTAATTCTTGTGAAACACCTAAAGGGTTAACAAAGTTTGTAATGTCAGTCTTAAATAATTTGAGGGGTGTAGTTTCTAAAATGGGGTTATTTATGGGTGGTTTCCATTATATAAGCCCCTCAAAATCACTTTATATCTGAACTGGTGCTTAAAAAATGGTTTTGGAAATTTTGTTGAAAATTTGAAAAATGGCTTCTAAACTTCTAAGCTTTCTAACGTCCTAAAAAAGTAAAATAACATCTATAAAATGATGCCAACATATAGTAGACATATGGGGAATGATGACTGATAACTATTTTATGAGGTATCTGTCTTAAAAGTAGAGAAATTCAAATTTAGAAAATTGTGAATTTTTCCAAATTTTGTAAATTTGGGATTTTTTAAAATAAAGGAAAAATATATTGACTCAAATTTACCACTGTCATGAAGTACAATGTGTCACGAGAAAACAATCTCAGAATGGCTTGGATAAGTTAAAGTGTTCCAAAGTTATTACCACATAAAGTGACACGTCAGATTAGCAAAAAATGGCCTGGGCAGGAAGTTGAAAGGGTTAATCACTGCATCCGTGAAAACAGTACCAGAGAGAAAACCAGCCATATTCAAAACAAAATTCAAAACTAAGCCATACCAGTATGATGCCTATTACGAAGCCCAGCAGAGTCAACAAAATACATATGAAAGCAAAGGCCTTATTAAAACTTCAATTGTATTAATTACCAGTAAAAAGACCACATTAAACCTTTAACCCTTACACTCCCAGCGCCGTACAGGTACAGTGCTGTGTACTCCCGGTCCCTGAGCGAAATCACTGGGTGACCAGGGTACGATGGCTGCTCTGCACGGCAGGCAGCCATCTTTCTTAAGGGCACAGGGAGGTTTTTCCGCCCCCCCCCTGCAGCCCCGATCGCTGTGATTGGCCGGTTTCTGCAGACCGGCCAATCGCAGCTCCGGATGGCTTTCATCCATTCACAGAGCTGCAGGGGACGCTGTCCGATGGTGATTGGTGCTGAACTGATCAGCACCGGTCACATCGGAGGTTAGGCAGGGGACGCCAATGGCAGCGCTATAGCTGCACAGGAAGAGGCAGAACTTCCCTGCATGCAGCCATTCTAGCTGGTGACTGCATGCAGAGAGGTTCTGTGCTTCTCTGTGCTGCTTGTTGGCTTGCTGGGACTTGTGGTTCTCCACCACAGCTTTTCTCCTGCTCCTGTAAAGAAGAAGTTACAGATACCTAAAACACCCTCCATCCCTGTCCTTTCCCACCCCTCCCTGTCCTTTTTTTAACGACGTCACTTGGTCCGTGCGTTTTTTGCTCTTTTTTTTTAACAATTTTTCAGCTCCGCACCACTTTTTCTGCGTGCGAGCTGTAACCGCCAAGTGCTTTTCAGTGCATACCTGGCCTGATCAGCACCTGTGGGTTATTCTTTGCTCTTTTTTTTAACATCTCTGTTGATTTTTTTGGCCAATTTTTCTATTTTTTGGTTAAAAAAGAAGAATTAGTAGTTAGGGTTTTACATAAATATATATATATATATATATATATATATATATATATATATATATAGCTCCGTATCTATCAATTTCTAGCCAGTGTTCAGTTTTTTCATAGTGTAGTGAGTTTTTGTGAGTTGTGTGTGCGTGCGTGCTGCATTAGCACATTTTTTGGAGTAACTCCAGTTACGGATAGTTAGATATATATCATATATATATATATATATATATTTAAATTTCAGTTAGTGTCAGTGTAGGTTTTTGCACGAACGCACTATATCTGCGTACGTGCAGTTTGGAGAGGACTGTAGTGAATTTTTTCACTAGTTTCTGCACGCACACACGATCTGTGTGCGTGTGTGCTGTATCAGCAGCATCTGCACATTTTTTTTTTTTACATATCTTGTGTGAAAAAAGAATCGCAGGTAGTGGTAGTTAAATTTCAGTTAGTGTCAGTTTAGGAATTTACACAAACGCATCATCTGCGTACGTGCATTTTGCAACTACTGAGCACCAATCAGTAGTGTCCATTACTGATCGTGTCTGCTCATTTTGCACTGCATTTTTTTTTTGGTGCAGTAAATACTTTTTTCCTGCAGTAACCACTTTTTTTTTTTTTTTTTTTTACAGAAAAGACCTTTTTTTTTTAATCCCCCCCCCCTTTTTTTTTTAAATTCTATTTCAAAACTTTAAAGGGATTCTGTCACCAGGATTTGGCCTATAAAGTTATTCACACTACCGGATTGTGCTAATTGCGGTGAATGTAAAAAAGTTATTCTTATTGATCCCAGAGATGTATTTTATGTAAAAAAAAAATAGGTTTTTGTGATATGCAAATTACTTACATAAGGAGCCCAAGGGGATGTGACCAGCGCCATTGGAGCTGGCCACGCCGCAACTGTTGGAGCCCAGCACCGCCCACCTCATTATTATTCACTGCAAATCTTCAAGCAGCCTTCCCCCAGCACCAGCGTAATCCCACGCAGGCGCATGGGCACTGATCTCCTTGATGCCGATGCCAGTAGACCGTACGGGCGCAGACTGCTTGAGGTACTGCGCCTGCGCGGGATTACGCTGTTGCCGGAGGAAGGCTGCTTGAAGATTTGCAGTGAATAATAATGAGGTGGGCGGTGCTGGGCTCCAACGGCGCTGGGCACATCCCCTTGGGCTCCTTATGTAAGTAATTTGCATATCACAAAAAATGATTTTTTTTACATAAAATACATCTCTGGGATCAATAAGAATAACTTTTTTACATTCACCGCAATGAGCACAATCCGGTAGTGTGAATAACTTTATAGGCCAAATCCTGGTGACAGAATCCCTTTAAAAAAAACCTTCACGTGTGAAAACACTACATACACACCCCTTACACTAAATAAAGTTTTACATGTTTCACACGTCACACCCCAATAAAATAAAAATGTCCCAATCATCCCAACGAGTGTACTCGGCAGAAAAGGCATACGCCATTCTTGCCTCTGACACCGAATCGGCCACTGAAGGAGAAGAGGATGCCACTTTCCTCTACCCCCTCATCATCATCATCCGCTGATGAGGGACCCTCTAGGAGACGCCCCAGAACGACAGCTGAGGCAGCCCCCCAGAGTGAACCCTTATGGACCCCACCCCCCTGAGAATTATCAGTCCCAAATTCCGGATTTTGAGGCCAGGTCCGGAATTCAGATGCAGGGTTCACAGAAATTGATTTTTTTAACAACCTTTTTCTCTGAAGATTTTATTAATTTGATGGTAACCCAAACAAATTTGTACGCCCAGCAATTTATTTCCCAGAACCCCACAACGCCATACGCTAGACCCCTAGGTGTGGGACCCCAGTAAATGCAGCAGAGATGATGATCTTTTGGGGACTCGTTTTGCATATGGGGCTAGTTAAAAAAACAGAAATTAAACAGTATTGGAGTGCGGATTTCTTGTACCACACTCCAATTTTCAGCAAAACCATGGCCCGGAATCGATTCCAAACAATACTTAAATTTTTGCATTACAACGATAATGCACAATGCCCACCCCAGAATGACCCCGCATATGACCATCTGTTCAAAATTAGACCTGTCCTTGACCACTTCAATACAAAGTTTTCAGAAGTGTACACCCCCGAACAAAATGTTTGCATAGACGAAACCCTATTACTTTTCAAAGGGAGGGTAAGATTCCGCCAGTACCTGCCCAGCAAGTGGGCAAGGTATGGCATAAAAATGTATAAACTCTGTGAGAGTAGCTCTGGGTACACTCACAAGTTCCGGGTTTATGAAGGGAGGGACACCCGAATTGAACCCCCAGAATGACCCCCCCGGCTTAGAAGTTAGTGGGAAGATTGTGTGGGACTTGCTGCACCCACTGCTAGACAAGGGTTACCATTTCTACATAGATAATTACTACACGAGTCTACCACTGTTCCAGTCCCTAACTTCCAGACGTACTGTGGCGTGTGGCACAGTATGCAAAAATCAGAGAGGCCTCCCTAGATTCCTTATAGGGCAACCACTGAGAAAGGGTGAAAGTAGGGCTCTCCTGAATGAGAACACGTTGGTGGTTAAGTACAAGGACAAGAGGGATGTCCTTGTACTGACCAGTATTCACCCCAACACCTGCTCCCCTGCCCATATATGTGGTACCACTACCACTGTCCCCAAACCAGACTGCATTCTGGATTACAACAAGAACATGGGAGGGGTTGATCTTTCAGATCAAGTTCTAAAACCCTTCAGTGCCACACAAAAAACAAAAGTGTGGTACAAAAAGCTGGCCGTGCACCTCGTACAGGTGGCGCTGTACAATGCATTCATGCTATTTAGATCTACAGGCCAGACAAGAACATTCCTACAATTTCAAGAGGTGGTGATAAAGGCCCTAATTCTTCAAAACCAAGCAGAAGAGGCCCCCAGTACTTCTGCAAGTTACGGTGCCTGGGTAGTACCAAGGCAACATTTCCCTGGCGAAGTCCCCCAAACAGTGAGGATGGGAAGGACCCAAAAAAGATGCAGGGTATGTTCGAAAAGGGGTATTAGGAAGGACACCATTTACCACTGCGAAACCTGCCCTGTGCATCAAGGATTGTTTCAGAATCTACCACTCATCCAAAGATTAGTTTCATTCTTGATGTACCCTGTAATTTTACCACCCTATACCTGATTTTGTCCACATAGCTTACATATCCACTTTTCACCAACCACTACATATTCATTTCTGTAATACTGGGGTGCAATTTCTCCTTTAACCCCTTGTGAAAGTGAAAAATTGGTGTCTGCTAGTAATTTTTCATTTTCACAAATGTGTGCTTTGAAATGCTTTTACAAGTGTTTCAGCCTTTTGTGAGACACCAGTTTGCAAAAAAAGTACCCTTTCTACCACTTAAAATGTTCGTACGGGGGTGCTCTTTCCAAAATGGGGTCACTTCTTGGGGTTTTTAGTTGCTGGGGACCCCAGGAAATTTTTAAATGTGACATGGCAATAAAAAAACCATGTCTTAATTCTAGCCTGCAAAATCCATACTTTGCTGTTTGCCTCTAGAGGCCGGCTGTGCACACATACAGCAGGCTACGAGCACATATGGGGTGTTTCCTGAATGGGGAGAAAATGGGTAACAAAATGTGGGGTGCATTTTGTCCTGTTACCCCTTGTGAAAGTGAAAAATGTGTGCATAAAGCAACTTTTTCTGGAAAAAATGGTATTTTTTCATTTTCACAGCTAAGTGTTTCCGAATTCTGTGAAACGCCTGATGGGTCAAAGTGCTCACTACACACCTTGAAATACTCCTTGAGGGGTGTAGTTTCCGGAATGGGGTCACTTTTAGGGGGTTTCTACTGTAGGGGTATCTCAGGGTGTCTTCATATGCGCCATAGCTCCCAAAAGCCAATCCTGCAAAATCTGTCCTCCAAAAGCCTGATGGCGCTCCTCCCGTTTTGAACCCTGCCATGCGCTCATGCATCCCTTTTTGAGCACATGTGGGGTGTTGCCGTGATCATGGGGAAATGGGTAACAAAATGTGGGGTGCATTCTGTCCTGTTACCCCTTGTGAAAGTGAAAAATGTGTGCATAAAGCAACTTTTTCTGGAAAAAATTGTATTTTTTCATTTTCACAGCCAAGTGTTTCCAAATTCTGTGAAACGCCTGATGGGTCAAAGTGCTCACTACACACCTTGAAATAATCCTTGAGGGGTGTAGTTTCCGGAATGGGGTCACTTTTTGGGGGTTTCCACTGTAGGGCCAGCTCAGGGTGTCTTCATGTGCGACATAGCTCCCAATTATTATCCCAGCTAATTCCGCTCTCCAAAAGCCATATGGTACTCCTTCCACTCTGAAGCCTGCTGTGCCCCCATACTTTAATTTCTGTAAACTCCAGAATCGGGGTAATAGATTTTGAGTTTTGTTTTGCTGTTAACCCTTGACGTGTTTCATGAAAATGGAGTAAAATTTTAAATCTGCTAAAAAAAAAAAAAAAAAAAGTGAAATTTCATTCCAATTTTCCGTCAATTCTCATGGAACACATAAAGGGTTAAAAAAGTTAGTAAAATCAGTTTTGAATAGCTTGAAGGGTGTAGTTTCTAAAATGGGGTGATTTATGGGGAGTTTCCACTATGTAAGCCCCACAAAGTGACTTCATATCTGAACTGGTCCTTAAAAAAATTGGTTTTGGAAATCTTAAAATTTTAAGATTTGATTATAAATAGAGTTGAGCAAACGTGCTCGTAACAAGCACTGTACTGCTCGGATCCCCTGCGCTCGCATGGGCGCAGGCATCCGGATCCGTTGGGTGAGGAGGACAGAGCCGGATGGCTGCGCCCGTGCGAGCGCAGGGGATCCGAGCAGTACAGTGCTCGTTACGAGCACGTTCGCTCAACTCTAATTATAAACTTTGAAGCCTTATAACGTCCCAAAAAACTAAAGTGTAATTTTCCAAATGATCCAAACATAAAGTAGACATATGGGGAATGTAAATAATAACTATTTTTGAAGGTATTACTATGTATTTTGAAAGTAGAAAAATTGAATTTTGAAAAGGTTTCCAAATTTTTGGTAAATTTGGTATTTTTTTTAATAAATAAAAATGAAATTTTGCCACAAATTTACTGCTGTCGTAAAGCACAATATGTGACGAGAAAATCTCAGAATGGCCTGGATCAGTAAAAGCGTTCTGAAGTTATTACCACATAAAGTGACACATCAGATTTGCAAAAATCAGCCTGGGATTTAAGGTGAAAAGTGGCTCGGTACTGAAAGGGTTAATATAATAGGGGAACCGTGTCAGGATATAGGGCTCTCATATCTTATGTTTTGGTTATTGTCGTTTGTTTGATAGAGCCATACAGGGATAGTCAGGATTAGGTACGAGGACAGGGGCCACCTACCACACAGGTGTTCCTCTGGGCACAGGCTATCATAGGGTCCTAACAGGGCCAGATCCTGTCTACCTTATTGCCCCTCTTTCTATGGCTCTGGTGTGCCAGGAGATTAGTTATCTTATTATAGCCGATTTAATGTGGTCTTTTTACTGGTAATTAATAAAAGTGAAGTTTTAATAAGGCCTTTGCTTTCATATGTATTTTGTTGACTCCGCTGGGCCGCAAACTGGTATGGTTTAGTTTGGAACTGAATGTTAGCAGCTTCTCCTTTTCCAGGGAAGAAATAAAACATTGTTCACAATCTCTCACACGGTCCAGTAGGTCATTTTTTAAAAAATGATTAATTAAAAACCATACCAACCATCTGCACAGAAATGTCTGCTTGTACCTAAATTATCATGGAAGTTTGGAATCCATCAAGGACTAGTAGGAAAAGGATAAGGAAGTACTAAATCAACACATTTTATACATTGTATAATTTAATATATGCTTCCAATTGCAGACAGCCAGCTTGGCTAACTTCATTCAACAGTAGCAGCAGCAGATTGCTTTACAGCAGGGACCTGGTCTTAAAAACAAACCAAAAAACAAACCGTTTACTGCAATGGGAAAGAGCAGTCTCATCTGACATTTGCATTAATCGCTGTGCAGGGAAGGGAACTGTCCTCAGTAGTTTTCATCTATATAATGATTCTGTGTTTTCTGCCTACTGCTTTACAAGTGGTAACTTTCATTATAAACCTAGTTTGAGTTCATGATATACAAGTGCTTAAGAAGGATTTGTCACCACAAAATGCAGAATGCAGTGCAACCGTCCAGCAGCACGTAATACATAATCAAGCTGCTCAGCTTCTTCTCTAAGAGTGAGTGTGTGCGTGAGTAAAGTCAGTAAAACCTGTTACATATCCTCAGGATAGGTCATCAGTATCAGATTGGCACGGGTCCAAATCCGGGCACCTCTACCAATCAGCTGTGTGCGGTACATTCTCTTCAAACACGCTGCATTCTCTTCATTGTTTACCTGCTCGCTGTCGACATCACAGCAGGTGTAATTACAGCTCCTTTGTCCCATTCACTTGAATGTTACGCAGTGTAACTACAACTGCTCCTTCCCACACAAGTAAACTAGATGGAGGAGTGATGCCAATGCAATGTCAACAGCGAGCTGGTAAACAGTGAAGAGAATGCATTGCTCATACGAGCATTGTGATCGCTTCAAACAGCTGATAAGCGAGGGTGCCTGGAGTCAGACCTCCACAAATCTGACACTAATGATCTATCCTACTCCAAAACATCTCCCAAACTAGAGTAGGCGGTGTACTGATGTTGAGTCCAATTTTTATCTTCATACTCACTCGCGTTCCGATGCTGTGCTTCCGCAAACCAGAAGTAAAATGCATAGAGTAAACTCTGAGTCCTCTCCATTATGTGCATGAGTTCTGGAGGAGAGCATTTTACTGCTGGTTTGATGAAGCAGAGCATCTGAACTGACAGATTCCCTTTAAAGGGTTTCTGTCATCAGAATTTAGCCTACAAAACCGAGTGTCATTTGCAAATCGCAAATGACACCTGATGACAGAAAGCCTTCTTTTATAGAAATCTGTACGGTAGTTTTTGTTAAAATAGCGTTTTTATAATATGCTAATTAGGCCCCCTAGGTGCAGTAGGCGTGAACCCTGCACCTAGGAGCGGCCGTAATAACGCCCCTTACCCCTCCTCCCTTGCGTTGATTGACAGGGCCGGGCAGCCATCTCTTTCGTCTCCCGGCCCTGTACGATCGCGAAATCCCGCGCCTGCGCATTGCGATAAGCAATCCGCGCATGCGCATTGATGAAGCCGGGACCCGGGCGGCCGCCGGCTCTCAACGCGCGTGCGCAGATTTCTTATCGCAATGCGCAGGCGCGGGATTTCGCGATCGTACAGGGCCGGGAGACGAAAGAGATGGCTGCCCGGCCCTGTCAATCAACGCAAGGGAGGAGGGGTAAGGGGCGTTATTACGGCCGCTCCTAGGTGCAGGGTTCACGCCTACTGCACCTAGGGGGCCTAATTAGCATATTATAAAAACGCTATTTTAACAAAAACTACCGTACAGTTTTCTATAAAAAAAGGCTGTCATCAGGTGTCATTTGCGATTTGCAAATGACACTCGGTTTTGTAGGCTAAATTCTGATGACAGAAACCCTTTAAATCAAGATTAAAGGGAAGGCTCACTACCTCTAAAATCTCATCAGTAGAGGTTCTTGCACCTGCCAAATAGCTAAAGCAAATAGGATATGACACACAATGAGGCTTAAAGGGGGTTTTCCAAGAATTTTTGACCCATCCTCTAGATAGATCATCAGGATCTGAATGGTAAGGGTCCGACAACTATGACCCCACTGATCAGCTGTTTAAGAAGGCATCAACGCATGCAATAGCACTGAGGCTCAGTCTCTGCTCACCAAGCACAGTGGCATAAATGTCTCAAAACATACCTTTAATGGCCACAGCTACTGATGAGCGGCACAGAGCACATATCCTTACCTCTAACACCATTTGAAATATTTCAGTCACCAAAAAATACATTTGTAGGCTTCTTATGAAATAAGCTCCAGGATTTGTTGAGAATGCGTTACATGCTTCAGAATGGGGAAAAATTTTTTTTTTTTTTTTTTACTGTCAATCCAAGGCTCTACACTCTGGAGTGCTTGCATTACATAAACAGAACATAAGATTATGGTTATGCAACCAAGTTCAAAATGATGTCTGATCCATTTGGAAAGCAGTGTCATACTTTATTTTAAATAAAACCATGTCAAAACAATGTTTGAAAGAAAAAAAAAAATGATGCCTGAAAAATAATTTCATATAAAACATAATAACTTAAACACTGAATATACAAAACATATACAATATGGGAAACAAAGCCTTCTGTCCAACAGACTCCAACAGTGTACATCAGATACAAACAATCAAGATATGATTTAAGTTAACAAGGTGAGATGTCTGTCAAACAAAAAGATTTCTGATCTTAAGGTTTTGATGGTGTTAATTACAAGTTGAATAAATTATATATGTAAATCAATCTTCACACAGGAACACGAGTACTACTTCTGTAATACTAGACATGAAATGCACAAGCTTGAACTTTCAAGATTTAGTAACTGGTTAATTGTGAATTAACACCTGCCACAATACCTTCTGTATTAGTCACCATAATTGTGTCACCACCATCCACAACAAAATCACAACTCAAAAGTAGACCTAAAATAAATGGACCTAAGTTAGTTTACCAATACATAGTGTTCAAAACACATTGTTCAATTAAACATTTAAAAAGTGTTTACCTATATTACCTGCAGCTTAGGACGCTCAACAACACTGCCTAGCTGGCAAATATGATTTATGGCAAACATTTCAATAGTTTTTGAATTTCTTTAAAATAAGTTATGTAGCCAAAACATAACCACAGCTGTAGACTGAGCTCATACAGTGAACATAAAAATAAAACAATGTGAAAGCATTTTTGAACCAACTGATACATGGGAAACACTAACATGTATAGCTTTTTTTGGGAAACCTGGAGGAGCACCTCTATAGTCTATACAGTGCATAAGCATTATACTTTAAATGATTAATATGCACATATTTGATAAAACTGCAAGGTATCAGTAACTGTGTCATTAATTTACAAACCACAATCAGGAACTTAATATTTCACTTTCTGGATCAGCCTTTAGCTAGTTTTGATTTGATTTGAGACATTAGGGGATAAAGCCCAAACGGCAAAGAATGTAGAATTTATATAGATAGATTTTAAAAGAATGATTGCAGATAGTTTGTTGAAAGGAAAAAAAAAAAAAAAAAAAACAGCTTTACCAAAGGCTGTATGTAGTATATGAAAATAGAGAGGAATCTTATTGTAAAGTTCTTCATGTCAAAAGTTTTATTGTTAAATACTTGCATGCTAACAAACATTCATGTACTGTGTGCATTACATCAAATAAATGAAATGATGCAGCAGCAATAAATTCCATAAATAAAACGGAATGGAAAAGTTTGCATGCAGAATTTGTGTTTTACTGGACATATGTTAAATAAGTACAGATTACAAAATAAGTTTAATTCCTTAAAAATTAAGTAGTGCATCTTTTTCTAAACTGTTATAAACCGATTTTCATTTATTAGGGGATTCTTCTTTTTCAGGTAGCTGCCAGGGGTTGATAGTTGATCTCCACACTTTCCAGTGCTTATTATAGAGCAGAATGGTTGCAGAAAAAATGATGGCGTTAAAGAGGTTTTCTGGATGTCCTGTCCCCAGGATACATCATCATGAGCTGATTGGGGGCACTCCCAACACCCCACCAATCAACTGATTGAAGAGGCTGTAGCACTTACTTATTTAGGCCAGTGACATGTTCACATGGCTTGTGCTGGGTTCACATCTACTTTGTAAACTTTGGCACTCTGATCCGGTCAATGTATCTGACAGCATTTTGTCCACCAGAAATCTGGTATGAATGCCTGAAAGTGGCCAGATCCTAATATAGTGAATGGGGACCTGGCTATGCCAGATACAGCAGTCTGTTCCTCCGCCAGAACAGACTGCTGGAGTTCACAGCGCAGTTATGAACATGGCTGTAAGCACAGCTCAGTCTCATTCAAGTGGGCCTGGGCTGCAATACCAAGCACAACTACTATACAAGGAACGGCACTGTGCTTGGTATGCTCTCTGAAACAGCTGATCAGATATTGGTGACTAGAGATGAGCGAACGTGCTCGTAACGAGAACTGTACCGCTCGGCTCCCCTGCGCTCGCATGGGCGCAGGCAGCCGCTTCCGTCCTCCTCACCCGACGGATCCGGATGCCTTTGCCCATGCGAGCGCAGGGGAGCCGAGCAGTACAGTTCTCGTTACGAGCATGTTTGCTCATCTCTATTGGTGACCTATTCTGAGGATTGGTCATCAAGATTTTACTCCTGGAAAACCTCTTTAAGGTGTTTTCTTTTTATTGTCTTTTCTTTTTATGTCTATTCATGGATTGGCAAGACAGGTTCAATGTAAGAGCACTCTTAAAAATATTACAAGATTTAATTTAAAAAAAAAAAATTATGCTACAAGACAACACTAGTTCATGAACTAAAACTTTATACAGCAATTAACTAAACTAAAACATTACACTTAAGTACATTATACTTCGTATATCAAAATTTTTCAACTAAATATGTATAAGTGTGTACATAAGTATACATACACACAAAACTTAGTTTAACCTAGATTGCTTCCAATATATACATAATGCCAAAATTATGACTTGCAGAAATGTCATTCTGCACTACACAGAAGCCAGACATACATGCAACAGAAACTTCTATAGATGGATGTGTCCAAGAGCACACGTTCAAGATATTTGAAGTCTTTAAGAAATAGGTTTCTACAGTCTAACACCGCTATTATCAGCATATGTGCTTTTAACATACAGTGTGTTCCCTTTTCAGAGGATTGATGGTAACACAACTACACATACGCAAACTTCACATTACATGTTTTAATCAAAACGATTGGTGCCATGTCACAGAGAAAAATCCTGAACATTAAGGGGAGAATGCTATAAAACATGAAATCCCGATTATCTGAATTCATACTTTGTGCTTGCAAAACTTGATTTTAGAATGCAAAACCATTTTTGAGACTGGCAAATCTTCTCTTCGCTGACGGATGGAAAGGAGATGTAAAACATGCATGGTAATGGTGGTGGCGAGCAGTCATCTAGTTTATGAGAGGCTTAGGGCACAGACACCATCACACAGCAGATGCTAGCACACACCCAGCCTCATGTATACGCATTGCAGACAAAATGGTACTCTGCTTACTAACCTGCTTTGAGCAAATGCAGTTAACATGGACCAGTAGTGTTTATGTCACATTTGGCATACTGGGTGAAAAATAATTTACAAAAAAGCAATTCACTTGAACATCCAATATAAAAGCACAATATACATGTTCTTATCCTCCATAAAAGGGAACCTGTCACATCACACATGCAGTCTCATGTGTGGGAAGTATGTTAGAGTAGGAGGAGCCTAAAAGATTGATATATAATTCCTTTTGAAGATAGATGGTAACCTGTAACGTGTAGTTTTAAATCACTAATCTGTCAACAAGCTTTGAATAAATCAAAAGTAGAGGTAAATAGAGGTGAAACGTTGTAATGTATTTCATCAGAGAAAAATGCTCTTTTCTAGTTTAGGAGGGATGAGGGGTAGAGTAAAGGTGTTAAGTTTATTATATTCAACTGTACTGAGATCAAGTAAACTCCTGGTAATGTAGTGTGCCTTAACACGTGGCAGATTATGATGCAGAATACCTTCTGCTACTAATAATCAGCAATATTTTCTGTAACAAATCCTGCCATGTGTAAAGGTACCCTTAAGAGTTCAGTGGACAATGCTATTCAATGACTGATACAAGGCTGTCAACCAACGGCTGAGACTTCCCAGTGGACTATACAAAACTATATCTGCTCAGCTCTTCTTGCTGTATGACATCCTGCCTGTAGATAGGATAGCATAGGCAACATGACAGGTTTCCTTCAAATGGTACCCAAACAACTGACATTGATGCAGCGTAAACAAAAACAGTGAAATCTCACCACCGAACGACAACAACCAGCAATATTCATCCTGCCAGTGCAGAGACTATAGGCTTCCAACTCCAGGGTCAGGATACAAGAGGCAGAGGGAGAGTCTGCTCCTTTTAATTTTGTAGGTTTCCTGTCCCTGGAGGCGGATCCTCTCTCTCTGGTGCTGTTGTGGGTGCAGTCTTCTACAAGTGTGTTCCTCTTGGTAATTGTCAGTATGCACAGTATATGAAACAAGAAAAAAAAAAAAAAAAAAGGCTTGCATTTGGAAGAGTCACATGATCAATGATATAACAATGTAAAGTTCATGCATTTAAAGGGGTTATGCATTGGTACAATACTGATGACCTATCCTCAGTATACATCTGCAATATCAGATCAGCAGGGGTCAGACTCCTGGCAACCCCAATGATCGGCTGATTGAAGTGGGTCGCTGCACTTGTGTGAATATCCTATTAAAATATTTACCTGCATGCTGCCTCTCTTGCAGTGGCGGTGCAATTACAACTGCTCATTCCATTCAAGTGAGGATAGGTCTTTATTATAGCACTGCACAATCCCTTAACCTCTTGATGGCTAACCTCTGGCACTACAGCTGTGGTGAAACTACGACTCCCAGCATTCTCCATTCATGTCTATAGAGTTCTGAGAACAGCCAAGCAAGGGGGCATTTTGGGAGTCATAGTTTTACCACAACTAGAGTGCGGAGGCTAGCCATCACAGCCCTTTGGACTTGGATATTTTCCGTTTTTTTTTTTGTAATTTAGCTTTATACTCTGATTTCCCAAAGCCTTTAATTTTCCGTTCACATAGGTGTGTGAGGGCTTTTTTTTTTTTTTTTTTTTGCACGACAAGTACTTTTTAAAGCCACCATTTATTGTTGCATACAATGCAGAGAGAAGCTGGGGAAAAAATTCAAATGGGGTAGAACTAGACTTTTTTAAATATTTTTTTAGATATATTTAGATATTTTTATATTTTATCAGTATGGGCATTTTGGGATGCGGCAATGCCTATGATGTTTTTTTTATTCTTGGGAAATGGGGGCAATTTGCATTTTTAAAAAACTACCCAAGGGCCTAACAACATGAAATTGTCAGCGTAACACCAATTGCAGATATTTGCCCCAGGTGCAGAAACCCAGCGGCTATGGCGACTGCTGCACTTGCATGCAGGTGCCCTAAGTCCAGAAATCTGGCGTACATGTATGTTGGAGGTCTGGAAGAGGTTATAAGTCAATTTCACATTTAGTTTAGATTAACCTTTGGTCCAAGGAGGAGTGAAGGCACCCATTCTCTAGTCCTTTACTGAAAAGGGGATCACAAGGTTTGTGAGCAATGTATACAGGGAAGGATTTATCAAGTCCTGAACACCAGAATTCTGGCTTCAAAAAGTCCTAAAAGGCTGCTTTTGCGACTTTTTTGGGCTTAGTTGCGCAAAAATGTGACATTTTGCGATCTTACCCAAATTTCTTCAGTTTTAAAGAGTGGCTATGGGTAGCTATTTTAATGTTGCAAAACCGGAGTACCATCTCTAGACATTTAAAAAGAACCTGTATATAGAACCTCTACTATGCTGCCTTCATTGAGCCCTTTTGAGCTGGCAGTCAGTAGTTATATAGTAGTGACATGCCGAACCTTGCAGCGCACGTCACTGATGAGAGAAAGACTAGTACGAGGAGAAAAGCTGGACGAGCCTTCCTCCTGATCATGACTGGTAGATTTCTTTTCTAGGCTTAACAGGAAAGAAAGCTGACAGTTATGACCAGGAGGTGGGTGCCGCGAGTCTCAGACTCTTATTCCATGCCGAGCTGGTGCACACTGCAAGGTTCAGCATGCTAGTACTATAAAAGTACAGACCACGGAAATCAACAGATCAGCAGCATAGCCCTTTAAAAGATGCCCCAAACTTAAACAACTTGTGACATTTGATAAATTTGGTGCAAACAATTGCAATGCACACTCATAATTTCCCCCATAATGTTTTGAATATCTCATCAGTGCCAGTAAGCTGCTGCTAATGTAAATGGGGTTATGAGAAACACCAAGAGGCTTATAGAGGCAGCTCTAAATAAATTACTAAATAAAAAAAAAACATACAATAAACAGTATAAATAAGATATAAACAAATTACACAGCGATTAAGAAAAAGCTGAACAGCATTCCAAAGGTGGCAATCTCATTGATGTTCTAGATAGTTCTTAAATAGGAAGATCCATTATTTTATCACCATGTGGTGTTTATTATTAGTTGCTAGTCTTGCAAATCAAAATGTAAAAAAATAAAGGCACTATCTTTAATAAAATTAAACATTTATCAGACTAGCCATTTGACACCAATTGTTTTACTTTTGTGGGGAAATCAATTTAAATTGAGACTGCATGCCTACATTGAAAAACATTACAAGCTACATTTGTCTGTGCAAAAATTGGCAATTTATCCAAAGGATTCATTCTAATTTTCATATTTGTAGTCAGAAATGATTTATGTCCCCCCTTAGGATCTAGGATCTACTGCATAGGGATTTTCTTTGTGCCCTCAGCTGGATGAGGGCAGCACAAACAGCTTTTTACATAAAAAGACATGTCTATCAAGTTCAACCAGGGAACTGTTCGATCTAGGAAGTAGTAACCCATAGGGCATGAGTCAATCTTCCCTACAGAGAAACAATGTTCTTCCTGGTAATATTTTAATTGGAACGTATTAAAATGTATAACAACTTATTTTACTCATTGACTTGCACATAGATAGCAAAGTTTGAATGGGGAGGTGGAGACAACTTGGAATTTTCTGAAATTAGGTAGATGTGGTAAACAAATATTTTTAACTTGGAACACAAAAATCGAACTCTAAGGTTCCAAAAAGCCCCAGCAATAGAGTTAAATACTGTCATACCAGAGTGAAGAAAATATGCTTAACTACGCAGCTTATACTTGGCACAAAAGTGACAGTTTGTTTAGCTAGGCTCCTAACTTTTAAAGGATGGTGTTGAGGCCCATATATCATTATAGTTTCGTAGTAAGACTAATCTAAACCTATGTTTCTAAGATAAGATATACAAAGTTAAGACAAAACAACTACCCAGATATTTTGTTAGATGTTGTACGATTATGCTATGCACAGAAGTCCCAAAGGAGTTATTGCACAAAAGGCATTGCTAGAAATGTAGGCATGGTGTTCTTGCAAGTGCCAAGACTTAATAAGTAAAACAAAAGACTAATGTGCCAAATTCTGTGTATACCATTTTTATAAACTGCTTAGTCTTCAACTAAATTTTTCACTGCCCCGGTATATCTAAAATAAATTAAAATGAAGCAACATTACAAAAGGTAGTCTAAAGACACAACATAAACCAAAATTGACTATGTACAATATATTTGCTGCAGGCAAATATGTATTTCAAGAGCATGGAGAAGGCACAGCTAACCCCCTGCATATAATGTAAACTCACAATTTTCTATGCCAATAACTCCCAGTGATAACAGACATAGCTAAGGTAAAATAGCTTGAAATGTGGCATTTGCTTTGAATTTACCAGCAAAGGCTACCATCATCGATTTTGTCACCTAGTTGCCAGTATTTTTTTTTTTTTTTTTTTACATCTCTACATGTAAAGCCTACAAACACTTATAGAAAGAAAAGAAAAAAAGAAAAAAAATAAACAAAACAAAATTTGAGCAAAACAAAATCAAATTTAATGGTCGTAAATTCAAAAGTAAAACAAACAAAAACACCAAAAAAGCAAAAGAAAATCAAGAGAAATAAATTGAAAATTCAAGGCAGTCTGTAGAAAACTTAGGAAGGGGATTAATTTTACTTTAACTAAGAATCGAATACTCTTAATATTTTTACGAAATGAAACTTTTACATACTACTACAAAAGAAACTCAAGAAAAAGGGATGCGAAAAAGCACAATGCTCAAATGTTTATAAGTATTATTAAAACAGTAATCTTATTTCAAAGTCATATTTTACTTCTACTTGAACAGTACACATTAACTGAACTATACTGTATTAATACAAATTGGACTACGCACAGTATGTGACGCAACGAAAAATAGTAAAAGCAAAAAAAAAATCTTTATAATGAACAAAAATATGTTTGATAGAGTTCAGTTATTGAACTCTTTGGTCCTTCCCTGCCTCTTATATGGACTAAGAATGAGAAAAAAGAAAGGGAGTGTGGGAGAGCTTGGGTAATGAGAAAAAAATAATTTCTGGTTGAGGCCTGACTTAACTGTTTACAACCATTGTTTAAAGGGAACCTGTCACAACAAAATAAAGTGTAATGTGCAGACAGCATTTTATAGAGCAGAAGTGGAGCAGATATATAGTTTTATGGCAAAAGATCCAGCAAAATTACAAGTCTGCTAAATCTGTGTCCTTTCAGAGCTCAGATGTGAGCAGTCTTACCAGTCATCGACAGCTATCTACTTATACTCACAGGGAAGGATGCCAATCACTGATAAGATGGCCTACTTGGGCAACTGAGCACAAAAAAAAACAGATTTAACAGGACAGATCACAAATTTTGCTGATAAATCAATAAGCTCCACTTATTACGCTGCCTGCAGACTGCACTGCCATTTGTAGTGACGGGTCCTTTTTAAACCAAGTTGAGTAAATGACAGATGTTATGTTTTTCAATGGCTCTAAAGCACAAGCATAACTCATTTGACTTTGGAAGGAACTCAAGGGCATACTTTACTTTCAAAGATGACAAAAACATACAATAAAAAGGGCACAGAATACTGTAGCCCCTGGAAACATGATGCAAATATGGGCATATTAGTTGAACACTAAAGGGATTCACCATGAATAATTTAAAATTGCTGCCAACGTGTCCTAGAAAGTCAGAAGGATTGGTTTCCACCACTTGCAGGCGTGCCTAGGGGTTAAGAGTGCAGGCCTCACTACACTGCTCTACAATAGATGGTAATGATGTGATTCTTGCCCCCTCACCCCCTTGGCAGCTCTGCAGGTGGAGGCAATGCATCCTCCTAACATTCTAGAACAGGTTGCTGGCAGCAATTTTAAATCATTCCCAAAGAACCCCTTACGTAGGCAGCTACACACAGTAATAGAGCGGTCGTTAATGCATCTCCATTTTGAGTAAACTGAAATTATAGCTTTTAGAAGACAAACGGTTCAGGCTGTATAAATCAGTGAGAAGAGGGATGGTGAAAAACAAAAAATGTGTGTGTGTGTGTGAATATATATATATATATACACACACATATACTCACACACACAAGTACTTAAGCTGGCATCCTGACAGCTTGATTTAAAAAAAACGTAATTTCCAGAGTCTGGAAAACAGAAACCCACAGAGCAAACCTTCTTAAAGTCTTTAAGGTTAGTGCATGCTTAACGTTATCTTCATCCATAGGGTATACTTAATGTTATTTAGTCATATTTTATTTGTATATTTAAAGTAAATAACTTAAGAAACTTAAAATTGGCCTAACATGTTGGGATCTTTCAAACATTTGAACATGTAAGTTGCATCCCTAGAGTATAAAAAATCTTTTATCCACATTTCAGTTAGACTAAGACAAAAACACACTTGTGAAAATTGGCGCAAATGAGTTTTACACTAACAAAGAAAAAAAGTCTTCCCCCCAACTTTGTCAATCTTATTTCCTCTATTCCATACAAAAGACAAGAGCAAGTTATTTGTGGGACTTGCTGGTTTTGAAAGAAACTTGTAATGTCTTGTCCCCTAAACGGTAGCCATTCAAACTTGCAATGGCCATGGCTGCTTCTTCATAGTTTGTCATGGTCACAAAGCCAAACCCTTTGCACTTGTTGGTGTTGAAATCACGGATAACCTTCACATTAGTGACAGCGCCAAATGGACCAAACATCTGCCAAAGTATTCCTTCATCTGCGTCTTGGCCAAGATTGTAGATGAAGATGCACCATCCAGACGAAGCACTGCTGGCAACATTCACACCAGATATGCTACTCATGTGATCTACCCCCATAGGTGAAAACCTATTTAAAAGAGAAGAGGAAGACAAAATTATAATGGAGCTGCTCCATCAGATGGTATCACTGTCAGAACTTATTCTATGTGAGGGCAAACATTGCAAGTTATGGAAATCAGTTAAAGGGGTATTCTGTTGCTAATATTATATATGCATAATGGTCCATTTGCAAGCTCTTCCCAGCATATACATTTTTGCAATTTACATTCAAACATTTCAGTTTTCCCTCACTTCTAGTACGCTGTACCAGAGACTGGAAGTTCGGGTCTGTTGAACACATTGCTTGTCCTTCCCCCTCACTCATTGGCTGATTACAATAATTCTCCAACCACTGTTACATATAGAGGTGTTTTCAGACCCAATTAAGATGTCAGGAGGGAGCTGAAAGGTGGATCCTGTGTTATCTATACAGAGGTGTTACTTATGGTAGTTCTGCCTGTGGTGATAATAGCTACTTAGACATTATCTGTACAGAACAGGAAATCATGAGCTACTCCTAAGGTGGCCAAACACATTAGAAAGAAGTTAGTTGATGGTTGAACACCAGTGGAATAAACAATCATCTAGCGAATGTTTTTTTCACAGACACATTTTAGCCCATATTGGCTGTTCGTTATTCAATCTGGTTATACATGTTCAATTAAACCAGGCAATCAGCGAAGGATCCATCTTCCCAACAGCTAAAAATTTTAAGCATGGCTGACTCCTTTTCAGATGATAATGGTCTGTCTTAAAATAGACTGCTTGCCATTGTCAAATATTTTAACTTATTACATCAATGGCTAGTTTTACATATATAAAGCTTTAGGATAAGGGGGGGGGAGACACAGTGTTAGGATTTAAAAAAAAAAAATCATTTAAATTCATCCTTTTTAATGGCCTTTAAATGGCCATGAAAAACGGTTGTTAAATAAATAAAACTCATAAGACTACGCTTACTATCAAATATTCCTAAACAGCAATTATTTATTATTCTAAAGTTATTAGAGTAGTGTGATCCAATATTACCTGAATCTTTGAGCCTGATGGTGAACAGGGCCTCCAAACCGCCGGGCTGGAGAATGGCACAGCTGAGAAAGAAGTGCCATGTTTTTATTCTGGTTTGGATTAGCAGCAAACTTTACTGTTATAGGTTCAGATGAGCCTGGCGGTTTATGGCCATTGAAGCTGGCAATTGCCTCCTCTGCTTCTGATCGCTTGTCGAACCGTATAAAAGCAACTCCACGGGATAATCCTATAAAAAAAAAAAACAATATTAATAAAAATAACAGCAACAAGTAGGAAATAACAGCTTAGACATTTACATTGAAACTTTTTTTTTTTTTAATTCAGAACAGACACTTATTTTACACTATGTGTCCCCCATAAGGACACATTTGGAGGACATGGGGGAAATTTAAGATTTTTTTTTTACCTATTGATTTTCCCTGTAACTGGGGCTGCCATAGTAGCCCTAGTTTCATGGGTTATACAACCCTCAAAGAGGCTTTACAGTGGAAAAATAAATTTATAGCTATTGGAATTTGCCAATCCAACAAAAGAAAAATTGCTTGGTCCCTAAGGTCCCAATGCATAAGGTGGAACGGGTTATTTAAAAAAAAAAAAAAAAAAAAAAAAAAAATAATATATTCAAAACTAGTTAAAATAACATCTCCATATGCCAGGGCCTTAGGGAAGCGTACTTTGAAAAAGAACGTAAAAAAAAAGCACCCCCCACTGTGAAAACCATGTGATATTGAACAAAGATTACAAAAATGCAGATGTCAGTTTAAAGAATTTGTTCGCACCGAGTGACCTACAAACTACTTACCAGTTGCCTGATCAACAAGAACACGAGAATTGATGATGCGGCCAAAACCTGAAAACATATCTTCAACATCTTTCTGTGTCATTGTCCTTGGTAGTCCACTGATGTACAAGTTTGCATCCTTGATATTTTCTGAACTTGGACGGGCAAAGGATACCTCAAAATTAAAGGGAGAGTTAGAGAGTGAGTTATTTTAGCATTGAAAACAAATCAATAGAGGGAGCCATAATGCAAAAGCAGAATTTCCCCAATCATATTACAGATATAGAAATCATGCGTGCAGATAACCTACAGCTATATAGGGAAGATAGTAAATATTTCATTGGTAAAAACTGAGAGATTTATCAAACTGGTGTAAAGTAGAACAGGCTTAGTTGCCTACAGCAACCAATCAGATTCCACCTTTCATTTTCCAAAGGAGCTGTGAAAAATGAAAGGTGGAAGGTGTAAAGAAACTACTTCTACTTTACACTAGTTTGATAAATGATCCCATGTGTATCCTAAAATGGGGCCAATAAAAAAGTGTCACCTCATCCTGCAAAAATGGAGCCCTCACACAAATCACAATCACGAGGAAAAAAATTATTTATTGCTCACAGAAAATAGCAACACAAAAACATCTTTTTTTTCTTCAAAAATGTCAATTAGATATTGCTGCCTCAGTAATGACCTGCTCTCTTATATATATATATATATATATATATATATATATATATATATATATATATAAATAAAACCAAAAACCTGCCAGAACTACCATTTTTTTTGTCATATTTATAAAAAAAAAAAAAAACAACAAACTTTGTATCCCCCAATGTCACCTAATCCGGCAAAAAAGGAGCCCTCACACAAGACCATAAATAACTTGATGGGTGCAATTTCCAAAATGGGGTAATTTCTAGGGGGTTTCAACTGTACAGGAACCTCAGGTGCTCAGCAAGTGATATAGCGCATGAAAATCATTCCAACAAAATCTGTGCTCCAAAACCCCTTCCTTTCTGAGCCCTGCCATGCGCACATACAGCAGTTTACACCCAGATTTATGGCATTTCCCCACCCAGTAGAACCCGCTTATCAATTCAAGTAGTGTGGTTTGAGTCTCAGATGGCACCAGCTGGGCACCGAAATGTCATCTGTTGTGCGTTCATTTTTGCTAAACACCTGTGGGGTCAAAATGCTCACTAATATCTGTGAGGAGTGTGGTTTCTAAAATGGGGTCACTTGGATTTTTTTAATTTAACCTAAGAGCCTCTGCAGTGCTGTATAAATCACCAAACTAAGCCTCAAATGCACATGGCACTCTTTCCCTTCTGAGCCCTGTAGTGTACCCAAACAGCAGTTTATGACCACATGGGGTTACAAGTTGTTGGGTCCTTTTTCTCATTTTAATGGGAAAAAAAATTAAAATTTTCCTTTCCATAGCCAAGTGTTTCTAAATTCGATGAAACACCTGTGGGTTCAAAGCACTCATCACACCCCTTGAAAAATTCCTTGGGGGTGTTGTTTCTAAAATGGGGGTCACTTTTAAGGGGGTTTCCACTTTAGGAAGTATCGCAGGATCTCTTCAAATGTGATACTGTGTGTGAAAAACATTCCAGCAAATTCTGCCCCCCATATGGTGCTTCTTCCCTTCCGAGCCCTACAGTACAAAAATTGTGGGGTGTTTTTTCTCCTATTACCTCTTGTGAAAATTGTGAAAAAAGTATTTGGAGCTAAGGCAACATTTTGTAAACAAAATTTCATTTTTCAGAATACTTGTTGGGTCAAAGTACTCACTACACCCCTCAAATTCCTTGTGGGATGCAGTTTCTCAAATGGGGTCGCTTTTGGAGGTAATAAATATTAAAGTTTATTTTGCTGTTATCTTTCCTGTGTTACAGTAAACAATGCATTAAAAAAGAAAATGTGAGTGAAATTTTTAAATGTCACTACCATTTTCCTTTAATTCTTTGTGGGACATAAAAAGGTTGACGTTTGTAAAAATAATTTTTGGATAATTTGAGCAGTGCAGTTTTTAAAATGGTGTAATTCATGGGTGGTTTCTAGTAAGCAAGACCCTCAAAGTGACTTCTGAACTGAATTGGTCCTTAAAGGGAACCTGTCATCTCCGAAACACCCCCTGAACTAGAGTAAGCGTTGTATAGTGTAAGTGATGCTGAATCCGAATATGTAAGTCTTATCTTCATACTCACTTCCATTCCGACGCTGTGCTCCCACAAACCAGTAGTAAAATGCATTGAGAGGACTCTTCTTTGAGTCCTCTCCATTATGTGAGTGAGCACTGGAGTCCAGTGAGTGCATTTTACTGCTGGTTTGTGGGAGCACAGTGTCGGAATGGAAGGGAGTATGAAGATAAAACTTACATATTCGGATTCAGCATCACTTACACTATACACCGCTTACTCTAGTTCAGGGGGTGTTTCTGAGCTGACAGGTTCCCTTTAAAGTCGGTTTTGGAAATTCTTGAAAGTTTGAAAAATTACTTCTAAAATTCTAAGCCTAATGTCCTAAATAAAATGACATTTGCTAAATGATGCCAACATTGTATTTTTCTGTTTTAAGAATCATAACACCAAATTGTGATATATTCAGTTATATCAGTCTTAAAACAGAAAAATACAAATTTAGAAAACTGAATGTTTCTAAATTTTCTGTAAATTTGGGGTATTTTTTTTTTTTTTAATAAAAAAGGTAAAACATAGACCCAAATTTACTACTAACATGAAGTACAATGCATCACAAGAAAAACTCAGAATCGTTCAGATAAGGAAAAGCATTACGGAGTTATTACGACAAAGTGACATGTTGGATTTGGAAAAAAAATAGGCTGTCAGGAAAGTGAAATTGACTGTCAGGAGGGAACAACAAATTAAACACTTTCCTAATATGAAAGTATAGTCCCCGATAAAAGGCCTGTTACTTTTTACGTGCTGCTCTGCAGCCTGAATTATATTGCAGGACCCAAAGTAATCCATTTAGAATGTAAAACTTTAGAAATCTGAACATGCCCAAGTGGACAACTGAACTAATATGAACCCTACACTTATTGGAACAGTCATACTTGTTTTAAAGCAACTGACAAAAGCTGCCATGATGTAATTTTGATTTCCCAAGATTCTAAATATGAAGTTACATAACATTAATACGCAAACTAGACAAAAGGTTAAAGAAGCTCTGACGCAGCAATTTTCTGCGTTTTTTTCGTTTCTCACTCCCTGCCTTTCCGGAGTCATGACTTATTTTTCTGTTGACAAAGCCATATGAGGGCTTGTTTTTTTGCAGAACAATTTATATTTTCTAATGCCGCCATTTAATATGGCATACAAATTTAGTGGGAAGCTAGGAAAAAAATCCAAATAACAAACGCAATTCCACCAGAGTTTTACAGGTTTTGTTTTTACAGCATTCCCTATGCTTTAAAACTGCCTTGTGCTCTTCATTCTCCAGGTCAGTACGATTACAGACAATACCACATATGTAGTTTTTCTTGTGTTTTCATACTGAAAAAGAAAAACCTTTAGAAACATTTTTGGTTTTTGCCATATTCTACCCCCACAACTTTTTTAATGGTTATGTCTACAGAGATGTGAGGGCTCATTTTTTGCAAGACGATCTGTAGGTTTTTTTTTTTTAATACCATTTTGGGGTGTGAATTTTTTTTTGGCACGTAAATCAGTGAATCGCCTGTTTTTATTTTTTTTTCCATTACACCATTCACTGTATGAGATAAGTTTATTTATATCTTAATAGTATGGGAGTTTTCGCATATGGCGATGCCCATGCTTTTTTTTTTATTGAAGTATTTTAAATTGAGGAAATTTAATCATCGGAATGCAATTTGTATTGAGTAATGGAATTTTCTCTATTATCCTAATCAGAAGCTATATTACAGTTCTGTGCTGCCACTTACTGGCCTCAATTGTAATATTCGTGTAATGAGCCTGGAAGCCTAGCCAAGCTCATAGTTTTCAATGAACGCCTTCCCCTATCTCCGCCGGGAGGAGAATGCTCCTGCCTGTGAAGAGCACGCATCCGGGTTTGCAGCTTCTCAGATGCTGTGGTCACATTTGACCGCGGCATCTGAGGGGATAAATGTCTGCGATCTACATTACCGCCGATCAAGGACATTAGCCAATGGCATCGGCTGTATGAAACAGCAGGCACCGGCTCCTCTCTGGAGAAGGTGCCATCTTTAAAGATCCGACATCTGCCACACATGTACGGCTGATGGTCTGAAGGGGTTAAAGGGAACCTGTCATCAACTTTATGCTGACTGCACCGAGGGCAGCATAAAACAGTGACAGAAATGCTGATTTCAGCAGTGTGTCTCTCTTGAGCTAAAAGTGAGTGGTTGCTGAGAACCAACATCACAAACATTGCATCCCAGGCCTTGAAAAGAGTCAAATCTACATGAGAAGAGTCATGGTTATTCTTAATCTCCTGCTCTCCTACCCATCTGCTGATGATTGGCAGTTCTCTCCTAGAGAGAAAGGGAGAAAACTAGGTAGAAGCCTGTCAGTCATCATCAGGTAGGCAGGGAAAGCAGGAATTCATGAATAACCATGACTCTTCTCATGAAGATTTGACTCTTTTCCAGGCCTAACCTGCAATGTTTGTGATGTTGCTTCTCGGCAACCACTTACTTTTAACTTATAAATGACAGACCGCTGAAATCAACTCGCCTGTCTCTACCTTATTCTGCTGTTAGTATGGGTAGCATAAAGGTGATGACAGCTTCCCTTTAAACCAGGCATACAACCAGGTAGGCTTCATTGTTTTTATTCATATGCAAACGAGCAGGTTGGAGCTCCAGAGGGCGAGTAAAAATGCAGATGCAGCCTAGGGCTCATGCACACGAACGTATTTTCTTTCCGTGTCCATTCCGTTTTTTTTTTGCGGACCGTATGCGGAACCATTTATTTCATTGGGTCCGCAAAAAAAAAAAAAAAATCAGTGTGCATTCCGATTCTGTATGTCCGATCCGCAAAAAAAAAAAAAAAACAAAAAAAAAAAAAAACGGATGCTACACGGAGCACCATCTGTTTTTTTTTTTGGCGGATCCGCAATTTGCGGACCGCAAAACACATGCGGTCATGTGAATGAAGCCTAAAACTGCAAGGTGCATGTATAGTCATGCCAACTCTGCACATTGTTTGTGAGGAACAAATCATTCTAACAAAAAAAATAAATAAATAAAAAGGATTTGTTAATAAAATAAAAAGGCTTCAGTAGTAGGACTATGGTTTCCCATTCATGAGTAAGGAAACCGATTGATAATCCATAGAGATGCTGCTATACTGGACGCTATCAGGGTTCACAGAAGGATATAAGAAAAACAATTTAAGCAGGTTAACAGGAAGAGACATTAAACAAGTAAACCTCTACCCTCAAATAATATTTCATCTAAATAGGTACAAATTTTTGTGCACATCAGATTGCCTGTTTAAGCCATTAACAATGTCGATCACAGACATTACAGCCTTTAGATGCGGTGATCATGGCATCTAAAGGGTAATTCATTCTAATAGGCTGGGTCTCTCTGAAGAAACCCAGCATATTAGAGCTGCAATTCCTGTTGGCCAGCAGACCAATGTAAGAAATCAGCAATCCACATATTACTATACTTAGATACTATATCCATAGAATAAGAAAAAAAAAAAAAAAATATAAACATCACCGCGTCTGAAAACACCCTTACTATTAAAATATAAAAATATTGTTCCAATACGGCAAAAGGAAAACTCAAGTTTTTAATTTTTTCAGTATTTAGACATAAAATCTATACATATGTGGTATCGTTGTAATATGTGGTACAGACCCAGAGAATGAAGGGCCCAGGTTGCTTTTGGCGCAAAGGGAATGGCGTAGGGACAAAACCTGTAAAATTTTGAGTGTTAAATTGCGTGTGCCCCCCCCCCTTCCCAAATTCCACCCCATTTTAAATTCTCCCCCCCCCCCAATTCCCACTACATGGTATGCCATACTAAAAGGTGGAATTAAAAAGTACAACTTGTCCTGAAAAAACAAACAAAAACAAACTTCCGGTATTCCAAGGGTAATCATGTGAATCGCAGCTACAGGTCTATGAAACAGTTCCCTTTAAATAATACATTCTGGCACTTAAGCGATAACCGCAATTTCTACACTGAATTCAACAGCAGCAGGAAAGTTTATTGTTAGGGCCTGATTTTTTTGCTTGTGATGAGCTTTTTCATCACAATGTGGTTGCCTGCCCATTATTGTGTGCCAAAAGAAAATGTTTGTCGCACACTTGACACTTCAGTGTCTAAACTTGGCAAAAGGGCATGGCAATGATCATTGCTGTATGGGGCTGAACAGCCATTACTACGATTGTTCATCCCCCATATAAAATTGTTGTTTGCCAGGTAAATATCCTTGTTTACAAAGGGCAATGCGCTACTGACAAATTTCAATTTTTGGTACGGCATTAACAAAGTGATAACCCCATAAACATGCATCGGCCAGTTTGTTGGATGATTGGCAGCTCATTAACATAGGTCAATTATCAAGAACGATTGTTTGTATCCTTAATAATTGGCCTGATCCTCAGCCTGTTTCCGATACAAAAATAAACCAGTAAATATTACTCGTCACAGAAAAAGCAAGCAGAAAGACCGACTTCTTTTAATGGCTAGCAGGAAGCCAATATACAGTGGGGAAAATAAGTATTTGATACACTGGTGATTTTACAAGTTTTCCCACCTACAAAGAATGGAGAGGTCTAATTTTTATTGTAGGTACAATTCAACTGAGCCAAAAAAAAAAAATAAAAAATCCAAATCGTATTAGGTACAATAGAAAAACATAACTTAATATTTGGTACAGAAACCATTGTTTGCAATTACAGAGGTCAGACGTTTCCTGTAATTCTTGACCAAGTTTGCACACACTGCTGCAGGGATGGCCCACTCCTCCATACAGATCTTCTAGGTTTCGGGGCTGTCGATGGGCTACATTACGTTTCAGCTCCCTCCAAACATTTTCAATAGGGTTCAGGTCTGGAGACTGGCTAGCCCACTCCAGGACCTTGAAATGCTTCTTACGAAGCCACTTCTTAGTTGCCCTGGCTGTGTGTTTTGGGTCATTGTCATGCTGGAAGACCCAGCCACGACCCATGTTCAATGCTCTTTCTGAGGGAAGGAGGTTGTTCGCCAAAATCTCACGTTACATGGCCTCATCCATCTTCCTTTCTATACAGTGCAGTTGTCATGTCCCCTTTGCAGAAAAGTACCCCCAAAGTACGATATTTCCACCCCCATGCTTCACGGTTGGGACAGTGTTCTTGGGGTTGTACTTATCCTTCTTCCTCCAAACACGGCGAGTGGAGTAGATACCAAAAAGTTCTATTTTGGTCTTGTCTAACCACATGACCTTCTCCCATGCCTCTTCTGGATCATCCAGATGGTCATTGCAAACTTCAAATAGGCCTAGACATGTGGTGACGTGAGCAGGGGGACCTTGCGGGCCCTGCAGGATTTTAATCCATGACAGCGTAGTGCGTTAACAACTGTAATCTTTGAGACTGTGGTCCCAGCTCTCTTCAGGTCATTGACCAAGTCCTCCCATGTAGTTCTGGGCCAATTCCTGACCTTTCCCAGAATCATCCTTACTCCACAAGGCGAGATCTTGCATGGAGCCCCAGACTGAGGAATATTGACAGTCATGTTGTGTTTCTTCCATTTTTCTAATAATAATTGTGCAAACAGTTGTCTTCTCACCAAGCTGCTTGCCTACTGTAGCCCATCCCAGCCTTTTGCAGGTCTACATTTTTGTCCCTGATGTCCTTAGACAGCTCTTTGGTCTTGGCCATGGTGCAGAGATTGGAGTGTGATTGAGTGTGTGGACAGGTGTCTTTTATACAGGTAACAATTTCAAACAGGTGCAATTAATACAGGTAATGAGTGCACAGTAGGAGGGCTTCTGAAAGAAAAACTAACAGGTCTGTCAGCCAGAATTATTTCTGGTTGGTAGGCAATAAAATACTTATTTCATGCAATAAAATGCAAATTAATTATTGTGCTTTTCTGTCTCACGGTTGAAGTGTACCTACAATAAAAATTACAGACCTCTCCATTCTTTGTAGGTGGGAAAGCTTGCAAAATCGCCAGTGTATCAAATACTTATTTTCTGCACTGTATGTTCAATTTTAAATGCATGCCTTTACCATAGGGGATTTTTTGTTACATATAGTGCCCTGAAAAAGTATTCATACCCCCTTGAACTTTCACATTTTTTGCTATGTGTGGTGGAAAACCAACACTGCACATCGCCCTGAACACACCATCCTCACTGTAAAACATGGTGGTGGTTTTACAGTGGGGATGGTGTAGGGATGCTTTTCTTCAGCAAGGACAGGGAACTTGGTCAGAGTTGATTGGAAGATGGATGGAGCCAAATACAGGGCAATCCATGAGGCTAGTAGAGGCTGCAAAAGACTTGAGACAAAGGCTCAGAAGACTTGGGGCAGAGGTTCAACTTCCAGAAGGACAACAACCCTAAACCTACAGCCAGAGCTACAATGGAATGTTTTAGATCAAAGCATAGTCATTTGTTAGAATGGCCTAGTCAAACTCCAGACTTAAATCCCATTGAGAATCTCTGGCAAGACTTGAAAATTGCTCTTCACAGACACTCTCCATCCAATCTGCCTGAGTTTAAGTTATTTTACAAAGAATGGACTAAAATTTCAGCCTCTAGATGAGCAAAGCACGCACAGACATAGCCTATTAGACTTGCAACTGAAATTTGGAGTGAAAGGTGGTCCTACGAAGTACTAACTCAGGGAAGGAAAGGCGGGGGGGGGGGGGGGGATGAATGCAAACGTATGCCACACGTTACATTTTCTTTTCACTTCACACATACTCACTATTCTGTGTGGAAAAGTTCAAGGGGTATGAATACTTTTTCAAGGCATTGGATTATCAACCAATGTGAATATTCTATCTTTTCCTCTTCTTTTAATGAAAACAGGTGGATTTTTCTGGATATAAATTTTTAAAGCCCTCTGTGTATTCTACTCTCAATTAAGTTTTCAAACCATCACTTTGGTCAGAGGTGGTGTGACTAACGACATGCATTTTACTAATCAATGCAATGTTCTTCAATGGATATCTTTATCTAGGCCTATCAAGAGAACCATAGAGCAGTCATCCTACTATTCCAATTGTAAACCTATTATGAGGATTGCGTTGCACACTTCATAAGTAAACTGACAGTGGGGTTCCCTATCTACACTCCTCAACTCTGAAATTGCAACATCAAGAAGTATAAGTTGTGGAATTAAGGAAATCACAGTACTGATGCACGTTAATGATATGCAAACAAAAAAAAAGGAATAAAATACTCAAAACCTACTGATTTATTTAATATGGGAGAATGAATGCCACTAGCAGACAAAACACTTGCATATCCTTTACATGCTATAAGTGAGGTTTTTGACCATAAAAATCAAGATCCGCTGCTGGCAGCTCCCTTTGCAATTGCCAACCAATGATATTCCAGATGTGCTCAAAAGTCCAGAGAGGCTGCTCACAGTAGCACAAGCAACATGCAGCCTGTTGTTGTCCTGCAGAAAACTGGTTCCGGGGAAAGAGTAGTACCATTGGTTCCACAACCAAATCAATGTAATGCCAAGCTTCTAGTGTACCTGAAACAAGGGGGGCAGCTACTGCACATTATGCTACCCACACCATAATCCAAGAGTAGGGCCAGTGTGACGTCCTCTTCACAGCATTGCCCATGTGGTCTCCAGATCTGTCGACGGCTATTGTCCAAGACAAACGTGCGACAAGGCTGAAAAGGTTAGACCCCCATTCCAGTCTTCATTGCAGTGTTGCGGAGCACAGTCATAACCTTTGAGAGCAGTGGCAGGAGTTCAATGTTGTTGGACATCAGGCTTGCAGCCCAATATCGTGTAAAATGCCTTCTAATGGTTTGTGTAAACACTGTTTGCCGCCCTGGGCTTGGGATACAATGTCCAATTTCACTTGCAGAATAGAATGAATCAATCTTGTCTCTCAGTTTGCAGCAAGTGGAGATAAATGGCACGTCGACAAACATACCACATGACTTTGCTTTCAATCTCTTATGCCCTCCCACAGGCCACAAATTGGAAATAGGTGCTTAAAAATTTGATCTGCAGATTATAGAAAAACCTGCTACTTTCAAGATTTGCATAATCTTATGTTAGTCCTTCTTGGTGTTTTAGTTTTTAGTAGCGTATGGATATCTTATCTGTGTTGACGGCTACAGAACGGCAATCCCTTGTATTTAATTTTCAATGGCATAAGTACTGCCAAAATGAGAAAAAAATAAGACACAAAAATAGTTTTGTATGAATACTGAGTAATAAAAATACCCTTTCTGATGAAAGCGTCCCTCTAAAACCAAACCTGCAAATGGCTATAAAAATATACGGTTGTCTGAAATTAAAGCTTCAATCAAAGGGGAATGGCTTATTTGACTATTCGTAACTTACTTATATTTATACTTATATTTTAGGTCATCAGGATCTGATTGGTGGGGATAAGAGGTTGCGGCATCAGGAGCATTGGGGCTGTCCCAAACAGCTGATCGTAAGGGGTCCTGGATGTCAGACCTCCACTGATCAGATGTTGACAACATATCCAGAGGATAGGTCAGTTACAAAGAATCAGACAACCCCTTTATGAACTTGTCACCGCTACAGGATAGGTGATAAGTATATCTGATTAGTGCGGTTCCAAGCGTTGGAACCACCAATGATCAAACAACTGTACTCTTTAGCAGTCCCATAAGGTTGAAAGTAATAGTAGATGGCATAGTTGACCATTGCGGCATTCACCCAAATTGACTTAAGGACCTTATTGTCATGATCAGTGGGGGGGGGTCTCAGTGGTTGGAGCACCCAGTAATCAGATAACTATTCTGAGGATAGGCAATAAGTTGTTATGCAAAAACAACCACTTTAAAGGCCATGTATGCCTTTGGTGGCAATATTTTACTTATTGCATTGTAATCATTTTGACCTAAACATTTTTTCAGTCGGTCTATATTAAAAGGGAGTCTGTCACCTCCTATGCCCCTTTTCTGCTATCCCCGCCCCAGCCACTGCCTCCGCCCGCCCTCTTCACTCGAGTCCTCCTTCTTTCCTGGTGAGATCCCGTGCCTGTCCAGTCTCACGCCGTGCTGGCGCATGCGCAGTAGCTACAGTGATGCCGTGCCCACAATGGGCATCGCTGTGCGCATGCCCCGGGGCGACACTGGACAGGCATGGGATCTCACCAGGAAAGAAGGAGGACTCGAGTGAAGAGGCGGGCGGGCGGAGGCAGTGGCAGGGATAGCAGAACAAAAAAAAGAAATGGAGCCCAGGCTCCACAGCCGTGAACGCCGCCTCCAGGCACTTCCAAGTGCTCATTTACATATGGAATAAAAAGCGTTTTTGCAGCTTATAAAAGTCTGAAGAAAAAGACAAAGGTACCAGTAGATTTATGATTAGATGTGCTATTTGAGTATGTAAGCGCTTTATAGGGGCACAGGAGGTGACAGACTCCCTTTAAAATACTGAGCTGGTTATAGCTCAATTCTTATCTTGCTGATAAGAATGTGGCTTAAATAAGTGCTTATGACCTCTTCGTAGTTTAGAGATAAGGGATATTAGATGACCAGCACAAAGTGAAACTTAAAGTACCATTAACACAGCTAGAAAAACAGTTAACCCTTTGTGACAGAATTGCTCAATATTTTTAATTAAAAAAATAAACAAAAAGATTATCCCAAAATGAGTAAAATGCAATCATAAAAACAAAAAAATTGCCCCTGAAGGTGTACATAGCCTTTAACAAACTATACTATGTGAGGATTTCAGTAATTTTAGTGCAAAAACTTAACTGCATTAGCATTAAAAATCAACACAATTATAGGCACAATAACAATGCAAAGGGTAAAAACAATGACAAATTTGCTGCTAAATCCACACGTGGATCTGAATTTCTGAACTCTTAAAATAAAGTATATGGTAAAGAGTGGGTAGAGCTGTGCCAAGAGGCATTAAAATGTATCATACACTAAAACAATGGGGCAGATTTATTAATACTGTCAAACTTGGTCTAAGAACGCAAATCCCAGGCTTAATATTAGACAAATGTATGATTCAGGCACACAAAATAAATTTGGGATACCATAAATCCCACGCTAAATTTACACCAGAATTCTATATATGCAACAAAAATTTGTCCAAGTTTCACAACTGGTATTTTTGCCACTAACTGAAGAGATGGTGGAGAGGTCGGCACAGTCATTACTAATACGGTCTAAAAGTAAGACATTGTAAACTTAAGTGTAGTGCAAACTGTTCAGATTTATCCCAGTTGATGATGCTGGGTGATAAATCTGTTGCATCTTTAGGACGTTTAGTCTAAAGGGCTCTTTACATGGGCCGAGAATCCCATAGATAATCCCTAACAAGCACATGAACGCTCATTAGCTATTATCTGATTGTGTAAATGTATCGCCGATTACCCGATGAACAAGCAAAATGCTCGTTCATTGGGCACAAAAAAAAGTTGTTTACTGGTAGCAGATTGTGCAGTGTTAACACGATATGCTGCTGGCAAACAATGAGTCAGTATGGGAAAGACCAATGGCATTAGTGATCACTCCTCCCCATACTCTGGAGGAGACAATCTGCTGCTCTTTTGTCCCATGAAAAGGAACACTAAGTTTACACCCACCTATAAGTTAGACTTCCAAAATTTTTACATGATGGCACATCCACTTTCTGGTAAGCCAAGCACCCTTGTCGGGCAAGGCATAAAAAGGTTAGAAAAGCATCTAAATCACTTGATAAATGTGGTGCAAAACATGTATCCCAGTTTTTTTTTGGTGCAAATTGTGCCAAAAAACTGGCACATTCTCAAAAGTAAATCTGCCCCAATGCTTTTTCATTCAATCTGGTTTTGAAGAACACAATCCGAAGTCAATGTTTCAGCAAAATGAGCAGAAATGAATTACTAAAACCAAAATTACCACCCACAAAATTGCCAAATTGAGCCTCACATCAATCTCACGGTTTTAAAATAAATAGCGTGTAACATCTTATTTTAGGGTTTTAACAGCATAGTTCAGGATAAGGTAATATACCTGGGTCGATCAAGAAGGAAGAACAGAAGCCCTAAAACCATGGGAGGGGTTTTGTCAAAGCCAAAAATATCCCATCAAATGGCTCTGCTCTTTGCTGAAGTTTTATAAGATATATATATTCACCTTTATAGTTTTTGATTGCAGTCTCAATCCATTAAGTGTGTTTATTGCTCTTTCAGCATCTTTAGCATTTAAGTAATTCACAAAGCCATATCCTAAGCTGTGCCCTGCAAAAGGGAAAAAAAATAAAACAAAAACAAAATAAAAAACACAATTAAGAAAAAAAAATAGCCCTAGCAGAAAAATCTGGTAAGGTGAATCCAGTCACCACCCTTTCTAGCCAACATAAGAACTGGCTGCCAAGATGATCCAAGTATTTCTCACATTCACGTGGTAATGTCTCTCCAGCAATCTGACACTTATCAGTAAGAGTAGCAGGGTGAATTTGGTAAGAAAGGGAAGTTACATTACTGTTGATAGGATAGATCTCCCCCAGTAAACATGATTAGTTTTGTAACAAAACTACATAGCAGTGAACACAATGATAGGTTTAGATATGCAAAATGGCATCTACAGGATACCCACATACATTTCCATGTTTATCATAAAACCTGCACATAATAAAAAACACTTTTTTTATAAAAGAAAAACACAAAAAAATGTCATACTGACCTGACAGCGCACACCTCATAGCTGGATACTGCTGCACAGCTTCCCTTGTGAAATGCAGGTTAGTGGCAGGAACACTTAAAGTGGAATCCCACTTGTAGTAAATATACATTTTTGTATAATGACATTATACAGTCTGCCAATAACAGGCCTCCTTGTGGTTAAAATAGGCTTGCCTATAGGGGCCTTCATCTTTTACCGTCCAGTGGATAAAATTCTGTTCTTGTCATGCACTGACCTTTTAGAAGACCGACATACCCATAGAGGTCCAAGTGAGCTTCTTCTGCAATAACCACAGAATTGCAGCAAAAAACAGAAGCTGACAGTACAGTGTTAGTGGGCCCTAGCACACATTCTGAAACTACTCTCACATGACAAAAAAAAAAAAAAAAGTAACCACTACCACCATACATTAACAGTGCTGGTGTCTGCTCCTTAACAAAAAAAAAAAAATCTGTAAATGCACAGGCAAAGAGTGTGCACCATTAGCGGTAGGTGTTAGCTGACACTTCAATGTAACAGTTGGGATTGGAGCTTGCTCTGATTCGGAACTCTTCAGCTCCTTGGATGCCACAGTCAACAGCGACCATGGCATTTAATCAGTAACTGGTTAATCACATGACAATTGTGAAAAATGGCTAGCTTCTGTGTGCACTGCATTTTCTGTGCTCAGCAAAAACAGGCCAGAATAGGACATGCAGCGAGTTTCTCAGATCAGGGACACAAAGATCCAAAGGGTCTTTTTTATTTTAAGAGGAAAGCACATGGAAGGAAAAAAGAAAAAAAAATTGTTGCATTAATAACCACTTAGAGAAAAAAAGGCTCCTTTTCATTTATTGGCACAACACCAATGCTTGTGTAAAAATTTACAATACTATTGATAGTTACAAAAAAATACTGATCGATATTGCCAAAACTGTAGTATCCTGTACTATAGTAAATAAATGTGTTATTCATTCCGCATGGAGAAGGCGGTTATAGACAAAAGAGAATTAGCATTTATCTCACCTCAGTAAAAAAAAAAAAAAAAAAAAAAAAAAAAAGCCCACACACAGCTTCAACAGAAAAATAAAAAACGCTATGGATTCAGAATATGGCGACATATAGCAATTTTTGTTAGAGGCCATTGTATTGCGGATCTGCAAAAATGCGGATCCGCAATGCCACGGATGCCGCCTGGCGTGTGTTCCGCAATTTGCAGAACACACGGTAGGGCGCCCCATTCAAAATGCCTATTCTTGTCCACTGTTGTGGACAAGAATAGGACATGTTCTATATTTTCTTGCGGAGCCGCGGCTCTGTGCCCGCTCTAATAAGTGAATGAGGCCACATCTATTCCGCAAAATTGCGGATTAAATGCGGACCCGTTGACACGGTCGTGCGAATGGGCCCTTAACCTCTTCAGGACCAGGACAATCCCCTTCCCCCCTTTTGTATATACAAAGCGCACAATGACAAAGTGTCAGAACAATAACAGAATTAGCATTTCTCACTCCTGCAACACTAGCTTGCCACTCTACATCACTTTCATTTTCCAAAGGAGCTCTGGAAAATAAAAGGTAGAACCTGATCGATTGCTATGGGCAACTAAGCCAATTTTCTTTCATCTCCTCCTATGACCGTGGAATCGCACGACACCCATGGCAGATTTGCTAATGCACCCGAATTCAGACACACATGCCTCAAGCTGTGATCTTGTTACCCAATTTTGTTTCTAAATGTGTTTTTTGCACATCCTTTTAGTTCATGCGCTTCTTGATTTAAAAACCTCCAGCATGTGTTAAAGTCAGTCTATTGGAATTATGAAACGTAAGACTCAAGCACTTTTTTTGCTGCATTCGGATTTATGGGCTTAAAAAAACAAAAGAAAAACGCAACAAAATGAATGTTGTGTATGAATAGCACAATGCGTCACAGGCTAACAATAACAGACAATACCTCTGAAAAGATAAAATCACACCATATAAAATAGGTAAATGGTCACCGCTTATATACTCTTCTTCCCTCCATAATGACCACTGCACAGGTGACAGAGCATGTCCAAGCAATGTCTCTATATGCATGTTTTTACTGTCCATGTGGCTGCTGTAAGGGTACGTTCACAGACAAAACCTACTGTAAAAAATAAAATGGCAGACCAGTACAGTGTGCTTTAACTAGTTATGTCAATGGGAAGCTGTTTATGGCGTTTTGATACCAGAGGAAAACAGGCGTTTATCTCAGCAGATTTTGATTAGCCCCTTATAGCAGCTGGACCAGGACGGATGCACCCATAAGCATGGACAATCAAAAATAAAATAAAAAAAAAATCATAAAAAGACAAATTGGAGAAATAAAATGGCTCCCTACCTGGTTAGAAGTAGTGTAAAAAAAAAAAAATACATTCCCTTTAAAAGACTTTTCTGGTTTTCATCAACATCCTTTATAAAAAGGTAGTTTTTTTTTTTTTTTTCACCTTTACTACCCCCATCTTCTGCTCTGAGTAGCAGCCAAAAGACCATATTCTTATTTCCTGTGATATGTCCATGGGGGTGTCAATGCAGTAACAGGTGATAGGGGCGTGTCTACGCAACTAGCTGGGTAGGAGGGGCTATAAACTAGCTGGCGTTGAAGATGGTGCTGGAGCTGTGTCAAAGAAAGGAGAAGTGTATCATGGGTACTGGAGGTGTTCAGGATCAGAGGGATTTGCATGGTGAAAGCAGGCGAGTGTCTATTAGGGGGAAAAAAGCATGGGGGATATATCTGCTAAAAACCACAATAATCCTGGGAAACCCCTTTTTTAGGTTTTAGACATTTGTTCTGCAGTGCCCATCAAAAGGCATGGCTTAGTGGCCGACTCTAGTGCAAGTTAAGCCAACTGATAGGTGGTATACAATAAAGCTGATTGTCAGCAAGGAAGCCCCTTCACAACAATCAGCTGTTTGTCAGTGAAGGAATTGCTGTATTTACATGCAGCGATCTCCTCCACGGTATGGGGAGGAGCAATTGCTAGCAGCAGAGTGCTGTGTAGAGGACACGATCTACTGCCAGCTACTGATGATTTAGGTGACCACATGAAAGATGCGATTACTAGATGAACAAACTTTTTTTTTTTAGGAGTCAGCATTGAAAACCACTGCACCTTTACACAGGCCAAGGCTCATTCCTGATACTCATCCTGTGTAAAGCCTCATTCACACCTCAGTGTTTGGTCAGTGATTTCCATCAGTAATTTTGAGCCAAAACCAGGTGCGGGTCTAAACACAGATCAGGTGTAGATCTTTCCCTTAAGGCTCACGCACACGACAGTGTGCTGGCCGGGCCCGTGCTGCGTACAGCAAATTGTGATCCGCCATGCACAGGCACCAACCATAGGGCCGCCGCATGCAAATTGCAGACCCATTCACTTGAATGAGGTCTGCGATCCACATCCGATCGGTTTTTTCCGCGCTGCAAAAAAAATCAAACGCCCAAAATCCGTGAAAAAAAAACGTGTGATCCGATGCGTCCGCACGACTAATAGGAGATTTTGCAGTCCCGCTGTCGTGTGCATGAGTCCTTATACTGATGGAAGTCACTGACCAAAACACTGACCTATGAATGAGGCATAAAGGGACCTTTAGACTGCACTAAATCTTAGTATTAACAAATGTGACCCACTAAATTTGATTGTACTGTGCTACTTTGCAGAAGCATATGCCTGCATACAAGCTGCAAACTGAAAATGGTAGAAAATGGTTAAAGTGGTTGTCCGGGTTCAGAGCTGAACCCGGACATACCCTTAATTTCACCCAGACAGCCTGCCTGATGTTAGCATTGGAGCATCTCATGCTCCAATGCGCTCCCTTGTCCTGCACTGTATCGCGCAGGGCAAGGGCTCTTTTGTTTACATAATACATGTTTACATAATACACACTGCCGGGCGGAGGCTTACGCCCAGCAGCGTGCTCGGTGACTTCACCGGCTCTGATGGGCTGGCTTTAGCTCTGCTCTAGCCGTCTTACTGACTAGGGCAGCGCTAAAGCCCGCCATCAGTGCCGATGACGTCACCGGGCTCACTGCTGGGCGGAAGCCTCCGCCTGGCAGAGCCCGGTTCGTCACCGGAACCGGGAAAAATTAGCGCAGGGCAAAGGAGGGCATCGGAGCACGAGATGCTCCGATGCTAACATCAGGCAGGCTGCCTGGGTGAAATTAAGGGTATGTCCTGGTTCAGCTCTGAACCCGGACAACCCCTTTAATCAGTTGTAGAGTTGCTATCTTTATATGCAGTCAGAGGGAAGGCTGTCACAGGACCACCCCTTGACTGCAAAGCGCAGAAAGAGTAAGAATATACATGAGAAATTTGCAAGTAATACTAAATCTTGTCCCCAAAAAGAAAATAAATAAAAATCAGTTTGTCCAACACCTCCAGCTCCATGACATGCTGCCTTAGGTCAGACACCATGTTTAACGTGACAGGTTCCCTTTAAAAGGAATCTGTCGCCTGGAAATTCACTGTTAAGCCCTGCAAGGCAGTGTGCCTGGTTAAGTCAGCTGTATGTAAGGATATCCTGGTCAAAAGGAGTTTAGAAATAAAGGAGCACCCTAAGCTTTGTGTGTCCACGATTGACCCTCCTTGTGCATTAAAGGGGTTATCCGCGAGTTACAAATTGATGACCTATCCTCAGGAAGTTCTAACTGAGTGATGTGGTCTCCCCACAGCTTACCAAGCACAATGCCGTACATTTCATAGTGACCGTGCATCTCGGCCTCATTGACTTAAATGGGGCTGAGCAGCTCCTAGGCCATATAAGGGCTCTTTCACACGAGCGGATGCGATGCAGGTAATCCGTTGCATGAAAGTGTCAAGCCCCATTCCGGACAGCAGAGACACGGAGCATTAACATGATTGATAATGCTCTGTGCCTCTCTGTGACCTTTTTACTTCAAAATCAGTGACTACTTTATCTCACTGTGATTTTGTAGTAAAAAGGAGCATAGGCACAGAGCATTATTAATCATGTTAATGCTCCTTGTCTCTGCTGTCCTGTACGGGGCTTGGCTCTGTGTCACGCAGCGGATTCTACGCACAGGATCCACTCGTGTGAAAGAGCCCTAACCAATGAACATGAGGTCACATGGCCTAGGAAGAGGCCTAAACACTCAGAGCACCATGGCATCTTCATACAGCTGGACGGCAAGGGTCCCAGGAATCGGCCCCCCACCAATCTGAAATCGATGACCTAGCCTTAATACCTGAACAGTTGACTATGAGAAAGGAACATTTTCAGGAGAGTTTTTCCAATGTTACGCATCATTCAGATGGCTGTAGTGTTCTGGAGATCCACAAAACATAGATACCGGCCGTGTGCGTTCTGTAGTTTGCAGACCGCACATGGCCGCAACACTAATAGAAAATGCCTATTCTTCTCCACGATTGAGGACAAAATTAGGACATATTCTATCCTTTCTGCGGAGCTGTGGAAAGGAACCACGGATGAGGACAGCACTGGCCCCAAAATTGCAGAACAGGTGCAAACTCGTTCCTACGGTCATCTGAATGGGCCCTTAATGTGACCGTTAACAGTGTCTGAAGACACACTTACAGTAAGTGGTCTGGAAAGCGAGAAGTTCATAGGTCAGTCTGAATTAATTTGTCAGGTTACCCTCCACCTGTTTTTTTTTTCCTTTTTAATAAAGCCCCCCCAACTCAAAAAAATAAAAATACAAAAACATAAATTTAGTACAAATTATAAAAGAATAATAAAATTATTTAGTAGGTTGTTTAGTGTAACGTGAACCCCCAAATAGCGGCAGAAAATAAAAATTTCAACACATAAAACGAAACATGAAAAGAAAAGAAACTTAAAAAAGTTACGGCCAAAACAAAAACTAAGCTGGTCATTATGGCCTTTTCAGGTACAGTCTTAAATTAAAAGGTTAAAATTTACACTGGTGTGACTGCCAGAAAAATCTATACAACTGATAAGATGTTAAGGCCCTCTTATACGGCCTGTGGCAACTAACGCATGCAAGCCGACTGTTATCGCCAGGCTATGTGCTGCACGTTAGGGACATTTTTGGGTAACTACTTTTTACATGGGCCAATTATTAAGGTCAAAAGAAAAATTATTTTTATTAATCTGAAGTCAGCCGCCGAGCAGAGATCAATGAGATTATAGTTTTGACAGATTATTTATGAACTGCTCTCAGGCTCTAATAGCTGCCACATTGTTATATCGGTTGCACTACAAATCACGTTAAACCTTTGTAGCAAAGGTGAAAAGGAAGTGACTTTTGCTCTGAAAAAATACTGTGTGTTCAATAAATGTAGAACTTACCTGCAACTTTGTCACGTATTAGCTTGGCAGATTCCACCTCTCCAATGCTGCTGAAAAGGCTGCGCAGCTCATCCTGCGTCATATTTTGAGGCAAGTAGTTGACAATTAAGTTAGTTCTGCCCATGTCGTCCCTGCAGACGTCATCCATGTGATCTTCATAACCGTTAGACATCTTAAATGACCTGTCAATTGTAAAGTAAGGTTACACATCTATGGAACAGCACAGTGGAGCTTCTGATGCAGATGTGAAGCCTGTATGGTGTGTGTAGATTACATTTTACCATTCTCTCCGAGGACTACATAAAACTGCAAGTACAAATTACATTTTAAGAACTACTTTAAAGACATCACATAATTCTTATGCACAAGTTTTTTTCTTTACCAGTTTTATAAAAATAAAACCAGTTTTGTGTGGCTTTTTTTAATGATCTTTATTAACCTTGCTAAACATGAAAGAAAACATGGGTTCTGTGGATCTGACATCCGGCCTCCAGCTCTGGAAAGGATCATCTGACATCCTACAAAGCTACCACACACAGCCTTCTTTTAGGCAATTTGAAGGGGTTTTTTTTCGCAATTTTGTTTTTTATGTGGAGACCTTTTTTTGCCACTTGAGGTGCTTTATTGTGCATCAGTGTTTTTTTAAAGTTGTAGAATTCTCCAGGTGTGATATTTTTTGCTTTTTTATGCCCTGCTTTTTAAAAAATTAAAATGCCAGTGTCTTTCTTTCTTAAAGGGGCTGTCCAGGTCTTGAACAAGATGGCAGCTTTCTTTAAAAAACAGCACCAAACCTGTCCACAGTTGGGTGGTATGACCCTGCAGCCACTTTCATGTCAATGGAGCTGAGCTGCACCATGGACAGGTGGGGGCAGGGAGGGGGTGGGGTGCTGTTTTTGGAATAAAGCAGACATCCCCTTTAATGCTCTGGGTTTGTGGCAGATTCCACCGTCTGCATTGCAAAGGGTGAAACCAGCGGCAGATCTCCACAAAACAAACTCCCTACTTCTGCAAATTACGGGTGGATAATGCTGCAGCATACAGTGGTCCCTCAAGTTACAATATTATTTGGTTCCGGGACGACCATTGTATGTTGAAACCATTGTAAGTTGATTAATTGGTTCCAAAACCCCAAAATGTCATCCAAGATAAGAGAAAATGAATATTTAAGAAAAATAAGCAGATAACTAACACAGATAAGACAAGTTCTTACATGTAACAGGAGTCTGGAATAGCTGCTAACTAGCAACTAATATAACATTGTATGTTGAGTCTGGTTTCAACTTACAATGGTCTTTTCTGGGCCATCGTATCTTGAAAATATTGTATCTTGAGGGATCACTGTATTTCCTCTGAATTTGGATGAGAGCACTGCTACCCACAGTCAAATATCTGCAGTGTTTACCCAGTATGGCTGCACCCGAACAGTACAAGCCTTGTGCCAGGACACAAATCGTTTATTAGAACCCAGGAAGCTCCCTTACTGACACTCAATACCAACTCCCTCAATGCACAAATGTGTCTTCATACGTAGTCTGATCCTGCAATCTGACACCTCTTCTGGCTTACCGCCAGCCCTGCCATTCCATTTGTAGATGCACTGGAGAAATACAACAAAAAATAATAATGGAAAACTGTACATATCCTTTCAGTCAAGTTTGGGGGGAGATGTTGCCAGGGGTGCTCATTTAACCCTTTCGCTGCCAGAGGTGTGTGGATATTTTTCACATCTGGTGGCCAGGACAATTTTCGGGGGTTTGACATGTAGAAATAAAATACTTTTGTAACTGTATGTAAATAAAAATGTATTATAGTCACACTAGCATTTACAGATCCGGCACTGCCAGAATGCCGCCTGGCCCCATCAATTATCCAGACGTAAATCTGGCGAATATGCCGAGAATCAGCTGCACAAATTCCACCTGTGCACAGCAGTTTTGTCCGGTCATTTCACTGAAAGCTATGTGTATAGCAACAACTACTGTTTGCTCTTTTCCAATTTCTCTGTCCTGCTCACTGACATGGACGCACACGCTCAGTTCCATGCTTCAACTACCACCTGCTGCAGGAGCTTCAAATAAATTTAACAGAGAAAATCTCTAGTTCTCTGAAATACAGGGCTGGTTCTAAAGGCCCTATACACTGGCAGATAATCACTGCTAACAAATGTTCGTAATAACTCTCGTTAGTGATGATCTGGCAGTGTAAAGGTTCCTTCCTACAGGTAATCAATGGTAGATTTACACTGGCCGATCATTGCTTACGAGTGTTACTATGAACACTCGTTAGCGATAATCTGTGCGATTCTCGGCCCGTTAATCGGGTAATTAGAGTCTTTCAACATGTTTAAAAATAATCGATTGCCGGCAGCAGATCGTGGCGTGTAATCAGCACTCTGCTGCCGGCAAATGATTACCAATCGCTTGTCCCCATACGGAGGAGGACATTGCTGTATGTTTTGCAGATCGGCAAATTGTAGACAGCAAAACAATGGTCGTGTGCATGAGCCCTTAAAAACTTCATGATATTTTTAATTTGTACACCAATCATAGGGTAACCCATTTAAGCTAGAAGTTTTTAAGACGTACCTTGAAAAGTGCAACCCATAGCTATATAGTTCCTTAAAGCAGACAACCTGACCTAAAGCTCACATCGAAGTGTAATAAATGTAATATACTGGAGGTGTGCAAAATGTATGTGTGTATATGATTATATATATATATATATATATATATATATATATATATATATATATATATATATATATATATATACACATACATACATACATACATATATACGCACACACATACACCACAAGCATATACAACAGCTTCTGCTCTTAAAGGGTTATTCCCATCTTGGACGTCGGCTCTATACAAATGAATGGGAGCTGGGCCACGCATGCGCGGTGCGCTCCCATTCATTTCTATGGAGCCAACGGAAATAGCCGAGCCAGTGCTCGGCTATTTTCGGCGGCCCCATACAAATGAATGGAGGGTGGCCACGCATGCGCGGTGCGCCCTCCTTGACTTTCGGGGCCCCATTCTCAATATAGGTGCTGGTCCCAGCGGTGGGACCCGCACCTATAGGACAATGGGGGCATATCCTAGCGATATGCCCCCATTGTCCGAGATGGGAATAACCCTTTAAAGAGGACCTTTCACCACTCCTGACATGCCTGTTTTAATGGCTTCATGTATTCCCCATATAATAACAATCCTGGAACATCTATTCGTATGGCTCTATGTTGTGTTGTTACTTTAATATTCCTGCTAGAAGTTATGAATGAATTGCTATAAGCCTTCAGTAAGGGAACAGAGGGGAGGTGACCAGTTGGGGGTGTGTACCTGCACAGTCTGACTCTATCCAATCAGTGCTGCCATGTTCAGTCTGTGCAGGTACACACCCCCAACTGGTTACCTCCCCTCTGTACCCTTACTGAAGGCTAATAGCAATTCAATTATAACTTCTAGCAGGAATATTAAAGGAACAACACAACATAGAGCCATAAGAATAGAAGCTCCAGAATTGTTATTACATGGGGAATACATGAAACTATTAAAACAGGCATGTCAGGAGCGATGAAAGGTCCTCTTTAAATGCTGGAACAGAGGCCATGTGATATATAGTCATATATAATGTACACACAAACAGCTTCTAGGTTACCAAAACCTATAGTTTCTGAAAGCAAAAAAAAACTGTGTATAAAGATACAACCTATTAATACACAAACCTTCAGGCAACTTAACAGCAAACCATGATTAGCAATAATAAAAAAAAAAATTAAAAATTAAAAAAAAAACATTTTCAACTAAAAAGCATGTCTACATTCAATGCTGCATGTCTTACTGAAATGCAAAACACCTGAACGCACCAAGCAACTTTCCATGCAAGTATTGGGAATTATGTGGTATATCATTTTTCATCCCCCATACAAACTACAAAGATAATTTAAAGGGGTTGTCCTATGACTAATGTAAAAAGTGAAAATCAGACAACATACAGTACATGACAATCTCTTTCTAACAAAGCTAGAACCAGCCCTGTATCTCACATGGATCCAGAGATCTCCGCAATCATTGCTCTGCTAGATTTATATCAAGTTGAAAGCTCAGGGGGAGTGTTTTTGTCTGAGGCAGCTAAGGGGGTGTGTCTCCACTCTCCCTATCACAGCTCAGGAGGCAGTTGAAGGATGAAACTGAACATGTGCGGCCTTCTCAGTGAGCAGGACAAAGAAATAAGAACAAACAGCAGGTGACACTATACAGATACATATTATTGAATAACTCAGTGGCTATGCTAAATTTTTAATTACATGCTATTACAAAAGTATTCAGATCCAGGTGCTGCAAAATTTTTTGTGGGACAACCCCTTTAAGGGGTTTCCTGAGATAGGTCATCAGTATCTGATCTGTGGGGGTCTGACACCCGGGACCTCCACTGATCAGCTGTCAAAGAAGGCAGCAGCACTCCTGTGAGCACTGTGGTCTTCTCTCTGCTATTCCTAGGCCAGTGATGTCACTTTAATCACTTATGTGGCCTAGGAGAAGCTCCGCAACAGTCAAGTGAATGGGACTGAGCGCGATACCAAGCATCCACTTTAAGTACAGCCCTGTGCATGGTGAGCTGTGAGAAGGCAGCTACGTTCACAGGAGTGCTGGTGCCTTCTCAAACAGCTGTTTGGCAGGGGTCCCGGGTGTCGGACCCCCCACAAATCAGGTACCGATGACCTATTCAGGGAACACGTGTAATATGGGGAGCTTTATTACTTACATAACACTACTGTGTTATGGACTAAACACTTGAATCCCCTGTAGTTTATCAGAAAATCTGGTAGGTTTCATTCACATGCTGTCAAAATCCGCTGTGTATGTTGTGGCAGAAACCACCAAGGTGTCTGCAGTAGTTGTTCAGTTTGGATGCCGGGGGCCACTCACAGCTTAGCTCTATTGAACAAAGCTAAACCTTGATAGAACACCCACAGCGGGCTCCAAGATCACCTGTCCGCACACCGAGCCAAAAAGGCACATGTTCCTTCTATGTCCGGTTACGGCTTTAAACTGCAGGACTTGGAACTGCAGTGCGGCCCCTCACTGAAAACAACGGGAGGCAGACAACACACAGATGCTAACCAAACTTTGACAGGGTGTCCTCACCAAAACTGCACCATTACAGCACCGTAATGCTGGTTCTGAAGACCTGTAGGAAGTCCGGGAGCTGCATTCATAATATGGGCACAAAAACTGCTGTATTACAACTTTTTTTAAAACTCCATGTGAACGAGGCCTTAGAGCTGTTCTATGAAGACGCTTACTTACACGCTGTTCTCTAGGACAGGGAAACATCCTTCCCTAATAAAGTATATTACAGAAATGTTTATCATCCCTGTCCCTACACTATATTAAAAATAAACTGAAACAGGTACACTTTAACCTCCCCTCTTTTAACCTTGTCTTTAAAAATAGATAAATCTCTAGAGGGGGCACCATAGCCCCCTCAAATGCAGCGGTCAAATGTGACTGGTATCTGAGTACTGAAAAAGCAGGAGTGCTGCGCTTCCAAGGCTGTACCGCTGATCCAAAAATCACAGGCGCGGTTCACGTGCATCCCATACTTTCTCTGACCCATTGTAAAAAGGTCTATTCTTGTCCGCAAAATGGGACCTATTGCATCATTCTCGACATGGGCACACAGATGCGGACAGCACATGGGTGACATCCATAGAAATGAACGTGTGATGCGCAGAAAATGCAGAACCATTTATCAACATCTGATCGTTGGGGATCCTAATCCCAGAAATCCCACTGATCCCCTGAGAAGTACCTCAGCCTCTGGGTGTCGGAGCCCCAAACATACATCAATATTTTCCTTCTGGAAAACACTTTTGATGAAGTGGACTGATTGATTCATTTATTTAAAAACAGGCAGTGAACCAAGTAAAATTAAAAATGTTGGGGGGAGGGGTTCCTTGTTGTTTTGTAAGTTATGTACAATTGACTTAATCGGAAAATAATAATAAAAATGGTCCGATTTAAAAACAAAAATTTAAAAAAGTTATACCGTATTTTTCGCTTTATAAGATGCACCTGATAAGACGCACCCCAGATTTTAGAGTAGGAAAATCACACCTCAGATCAGACCCCCATAAATATGAGGACATTGGATCAGACCCACATATTAGGACATCACATCAGACCCCCATATCAGCCCTCCATGTCAGACCCCAGATCAGCCCCCTCTACCCCCATCAGACCTCAGATCAGCCCACCGAGCCCCATAAGGATAACAAACTCTCTCACCTCTCCTGCCGCCGCAGCTCCGCTCCGGCACTCCTCTGTATTCTCCTGCCAGCGCTGCACTGTCCCCTGACTGTGTGCAGCGCCAGGTCATAGCGCGCGCACTACATCCTGACGCTGTACACGGTCAGGACAGTGCAGAGCCGGCCCGGAGAAGACAGAGGAGCGCCGGACCCGGAGCGGAGGTGCAGGAGAGGTGAGAGTTTATGTTACCCTTATGGGGCTGGGTGGGCTGATCTGAGGTCTGATGGGGGTAGAGGGGGCTGATCTGAGGTCTGATGGGGGTCCCGGCACCTAATACATACTAGTGAGCGCTCATAATGGAAGCGCTCACTTGTATTCGCTTTATAAGACGCACAGCAATTTTCCCCCTACTTTTGGCGGGGTGGGTGGGGGGATGCTGGTGGAGGGAAGTGCGTCTCATAAAGCGAAAAATACGGTACTTACCTACAAACTCCTTCCATTCCAGTGCTGCCCTTCCTGCCAGTAGCAGTGATGTGCCCATACACTGCTGAGGTCATGTGTGACACATCAAGGCATGGTTCAGGGTGGGATGAGCGTAAACCTTTTTTTCAATTATCTTTCTAATTGGCTCCTTGCCTTTAGAACAAAGTAAACCAGACATTGAGCTCTAAGGTCAAACTCCTTTAATATCAGAATTAAACGGATTTGGTTCGATTTTGCACATCAGGATGCATCCGTTCCATTAGGATGCGGTTGTGTGAAATCAAAAAGGGGAGAAAAAAAAAAAAAAAAAAGGGTCACTAAATACATTAAAAGTCAATTGGTGACGGATCTTGTTTGGATTGCATTGTTTTCAGTAACAGATCTGTTTTCATGGCCGGACATAAAATGGAATGCTACCGGAACAGAAGACATTCTGAACGGACCTCTTTCCATTCAGAATGCATGAAAAAACGGGAACTTTTTTCTTTCCAGTATTGAGATCCTCTGCCGGATTTCAATACCAGAAATTCAACAACCCAAGTGTGAAAATAGTGTAAATCAATTTATGTTTGAAGGAGTTGTCCGGGCTTTTACTATTGATGACCTACCCTCAGGACACCCCCACAGATCAGCTGTACACTGTCTCAGTCTCTTCTTGTTCACCGCTGTCTATGACAAAGCAGCAGCAAACAGGAAGAGGGACAGGAGACGGCACGTGCACACTGTCTCCTATACAGCTGATCTGTAGGGGTGTCCTGAGGATAGGTCATCAATAGTAAAAGCCCATACAACCAGGGCTGTGGAGTCGGTAAGCCAAAGCCCCGACTCCTCAATTTCCCCTAACTCTGACTCCCAATCCAACTCCCTTATACATGGCGCATGTTTAAGTGATAACTTTAAACAAACTTTGCATAAATCAATAGTACAGATATGTCATGACAAAAAAAAAGTTTGTAATCTATGTTTTACTAGACATCTTTACTCTAAACTTTCAGTATCAGGCTTTTCTGATGGTACAGCTCACTAAGGGCCTGATGTATGAAAACGGTCTAGGCCTAAGACTTTCTATCAGAGCTCCCCTTTCATTTCTCCAGAGCACTATATGAAATAAAAGGGGAGCTCTGATTGGTTTCTATGGGCAACAAAAAAACTTCTACACCTAGACAGTTTTCATACATAAGGCCCTAGGTGTTTTACATCAGAGGAAAAGCAAACAAACATAAAGCTGAGAGAACATGCACTGGACAAGTGATTTATGCACAGTTTATTGAAAGTTTAGATATACTAAGAAGTACTTGCCTTAAAGAGGTTTTCTCAGCACATTGATTCACTGGCTGACAGGCAGTTTGCACTCACTCTGTCTCCTCAGGCTGTGGTGGGGGTGAGGTGTCTCCAGCACTTATTAGCACATATTATCTTACTCTGACAGAGCAGGAGATTGTGATCTCTAACACAGTAAGGCCCCTTTCACACGAGCGGGAGACTCGCATGTCTCCCGCAACGCATCTACAGGGCTGGACTCCGCACGGACAGGGATCGCATATAATGCTATGCGATCCCTGTCAGTGCGGAGTCCAGCCCTGTAGATCCGTTGCGGGAGACATGCGAGTCTCCCGCTCGTGTGAAAGGGGCCTTACAGGTAAAGTCATGCTTCTCAGTCCTCACAACACTTCATTCCGTCGGGGTGAGGTCACTCCTGCTCTCAGCCAATCAGATAACAGTCTTTCTGGTCTGCAGGTTACCATAGAAACCTGTGTGCAGTGAGAGACCTGCTGAACTGTCTATAGTTCATGACTAAAGTAAAATCTACTGACCACTGTATTTAGAAAATGTCTTCTTTTAACTGTCCCTTTATGTTAAAAGCTAATCTTTGTAACTAGTGAGAAAACCCCTTTAATCCTGTTTTCTCTAGCAGTTCTGAGATGAGTGCAGCAATTCCTTCCCAGTCTGCGCTCCAGACTAAAAAAAATACCTAGGAGCCATTGGCTCCTGAACTGAAACATTTAGGAGCCAAATTACATTTTTAGTCACCAAATTTAAGTACATATAACTCTAATTTAAAAAAAAAAGACTTGGAGGAGAAGATGGAAAGTCTGGCCCATAAAAGAAAAGTCCTATCCTATTTTTTGGGGGGACAAGGCGACTAAAAAATGGTGAATTGTGCGGAATTTTTTTTTTGTCTCTTACGTTTTCACCGCATAGATTTTTTAAATATTTTAATAGTTTGGACTTTTCGGACGTGGCGATATGTAAAATGTTTATTTATTGATAATATATTTTATATGTAAAATTGGGAAAGGAGGTGATTAAGGGACCGTTCAGACGGCCATAGTATTGCGCATCCGCAAAAATGCAGATCCGCAATACCACGGATGCCGCCTGGCGTGTACACGGCCGGGCGCCCCGTTCAAAATGCCTATTCTTGTCTGCTGTTGCGGACAAGAATAGGACATGTTCTGTAATTTCTTGCGGAGCCGCGGCAAGTTCGCACGCCGCCCATTGAAGTGAATGGGCCCTTAAAGGGAATCTATCACAAAAACCTGTTCTATATTTTATTTATGCTAAAAAAAATCTATTATATATTTGTAAGAAATAATAAATAAAAATTCCAATGTGTGAAATATTATAAATAAATATTAGATTTTACCATATTTACCATCTTTGGTCACCAGGGGGAGCTCTGCTGGCCAAATGAGGCTTTGAGCAACCTGTAAATAGGCATGCTGCAAAAAAGTGGGTGGTACCAATGACATCACCAATTCACACCTTCAGCGGTGACATCACTGCTTCAGCAAGATAAGATGAGACAATGGCTTTGTTACAAAAAACACAGATCTCTGCTCCTCAGGCTCCTCCCTCACTGGTCACATGGCCGATTACATCACTAAGGTCCTACAGCCCCAAGAACCTCCATCTACTCTGTTTCTGAGTCCTGGGCCGCTCAACCCAGCAGTACACTCAGCAAAAATGGTCTGCACTGCTGGGGTGAGCTGCCATAGAATTTAGAACAGGCAGCCTAATGAAGACAAGGACGCTGCTGCAGGAGTGAGGAGCAGGCACAGTGGGCTTCCCCCAGCAGCAAGGAGGGAGGACCTGGCTGTGTGTTACTGGTGTCATCACAGGGGCGGGCTCACGTCTTCCATTCATTCTCTATAGGGTCGGCAGCGACTGAGGAAACCTATGTACATGCCTGCCGTAAGTGAGGTGCCATTGTGTTGTAAACCCAGACTGTCACACTTTACTTCCAACATGGCAGCCCCCATGTAAGGCAAGAATACTGAATAAAAAAAAAAAAACATTTACACAATTTGAAAAATACATTATGTTAAAACATGCTTTTGTTATGTTGTAAAACATATCAACCTTTTTTTCTTCGCGATAGTGTCCCTTTAAACTTAAAATACTGGGGTGTTTTTTTTAATACTTTTTATTTACTAAGTGTTAGCCCCCTAAGGTACTAGAACTCTTGTCCTGTTCACCCTAATAGAGATCTATTAGGGTGAATAGGACTTTACACTCTCCCTGCTGCCCTGTGCCTTCAGTAGCGTCCTGGTTGCCATGGTAAGCGATCGGAGCCCCGCGATTACACTGCTGGGGGGCTGGAGGAAAGGGCGCACTGCGCCACAAATGAATTTAAAGCACATTAAATCAACTATAGGAGGCAGCGGTATAACATACCCGCCTTCAATAGCAGGGGGTGCGATCGCGGCAATTAACCCCTTAATTGCCACGTTGCCCTGTTATTGAGGCCAGGTGTGTCGCACCGCTGCCTCCTATACTTGAACTAATGTGCTTTACATTCATTGTTTTGTTTTTTAAACTTTTTATTTAATAACTTTTAGCCCCCTGGGGGATAGAACCTGGGATCTTTTAATCCTTTGTCCTATTCACCCTAATAGAACTCAGGGTGAATAGGACTTTACCCGCTTACCATGGCAGCCAGGACTTCAGTAGCGTCCTGGTTGCCATGGTAACCGATTGGAGCCCCGAGATTACACTGCTGGGGCTCCGATCGGAACTGCAACTGCACCACCAATGAAGAGGAGGGGGGGGACCCTGTGGCCACTGCTACCGATGTTCATTATACTGGGGGTTTGGGAGGGCGCACTGCGCCACCAATGATGATAACTCTGTTTAATGTATTATAGGCCCCTCAGGTGCCTCACCTGAGGGGTTAACTGCGGCGTATGGGAGCTCCCTATAATACAGGTCGGGTGCAGGCACCCGCTCCTGTACTTTTATTAAACAGAGTTATCATTGGTGGCGCAGTGCGCCCTCCCCTCTCACTGATGGCGCAATGCGCCCTCCCACTCCTCTCCCATTGGTGGCAGCGGCAGCAGCACAGGGGGGAGCGAGAGACTGCTTCCTTCTCCTCTGTGCTGCTGAGGGAACATGGAGCGCGCTGACAGCAGCGCGCACCATGTTCTCCGATATTAGGCTGCGCAGTAGCAGAGGAGCTTCACTTCGGAGCATCTACAGTGCCTTGCGAAAGTATTCAGCCCCCTGGAACTTTTTAACCTTTTGCCACATTTTAGGCTTCAAAGAAAAAGATATAACATTTTAAATTTTTGGTGAAGAATCAACAAGTGGGTCACAATTGTGAAGTGGAACAAAATTTATTGGATCATTTAAACTTTTTTTGTAATAATAAAACTGAAAAGTGGGGCGTGCAAAATTATTCGGCCCATTTACTTTCAGTTCAGAAAACTCACTCCAGAAGTTCATTGAGGATCTCTGAATGATCCAATGTTGTCCTAAATGACTGATGAAGATAAATAGAATCCACCTGTGTGTAATCAAGTCTTCGTATAAATGCACCTGCTCTGTGATAGTCTCAGGGTTCTGCATCATGAAGACCAAGGAACACACCAGGCAGGTCCGTGATACTGTTGTGGAGAAGTTTAAAGCCGGATTTGGATACCAAAAGATTTCCCAAGCTTTAAACGTCCCAAGGAGCACTGTGCAAGCGATCATATTGAAATGGAAGGAGTATCAGACCACTGCAAATCTACCAAGACCCGGCCGTCCCTCTAAACTTTCATCTCAAACAAGGAGAAGACTGATCAGATATGCAGCCAAGGGGCCCATGATCACTCTGGAGGAACTGCAGAGATTTACAGCTGAGGTGGGAGAGTCTGTCCATAGGACAACAATCAGTCGAACACTTCACAAATCTGGCCTTTATGGAAGAGTGGCAAGAAGAAAGCCATTTCTCAGATATCCATAAAAAGTCTCGTTTACAGTTTGCCACAAGCCACCTGGGAGACACACCAAACATGTGGAAGAAGGTGCTCTGGTCAGATAAAACCAAAATCGAACTTTTTGGAAACAATGCAAAACCATATGTTTGGCATAAAAGCAACACAGCTCATCACCCTGAACACACCATCCCCACTGTCAAACATGGTGGTGGCAGCATCATGGTTTGGGCCTGCTTTTCATCAGCAGGGACAGGGAAGATGGTTAAAATTGATGGAAAGATGGATGGAGCCAAATACAGGACCATTCTGGATGAAAACCTGTTGGAGTCTGCAAAAGACCTGAGACTAGGACGGAGATTTATCTTCCAACAAGACAATGATCCCAAACATAAAGCAAAATCTACAATGGAATGCTTCAAAAATAAACGTATCCAGGTCTTAGAATGGCCAAGTCAGAGTCCAGACCTGAATCCAATTGAGAATATGTGGAAAGAGCTGAAAACTGCTGTTCACAAACGCTCTCCATCCAACCTCAAAGAGCTCGAGCTGTTTTGCAAGGAAGAATGGGCAAGAATTTCAGTCTCTAGATGTGCAAAACTGATAGAGACATACCCCAAGCGACTTGTAGCTGTAATCGCAGCAAAGTATTAATGCAAGGGGGCCGAATAATTTTGCACGGCCCACTTTTCAGTTGTATTATTACAAAAAAAGTTTAAATGATCCAATAAATTTCGTTCCACTTCACAATTGTGACCCACTTGTTGATTCTTCACCAAAAATGTAAAATGTTATATCTTTTTGTTTGAGGCCTTACATGTGGCAAAAGGTTGAAAAGTTCCAGGGGGCTGAATACTTTCTCAAGGCACTGTACATGAAGGGCAGTACACAGTCATCTCGACTAAAAGCCTAGATCCTTAAAGAGGCTCTGTCACTAGGTTGTAACCTATGTATTTAAATAGGGAGGCATGTCCCGTCTCTAATCATGCCCCTTTCTGTATTTGATAGGCAGCGCTAGACTGGTAACTCTCGCGCATGCGCCCTAAAATTTTCCCGGCGCATGCGCAGTAGACTTACTTCTCTTCTGTGCACGCCATCACTCCCAGGACTAGCGAAGTGACGGCGCGTGCGCAGAAGAGAAGACAGCGCTGCAGCGGTGCTCCAGAGGAAAGAGGCCGCCCCCCGGTGCTCCGATGGCTCATTTGCATACTTTTTAAAGTTTACATTTCTACGCGACCGCTGCGCAGAACTCTGCATGACAGGTATGATTTTAAAAGTTGTCACTAGGCTTGTAACCTATGTATTTAAATACATAGGTTACAACCTAGTGACAGAGCCTCTTTAAATCAGGAATAGAACAGACATTTCATCGTGTTCCCAAATTCTTCTGAAAATATTCACATACTGCATTGAACTAACTGTACCAACTTATATATTGTTGGAGTTTATACCAACTCCACAGCCCTGCATACAACCCCTTCGACACATTTTTAAATAATTTGATATTTTTAATTTTCTGTCACTTTTTAAATTTACACAAACAAAAAATCCTGCAGTTTTCACACTGGCCACAGTGTCTAATAGGCGCCGCTTCTTGAGCTGTACAGATCACTTAAAGGGGTTTTCCGAGTTTCCGAGGGTACACAATGGAGGGAGATTTATCAAAACCAGTGTAGAAGAAATATGGCTTAGCTGCCCATAGCAACCAATCAGAGCTCACCTTTAACTTCCTAAAGTGTTCTGAAAAAAAATGAAAGGTGAGCTCTGATTGGTTGCTATGGGCAACTAAGCCAGTTTGGATAAATGAGGCCCATAACTTCTACAGGAGAAGTTTCTAGGCATGCTGTGTGACCTGTGCAGAGGTCAGGAGGGAGCTGATAAGTTGTGACATCACCTACTGTGAAGTGGATATTCATGTTCTCATATAGAGCTGTTACTTGTCATTCTAATCATACATGTAATAAGCAGATAACTGCAGTACAAGATCTGACCAAGACTTGGTGCTCATTATCAGGCTTAGATCTTTTTATACAGATAGTGACATCACCAATAATTATTTCATGTCAATCCCTCTAACAGCACGTGTGCGAGGTCCAGGCACATGATGAGGACAGAGGATGCATCAATAACCATGGATCTTCCACTAGCAGGGCCTGCAGTAAAGGACCACTGACTTCCATACATTGGTGAACTGCTGAGTGGACAGGATGGTCTCCCACATGAGGCTTACAGCTCCTCCCGCCCATTCTCTGGAGCCGGCATCAACCTTCCACAATCACAGCCCCGCCAAGCCGCAGCCACACAGGAAGGCCAGCAGCACTGCGAGGGTGAGGGCCCCGCCACAATGCACCAGGTGCAGGACAGGAGCGGCCCGCACCGCGGCCTCTGCTGAGGGGCCGCCCCTGAAGCCTCAGCGGCTACGCTTTCCAGAGCTGCCACCTACTACACATCTTTCCCACAACACAGTCATTTTTACCCTTTTAAGCGTTCCGCCCCAGGCAGACGAATGAGCGGCGCGATCCTTCTCTTGTCCTTCACGTTCCCAGCGCGGAAAAAGCAGCAGCTTCTAGCGTCACAGAGTGAAAAAAAAAGGAAAACGAGAGGAAAGCAACATGGCGGACGGCGGCTGCGCATGCGCGGTGGGAAGACTAAGCCCCGCCGCCGGCGCAGATGATTGGCTAAGCGGAGAAGCTCTGGCTGAGGTATGGCTGCTCGCCCTGCTAGTCACCCGCCGCTCTCCTCACCACACTTCCGGCTGGCTAAATAGGAAAGAGCTTGTGAGGGTGCGCAGGAGAATGGCGCCTGCAGTGACTTGTGTGAAGGCGAGACATTATTAGCGTTCCCTTGTGTGTTCTGTGGTGTCCTGCAATACCGGCCTAGTAACTGTATGTGTTATAGCCAAGGTTTTTCCATTTTCACACAAGAAATTCTGTAGTTTAAGCGGGTAAAAAGGGGGAGTGGCTGGACGTGTTCCTTGACAATGGTTTGGAGTGTTTAGGAGGAATTTAGCATGAGGGCACTGTCCTGCAGGACACTACTGGCACTGAAGTAGATACAGCGCTCCGCTGTCTCCAAAATTCCCATAAAAATGACTGGACTGGAATGTGTGACCAGCCGCTTCGGTCATTTCAAAGGGTACGGGCCCCTGTTCTTGTTATCAGTGGGTGTCCCAGAGGTAGGACTCCGACCCATCTTAAAGGTATCCCCTATCTACAGGACTAATAGCAACTGGAATACTCCTTTAAGATGTATGGGTAGTTTCACACTAGCTCAGGAAACAGCCTGCCAGATCCCTCTGAATTCCCGCACGGTTTTCTGGCTGATTCTTGGCATATTAGAATTAATGGGGCCGGACAGAGGCATTTCAAGCTTCTGGGAATGCAGAGAGGTTCGGCAGGCTGTTCCCTGTCAGAACCCTAGCACTAGTGTGAAACAACTTAGGGATATTCCAATTGTTAAAAGTTATTATCCCCACAGGATAGGGCAGGCATCCCCAAACTGCGGCCCTCCAGCTGTTGTAAAACTGCAACTCCCACCATGCCCTGCTGTAGGCTGTCCAGGCATGCTGGGAGTTGTAGTTTTGCAACATCTGGAGATCCGCAGTTTGGGGATAGCTTTAAGATTAGTGGGAGTCCTACTGCTGGGTCCCCACTGATCAGGAGTACGGGGGCCCTGCAGGGTTGCCAACTGTCCAGAAAATATCTGGACAGTCCTTAAAAATAGGTGACATTTTTCCTATGTCCATGAATTTTTTGAGGCTGGTACTACTTGACTAGATTATTTTGGTGATAATTCTCATCATTTTACAGCTCATAGTAAATGCTGGTAATGAGTTATTAGCAGTATATTGAGCTATAGACATGTATTACGTATAATCTTCATAATTTATTATGGTTTTCTAATTTGTCCGTAAAAAATGTTGGCTGTCCATGATTTTGAGATAAGTGCTGATGTTACATTTTCACCTCTGTGGGTGGGGTTTACCCACTGATGTGTTCACTGACAGGTAACTGCTATGCTGCTGACCCACTGGCTCTGGAGTCATAGAGATAGCATAGTTACCAGTGTTTTAGCAAAGCCGATGAACATTGGCCCAGGAAGAATCTCTGAGGCTGGGAGTTGGATCCCATCTGACATTGATGATATCCTGAGGATGGGCCATCAATATTCAACCTTTTACACTAAGCTACTGAAACTTGCAAACAGAAGTCGCAAATTTTTGTGTAAAAAAACATATGAGACATTATTTATGGCAGAAATAATTTCAAGGGTCACTCTAGCCAAAAACTAAAAATTAATCCTTCGACCAAAGTCATGGTGCTGTACATGCTCCCAAAGTCTCATTCACCTGAATGGAGCCACTACATTGATCTCCCTGCTATCCCCTACTAGGCCGAAGCCTGTACTAAGCAGACATTTATTTTTTTTCACGGACAAAGGGAAAAAGTTGTGGATTGCATCTTCCAGCAAGACAAGCTGACCTGTCACACAGCTTAAATGTATTGACCTGGTTAAAAGAGCATGACCAAGACTTGTCCACTGTAGTCAGCCTAGCTCTAGATACCTGTGACTACCTACCCTGACTATATTAGGTCACTCCCAGCCCATCTACCAGCTGTCTGTGCTGCTTCAACCCAACCCCCACCACCCATCCCCTACAACAATTGAGGAATCCGTAACAAAAAGATGAAATCCAGCTTCCCAATTTTGGACTCAACAATTGAGGAATGAACACACACAATTTATGCTTATTTCAAACGTTTTACAGTGCTCCAGACTAAAAAAAAAATACCTAGGAGCCATTGGCTCCTAAACTGAAAAATTTAGGAGCCAAATTAAATTTTTAGTTGCCAAATTTCGTACTCCTCCTCGGGTAAAAATACTTTAGAGGAGTATTTTTACTCTTCCGGAAAAAATGTACTGTGACCTCTGGCTGCGCTACTGCACATGTCTATCCCTCCCCCCTGTGCTGCTGCTGCCACCAACACCAATGGGGAGTGAGAGGGGCGGACCTGTCATACAGGTCAGGTGCCAACTATGTGTTACTGCGGTGGCACACACCTCCTGTACTTGTATTAAGCATAGTTATCATTGGTGGCGCAGTGCCACGCTACTGAAGTCCTGGCTGCCATGGTAATCTCCCTGCTGCTGTGTGCACTAAGTCCAGGGCAGCAGGGAGAGTGTAAAGTCCTATTCACCCTAATAGATCTCTATTAGGGTAAACAGGACAAGAGTTCTAGCTCCTTAGGGGGCAAATACTTAGTAAATAAAAAGTTAAAAAAACAAAAAACCAATATATTAAGTTTAACCCTTACGCTACCAGCGCCGTACATGTACGGTGCTGGAGCGATGTTGGAACATGACGCCCGCTCGCACGTGCGGCGGGCGTCATGGCCGGCAAGTCTCTGCTGTTTCAAACAGCAGAGACTTGCCGCTACTTACCGATATCGGCGATCGGTAATTTAAGGCAATAGATGCCGTGTGGTCAATCGGGGTGTCTGCACTCGATCTGAAAGCTGTAAACCTCGCTGATGAGGTTTACAGCTTTTAATCTGCAATTCTTATTTTGGCCACCAGATGGCAGGCCTCGATAAGAAATGAGCAAAGGGGACTTAAAATGGAGTTTTAAAAATCCCTGATTGCGCAAAATGAAAAATTAAAAAACATTATATATATGGTCATATAAGATCCTTAAAATAATCACAAAAAATAAAGTTAAAAAATATATAAAAAAATATAAAAGTTTAAATCACCCCCCTTTCCGTATAATTAAAAAATGAATACCTAAATAATAAATATAAACATCATGGGTATCACCGCGACCGAAAATGCCCATACTTTTAAAATAACAAAAAAAATTTCCAATATGGCGAATTGCGTGACGGAAAAAAGGGTCAAAATGGCCGATTTGCCATTTTTTCACTACTTCTCTTACCCAAAAAAATGTAATAAAATGTGATCAAAAAGTCACGCACTCTCCAAAATGGTATCAATACAAACTATGGATTGACCCACAAAAAATGAGCCCCTAAACAGCTCAGTGGATGTAAAGAAAAAAAAGTTATGGAGGTCGGAATATGACGAAGTAAAAAAAAAATTTTTTTTTCAAAGTTTACATTTATTTTTACACATAACAAACCTACACATATGGGGTATCGTGGTAATCGTACTGACCCAGAGAACAAAGGGCATGGGTCAGTTTTGCCCCAAACAGAACACCATGGGAACAAAACCCGTAAAACAGTGGAGGAATTGCGTTTTTTTTCCAATTCCCCCCTATTTGGATTTTTTTTACCGCTTCTCACAACATTTTATGCCATAATTAAAGGGTTTCTGTCACCAGATCTGGGCATATTAAACAGGATGACATTTGCAATGTGCAAATGTCACCTGATGCCCAATCTGGCATTAATTTTTCTATAGGTGCCCCCGTTTTTGATAAAAATCATGTTTTATTTTATGCTAATTAGCTAGTGAGGTAGCCGGGAGCCCGGCGGCCAGCGCCGCTCACTGCGCCTGCGCCGCTTTTATTCCCGCACGGCGCAGGCGCGGGATTTGAATGGAGCACAGGGCCGGCAGAGGATCCAACAAGCTGCCTGGCCCTGTCAATCAAGTCAAGGTAGGCGTGACCGCGGGTGGGCAAACGGAGCTTACTAGGTGCGAGGTAACCGCCCCTTGCACCTAGTAAGCCTAATTAGCATAAAATAAAACATGATTTTTATCAAAAACGGGGGCACCTATAGAAAAATTAATGCCAGATTGGGCATCAGGTGACATTTGCACATTGCAAATGTCATCCTGTTTAATATGCCCAGATCTGGTGACAGAAACCCTTTAATGGCGGCATTAGAAAGTACAACTTGTCCCGCAAAAAATAAGCCCTCATACAGCTATGTGAACGAAAATATAAAAAAGTTAGGGCTCACAGAAAATAGGGAAGAAAAATGAAAACGCAAAACCGAAAAAACCTCCGGTATCCAAAGGGTTAAGGGTAGAGATGGCCAAGCATGCTCGATAGGCATTTTTGCATATTTGCGTACGCATTTTAAAATTCGTACGCTATTCATACGCATATTTTAATCTATACGCAAATTTGTACGCTATTCATACGCATTTGCGTATAGATTAAAATATGCGGATGATTACCGTACGGATTTTAAAATGCGTACGCAAATACGCAAAAATGGTACTCGAGCATGCTCGCTCATCTCTAGTTAAGGGCCCATTCACACGACCGTGTGAATGTGCCCACATCTATTCCACAATTTTGCGGAATAGATGCAACCGCATTCACTTCAATGGGCAGCGTGCGAACTTGCCGTGGCTCTGCAAGAAATCACATAACATGTCCTATTCTTGTCTGCAGCAGTGGACAAGAATAGGCATTTTGATGCGGATCACGGATGCCGCCCGGCGTGGTAATTCAAATACATAATATATCGACCTACACTCGCTCACATCTGCATTGGAGGCTGCGTTTGGAGCCTCTGTTGCAGATTCTGTCAAAAAGACCAGACAAAAGAGCCTCACATGCAGAACTTTTTTGTCTGGTAAAATGACATACTTGTAAATGGAAACTGAACGGACTCCATCATAGCCAGCGGGGTCTGTTCAGCTCTGTTCCTGTCAATTAGGCTGGGCTCACATAACATTTTTGTCATACATTTAATGTACACACGCAAAAAATGTATATATGTTAACAGACGCCTTAAACAGATGCCATACTGTTGCATCCGTCACCATAGAGTTCCACTGTGTGTAAAAAATCAAAATGTGTAGTGTACCACCTTTTTCCATCCTGCAAAGTCCAGCAAAAAACGTACAGTATACTTTTTTTTTACACAAAGTATACTATACGGTTTTCCATTTCCATCCACCATGACGGCCACCTTGAGATTGACCCCTGACCTATGTAGGGACAGGAAGCACAGAGTTTAAATTGCCCCACCCACCCACTCTCCTTCAATGTTTTCCTATCCCTACATGGGGCAAGCGCACAGAGCAGTCTTCCTTAGGGAGGTGAAGATTATAATTTTATTTATTTAAATTTTTTATTTATACAGTTAAGATCCAAGAAGGTCGGTAACCTGGTTGCCCTCCCTCTTTATTTTTCCTTTTGGTGGATCTTATTACATTCCCTGTTCCTCCGGCGGCCCGGTGCTAATGCTGCACAGGGGATACAAATTCAGTACTCGCTCCGGTCTGCTGGAGCCTGTTTACTGCTTACCTGCACGATCTCCTTTCCCTTTGGGGAGGACTCGGCAGGGAGACGGGACGAGACGCTGTGATCTTGCTGGCGTGCGCGTCTGTATACGTCCTAACGCCCCACGTGACCCGACGGCGAACCACGTGATCTGAGGCGTGGGCCCAACATGGTGGATCTGGAAGCGCTGTCCCGGACAGCATGGTTAAAAGACGCCGCTCAGTGCGGCCAGCCGGCAGCATCCTGCAACAAGCAGTCCTCCTGTCAGGAATGTCTGCGCCGGAAGCCCCCCCAATAGAGACCTCTGACATCTCTGGTTCTGTGGCCGTGAGTTCCCCATTGGAAAGATATTCTTATTTTGCTGGTCTGATTATTTTTATTAATTAGGATTTCTCTTTCTTTTATATTAACTAGGCTAAAGAGTCTAAATAAAAAACGAAAACTGTTAAGTGTGCCATCTGTTCCAAGAGGCTATCAGAGAATTATAAAAAGAAATTATGCAAATTGTGCATTGCTGATACATTAAAAGAAGAGCAACCCTCTATCATATCGGAAATGAAATGTTTAATTCAGGTAGAAATTAAGTCTCCTCTGGCTTCCTTGGGAACGTCTGCTCTCTCTGCAGTACCTCCTAAAAAATCCAGACTATCTATTCCCTCCTCATCTAAGTCTGAGGAACCAGAAGAGGACTTGTCATTTTCCAGACCCCTTGGGGAGGAAGAAATGTTGTCTGAGGGCGAATTAGTTGATGAAGACAGAAAATATTATTTTTCCTCCGTGGACATGGAGGGTTTATTAAAGGCGGTATGGCCCACAATGGGAATTGAGGATATCCCTAAACCACGATCGCTGCAAGATGAAATGTTTGGGGGCCTAAGATCGAAAAAATCTATGGTGTTCCCTATTCATGAAAACGTTCGAGAAATGAATCTTGATGAATGGCTAGATCCTGAACGCAAATTGGGGTCCCTAAGGAATTATAAAACTCCCTGCTTTTTGATCCTACTGAATCAAAAATCTTTGACAATACTCCGAAAATAGACATACAGGTAGCAAAGGTGGTTAAAAAGACCTCGATACATTTAGAGGATTCTTCCCAGCTACGCGATCCTATGGAGCGTAAGGCCGACGCCTTGTTAAGGAGAGCCTGGGAAACTTCTACCTATACAATAAAATCAAATATTGCTGCTACTTCAATAGCCAGGTCTTTGTTTTTGTGGCTTAATGATCTAGAAGAGCACATCAAAAACAAAACCTCTAGAGAAGAAATTCTCTCCTCGATTCCCCTCCTAAAATCCGCCACGGCTTTTTTGGCGGATGCCTCTTCCGAATCGGTCAGATTCGCAGCCCGTGAAAGCGCCCTCTCCAACTCTACAAGGCGCGCCTTATGGGTAAAATCTTGGTCGGGGGACAAAGTTTCTAAATCCAAATTGTGCTTGATTCCCTTTTCGGGAGAATATGTCTTTGGACCCATCCTCGACAAAATATTAGAAAAGGCAGCGGATAAAAAGAGACATTTTCCAGAGGAAAAGGAAACTAAAAAACGTTTTTTCCGCCCCCAAAGTACTCAATTCAAGTCATATAGAGGAAAGGGTAAATCAGGCCACTGGAATTATCCCAAAGGGGGAAGAGGCAGAGGATTCCTCCAAAATAAGTCATCAGATAAACAATGATACCAGAAATCCTTGGGTGTTAGACATCATCGATCAAGGATACAGGATCGAATTTGCCAAAAAAAAAAAAAATATTTTCAGGTGACTACCTGAAAATACTTACCCAGAGTTTCATTGGAGCTCTGGAAAGAGATTAAAAGATTATTAGATTCAGTGGCAATAACCCAAGTTCCCAGAATAGAACAGGGGAAAGGGTATTAGTCAAAACTCTTCCTTGTGAAAAATCCGACGGTTCATCTCGCATGATTATAAATCTCAAGCGTCTAAACAAATCAATAAAATACAGACGATTCAAAATGGAATCAGTTTCTTCAATTATTTCCCTCATAGAAGAAGTAGCCTTCATGACATTGGTGGATCTAAAAGAGACGTATTATCACGTACCTATCTTACAAAATTCCCAAAAATACTTAAGATTCGTAATCAGAGATTCAGCAGGTATTGTACAACACTTCCAGTTCACATGTCTATCCTTCGGCATCTCTTCCGCCCCGAGGGTCTTCACAAAGATCATAGTGGAGATGATAGCTTTCTTCAGAGAAAAAGGAATAATCATAATACCCTATTTGGACGATTTTCTCCTGATAGGGAAAACATAGGAATTAGCTATCAAAAATACAGAGTTTTTTCTTCAAGGCATCCAAGACCTAGGATGGATGGTGAACTGGAAAAAGTCCTTTCTGCTTCCCTCAACAAAAAGTTTCTGGGAACTCTCTTGGATTCGATTCTTCAATGCTCACTCCTTCCATTGTACAAGATAGTCTCTCCAGAACAAAGTACAAAAATTTCAGAAAGAAAGGTCTTGTTCTATCCGTGCGGCGATGAGCCTGCTGGGTCTTCTAACCTCCTGCTTCGGGTCAGTCGCCTGGTGTCAGTCTCATACCCGAATCCTTCAGAAATGGATTCTAAGTTCCTGGGACAGAAAACAGTCCTCCCTGGACCGTCTCGTCAATATACCCTTCCAGGTAAAACAAGACTTAGGCTGGTGGAGGGAAAAAAGAAATATCAAAAAAGGGATTTCCTGGCTAAAAAGCCCCTCAATCCAGGTAATTACTGACATAAGCAAAACAGGTTGGGGCTTCAAAAGTAGGCTCTCATCTGTTTCAGGGTATCTTCTCAAAAGAAGTAAGCGAATGCTCTTCCAACTTCAGAGAACTGTCTGCGGTCTGGTACACTTTAAAAGAGGCTTACTTTCTTATAAAAAACCATCACATCAAGGTCTTCTCAGACAATATAACTACAGTCGCATACCTGAAACATCAGGGCGGTACAAAATCCAGAACCCTGGGCAGTCTGACAAAGAAAATTCTTCTCTGGGCAGAAAGAAATACTCTGTCTCTCTCAGCAATCCATCTAAAGGGCTCTTTAAACAAGGAAGCAGACTTCCTAAGCAGGAATACCTTAGATCTGGTAGAATGGTCCCTAAATCCACTCTCTTTCAGGAAGATCTCAGAAAAATGGGGTCTTCCCGAAATAGATTTATTCGCGTCCAAGACAAACTCTTAGGTTCAGGTATTTTGCTCACTAAATCCAAAGGAAAATCCTTGGGCGGTAGACGCCTTCTCAATAAAATGGAGCTGGGACCTAGCTCACACGTTTCCGTCAATACCACTAATTCCCCGAGTAATACAGAAAGTCTTTCAGGACCTGGTCACCTTAATTCTCATAACGCCATACTGGCCAAAAAGGAGTTGGTTTCCGGCACTGAAACAACTATGAGTCGAAGCGCCCTGGAGGCTTCCTCTAGAAGAAGATATTCTCCTACAAGGTCCAGTCTGCCACCCCAATCCGAAGATTTTCGGTCTAACGGCCTGGATCCTGAGGGCGACTCCCTGAGACGTCAGGGACTTTCAGAAAAAGTAATAAAAACTCTAAAATGCAGCAGAAAAAAAGTAACCAACAAAATCTATCTGAAGATTTGGAGGAAATTCTGCACCTGGTCTGGACACTTCCTGCCCTAACATCGTTAAAATATTGGACTTTCTTCAGAACGGTCTCGATCTGGGGTTAAGGCCTAGCACCCTTCGAGTCCAAATATCTGCTTAGTTCTTTTTTTGATTCTACTATAGCAGACCACCGCTGGGTAAAGAGGGTTATGACCGTAGCCTCTAGGATTAGACCATCCATCTCTACTCCTGTTCCTCAGTGGGACTTAAACACAGTCTTGAATGGCTTAACAGGTCCTCCCTTTGAGCCACTAAACTTGGCTTCTCCGAGATATCTATCCCTAAAGACAGCCTTTTTAATAACAATAACCTCAGCAAGACGCCTGGGTGAAATCCAGGCTCTATCCACCAGACCAGACATAAATATATGAATATATATCTGGGGACAGGGTTACTCTTAGCCTAGACCCTACCTTTCTTCCCAAGGTGGTTAAGGACTTTCATAGAAACTAAGATATAGTCCTCCCATCCTCTGTTCAGATCCCAAAAATCCTACTGAAGAGAAATTCCACTCTTTAGATGTCCATAGAATTATCATCAAATATCTTGAAATGACCAGATCCTTTAGGAAGGATTATAACCTTCTTATCCAATATAGGGGAAAAAACTTTCAAAAGCATCCCTAGCCAGATGGCTAAAATCCACCATTATGGAATGCTATAAAACTCAAGGTATTCCTTGTCCGGTAAAAGTCAGAGCCCACTCCACTAGGGTCATTGCCTCCTTCTGGGCAAAAAGAGCAGGGACCTCCCTATCTCAGATATGTAAGGCTGCCACTTGGTCAAATACTTTGACCTTTGTTAGACATTATAGATTGGACCTTCCTTCTGCGAGAGATTTGGCTTTCGGAAGAAAGGTTCTGCAAGCAGTAGCCCCCCCCTAAACAATAATTTGTTAGTTCTCAAGGTGGCCGTCATGGTGGATGGAAATGAAAACCGGAATTAGACTTACCGGTAATTCTGTTTCCTTGAATCCACCATGACGGCCCGGTTATTCCCATCCCAAACACTGAAGGAGAGTGGGTGGCTGTCTCCCAGCATTCCCTTTTTCGTTATTGTTTGCATTTTTACATCTATCATAAGATTTGGGTTATAATTTTCTTTTCTCTTCGCCCTGCCCCATTTTTGTCTTCTATTATTCAGGTTTCAAATGTCGCATAAGAGGTCCACAAAAAATGTCTCTATTTGCTTATCTATGTATATATATATGTATTTGTTGTATGGAGTTCTTGAAAAAAATAACCTTGCTTTATAAAAAATAATAATAAAAATAAACTTATTTTTATGTCAGTCTGTCTTGTCTTGGATTTTTTTTTATGTCTGTGTTTTAGAAAACTGTGTCAATTATTATACACACAGAGGTGTTGAAATTATGGGTTTGATTGTTTGCTGCACAGGTAGGGTGTCCAGATGTCCGGTTTTAGGCCGGACAGTCCGGTTTTCAGACCTCTGGTCCTCCGTCCGGCGCAAGACCAGGACGGATAGCCAGAGGTCCTCCTTTTTTTTGACCCTTTCAGGGTCATGGTCGCTTTAGGTTTACGGTAAACCGTTTACCCATGGCAGGGGGCGGGCAGGTAGCACTTTGTCCGCACAGTGCGGTGCAAGACGTGACGTCAGAACGCTATCCAGCGCTGCCTGCGTCCCGAGAGAGAACTGTTATCTGCAGGAGGCAGTAGCTGAGCGCAAGTGTCACTGCCAGCATCCAAGCCGATCCAGCGCTGCTCTCTGCCTCTTTTAGTCTTCTGTTCCTGTGCCCGACCCAGACTTACTTATTGTGTCCACATACAGCCCAGGTAAACTGACACTGCCCCCGGCCTGCCCTAATTTATCAACATGGTTGGGACACCTATATAATAATATATGCGTACTGGTACTGGCCTAGTATAAGTTATACATCTTCTTGTATTTAGTTATATGGAGCATGCTGGTATAACCTGGGTATCTCCTGTATATAATTATATATGTACAGCTGGTATAAGTTATACTGTACATATAATTATACATAGGAGATACCCAGATTATACCAGCATGCTCCATATCACTATACACAACAAGTTGTATAACTTATACCAGCTGTACATATATCATTATATACAGGAGATACCCAGGTTATACCAGCTGTACATATATAATTATATACAGGAGATACCCAGGTTATACCAACATGCTCCATATCACTATATACAAGAAGATGTATAACTTATACCAGCTGTACATATATAATTATATACAGGAGATACCCAGGTTATACCAGCTGTACATATATAATTATATACAGGAGATACCCAGGTTATACCAGCATGGTTCATATCACTGTAACTTACACATCTTCTTGTATATAGTAATATGGACCATACTGGTATAACCTGGGCATGTAGTATGTAATACTGTAATACTGTTGTGCACTACAATCCCCGGTACCATGTCCTCCTTTTCGGGGTGTGATGTCCTCCTTTTTGGGGCTCCGCAAGTGGCCACCCTATACCCTATAATGAATTAACTGTGTACGATTGATATATTATTTTTGTTGTTGCTTAGTAACCTGAAATGGCTCCAAAAAGAGCAAGAAAAACGGCTGTGGATAACGTCTAAAAAAAGGCCTGCATTAACCACAGAGGAGAAACTGAAAAGGGCCCAAAGGGTATGTGAAATAAAAATGGTACTATGTTTGATATTTTAATGCAAAAGATGCTTTCAATAATTTGTTTTCCTCCTAGCGAGCCATTTTAGATCAGGAACTTATAGAGATGTCAAAACCTTATCAAGACCCGAATCTTATTCTGGCTTTGCAGCCTTTGAGAAAGGCTGAAGATGTACAAGAAAGACAAACTTCATCAAAACATAATGTGGAAGCCTGGTGTCATTGTGGCAGTTGCATATCATTGCCAACCGATGAAGAATGTGTATGTTGTCGAGACATAGCAAATGTGTGCAACAAATTGGACGAAACAGAAATATTGACATGCATAATAAATCATAATATGTTTATTAAAAATTGTTTAAACACAGAACAACTTAAAATTTGTGAAATGTATAGAAATTTTGGAAAAACCCATACACCCACTATTGATAACAGGTAAGTGTTATGTAATTACATCATTCTTTTATATTGCTGTAATGAAAACAATTCTGACAACAATTTTTGCAATAACAGCTTTATTATATATATATAGATTATATGGTAACATTGCATATGATTACATTATACATTTTTATTTTAGGGTGTGATTACTATAATGTACATTTACCTTTTTCTTAGAGGTCTGAGAAAGGCAGCTTACCGCATGTTTACAATGTGGGTTCATGGCTATCTAGGCCCAAAAAAAAGAAGACCAATACCTGCATGCGCAGTGAAGAAAGTGAGATAGGCGTTCCCACAAGAAGATAACCTGTACGTTGGTTTCCATCATGCCTTTGATTATTCAGCGGTGGATATGGCGGACAATTAACGGTTGAATTTTTGTTTCCAACTTTTTTATGCCTTATTTATTCCTGTTGTATTTATAATTTTAAAATAAAAAATGTATTTGTTTACTAAAACACACATTCTAGTCGTATCTCTGATTTTCATCATCTATTTACTGAGAAATACAGAACTGGGGTATAATATGTGTATTTTACGAACATAACAGTATATGTATGAAATGAAATATAGAACAGTAACAGAGTGTAAGGTCTATCACACACACGAAGGACACTCGCTATGTGCATCAATACTTTTTTCAAGGAACTTATTGGTTCCATCATAGAAAGTGAAAACAAAAAAATGCAAAAAATATTTGTTATGGTAAACGGTCAATATGTAACAAGTCTATAACATGGCAACACTATGCCCATTCACCTCTGCCCGGCACTAGAAGTAATTTTTGATGCAATTATACTAAATGTATGCATTGTACTATGTTTCTCTGATAAATGCAAGCAAAAAAGACAAAACACACCGGGGTGACTGCATACATGATTTTATTAGTGAAAATACAAAGTATATTCCCAAAATCAATACAGTAATACAATGATACTTTTATGTTGGTGTTGAGCCTCCAACATCTATTCCATGCAGTCATGGTATCACATTGCACTATATACTGATCATTATCGCATATAGTGCCATGCAATACCTGGATCTTGCATTGGAATAGATTTCTCACCCAGCTGTGGTAGTCTGGGAAAAGGCGTTTTTGAAGGTAGTCATACTTACTGAATATGTGGTGTGGAAGATGCAGGAGCAGGAATCGTCTGGAGTTTGCTTGGAGGTCCTCTCCACGTTGCAGACTTGCAGTGTGGATGCCTTGGTCTCCTTTGGATGAGAAAAGGGAAAGCATTGATGTCAGTGCTGGAGAAACATGCATACACCTACACAAGCAGCAGAGGAACAGCTGGGCAGGGGTGATAAATAATAAGGCTGGGAATAATAAACTGGTAGTACCAGCTACTAGCTAAGAGATACTTGTCATGACTCTGGGCGAGCTGAGCACCCAGCTTATCCAACAGCAGACTCAAGAAGCCAGGCGTAAAAAAAAAACAGCATAATAGAGAGGGCTCAGAACATAGCATAATAACCAGGCGTCAAAGAATAGCATAATAGAGGTGTCAAATAGTAGCATAATAGAGAGGTGTCAAATAGTAGCATAATAGAGAGGATAACTCAGCTTTTCTCAGCAGCAAACAATAATTGCGGCCCCATGATTTTTGAGAACCTAGGTTCCCAGTCCTAGTATTGTTTACTAGGAAAGCTCGGTGATAAATACGGATTACAATACGGTATTCTGAAAATGTATTGCATCCCCATGCTGACACTGCATGAAAGCTATCCCTCAGGGTACTGTATTGACATCCACAATCACCCAGCTTTCCCTGCAATGGACAATAATAGCAACCCCTGGTTTACACAGTGATAACTGCTGCTGGGAAAGGTGGGTAAAAAGTAGTATGGTTGCCATTACAGTACCAAGAGGAGCAGGCATCATGCAATTGCCACTAACATCTGCTTGGCAGGAATCAGGGGAAGCTGAGTGACCATGTGCATGCTGAATGACACTCAGCTTTTCTACACACAAAGTACATTTCGAAGCCATAATCTTTTTGCCTTTTCTATGTGTGTGTAGAAAAATTGGGTGATATTCGGCATGCTCATGGTCACTCAGCATCACCATACTACTGTATTTGGAGCTGGGTGACAATACAATGATTAGAGGAATAGTTAGCTTTCAATGCTAGTCTGTGTGCCTCTTCCCCCAAATGCCACACTGGGACAAAAAGATAAACAATCTTTCCTAACAGCATGCCTTATTACACGGGTTTACTTAACACACATAACACACATGCAATTTCAAAAAGCTGTAATTTCCCAGGGGCTGGTTGTCAGACTTACCAAAGGTGTGGTGTGAAAGATTCAGGAATTGTTGAAACTTCAATAAACCAAAAGGTTCAGGAATTGTCTGGAACTTGCTTGTAGGTCCTCTCCAGGTTGTAGACAACAGCAGAATGAAGTGATAGCCATTGTCTCATCTTATCTTGCTGAAGCAGTGATGTCACCGCTGAAGGTGTGAATTGGTGATGTCATTGGTACCACCCAATTTTTTGCAGCAGGCCTAGTTACAGGTTGCTCAAAGCCTCATTTGGCCAGCAGAGCTCCCCCTGGTGGCCAAAGATGGTAAATATGGTAAAATATAATATTTATTTATATTTCACACATTGGAAATTTTTTTTTGTTTATTATTTCTTACAAATATATAATAGATTTTTTTTGCATAAATAAAATATAGAACAGGTTTTTGTGATAGTTTCCCTTTAAACTCTGTGCTTCCTGTCCCTACATAGGTCGGGGTCAATCTCAAGGTGGCCGTCATGGTGGATTCAAGGAAACAGAATTACCTTTACCGGTAATGGAACTCCATAGTGATGGATGCCACAGTATGAGGCAACTGTTAATGTATACGGTTTTTGTGTACATTGAACGTATGACAAACACCCACCCTTATGTACCTGATCCAGCACTTCCGATATTTTCGTTGTTGAGCAGAACAATAGAAATAAATAGAGGTGATGTGAACGGCGCCTAAGAGGTGGGTATTTATGTGGGGGAACTGCAACCATCATTTTTTCAGAGTTGCAGTCATGAATGTGAGCTGGATCCTGGCTACATGTGATAATGTGGTGGCCATGGTGTGTGCAGGACATGCACTGGGTGTGTTTCATTGCTCAGTGACTGGTGTACGTGAGTAATGAACGGGGCAAGATCTGCCACTAGGACAGTGCCGGCCTACAGCTTTAGTAGTAAGAACTACAGGGACTGTCCCATCAGAAAGGTCCCTGTCCATGTGCTCAGGACCCTTCTGTATGGCGGGAGAGTTGGTGTAACCACTTGGGGCAGCGTGAATTTACCATCAACTCGGTGGGATTATGAATAGAATAAACTACTTGTGTGGCATCTGTGCCTGGACCCACTGGCCCAGCAGAGAAGCCCTGGACTTGGGAAGTGACACCTTGGTGCATTGACTACTCCAGGCTTGAGACTCTTCTACTATATTTGGCCATTATTTAGAGAGAGCTGCGGCATCAGGGGGAATGAGAAAGAGAATGTGCTCTTTGGGGGTTGTAGTCCTGTCGTCCTGCGCAGCCATTGATCTGCCAAAGCCTCTCCTTATGTCTCCCTGACTTGAGAAAACTGCCCACATCTCCACCGCTAGGTGTGACTACAATTATCGGGTCTAGGAATAGCGCACAGTGTCAACTCCACTAAACCCTGGGGTAAATCCGAAACTGATGGTTTTTGGTTTCCAAGGGGTTATTAATAGAAATCCCATTATCCGTGCTCACGTCTTGTCACAAAACTTACTAGTTCAAGCTGTAGGGGAAGGCAAGTAAAAGTGGCTTTGCATGGTGAAAACGTGACGGCGCTGTCATACTCGTCATCGCTCCCTGGCTGTAGTCATCAGCCCCACCGCCGCAATGTCTTCGGGTTCCTTGGGCAGTGCACCATACTCTCCTGGCTATAGCAACTTCTAGAAGTCGGCGCCGCCTCCTTCCCCTGCTGCAGGGACAATGTATAGCTTTGGCGCCCACCCAAACCAACCAATAGCAAAGCTCCTTGCTTTAAGAAGCTTTGCTATTTGTTATTGCAGGCACGGGCAGCATCGCCGCGCTGCCTGTGCCGTTTACAGCGCTCACTGCGCTGATGAAAAGCAGGTTAAAGTCTAAGTCGTAGTAGTACGCCTTAGACTTTTTCCAGGGGGTAAAATGGCCTGTCTATGACGCTTGTACAGGCGTTATTGCGACCTCTGAGAGCAGCATAGTATCGGTAATGCCGGTCGGGTCTAGGCGCAAATGGCGACAAGACTAAAAAGTCTTGTCGCCATTTGCAAATTCTAAGTCGCATTGGCGACCATTTTGGCCGCCATCTGGAGAACTGTTTTATAAATAATATATTAACCCCTTCTAAATATAGCGTCTGCTACTAAGCGGAGTGGGCGCCATAGCCTCGGGGTGCTTGCTGTTTCATACAGCATATGCCCGCGGCTCATGTCAGCAACCAGCGATAATGCCAGTCGCGGACACTTAACACTTGCTTGTTATAGTTCCCTAAAAAAAAAAAAAAATTCAAATCACCCCTTTCCCCAAAATAAAAAAAACTAAAACAATACACATCATGGGTATCGCCACGTGCAAAAACGCCCATACTATAAAAACATAAAAATATTTTCCTCATACAGCATAACAGAAAACCGTCCAAATGGCCAATTTGCCGTTTTTGATCGCTTTATTTCCCACAAAAAAGCAATAAAAAGTTATCAAAAAGCTGTACACACCCCCGAATGGTATCAATTAAGTTTTCTATTATTTTATTAGTATCAAAATGAAAGAAAAACTATACATATAAGGTATTGACAGATTCTTACTGACCTGTAGAGTGAAAGTAACTGGTCGGTTTTATGACACATCGAACGTCTGGGAAATTCTTTTTTTTTTCCCAATTCCACCTCATTTGGATTTTTTTTTCTGCTTCCCACTACATCGTATGCAATATTAAATAGTGGTGTTGGAAAGTACAACTTGTCACGCAAAAAAAAAGCTCTCATACGGCTATATGAACGGAAAAATAAAAAAGTTATGGCTCTGGGAAGAATCGGTAAGAACAAATCTTTGTCGCGCCAGTGGAAATTCTGTAAGTAGGGTTCCAATCCCATCTTCAATAGCAAATAAAACTACAGCATGTAGGTTTTTACTTTGATAGAGATTTTTATTCAACATGCGGCAATATTCATGTTACCTTTCGGCTTGCAGGCCTTCCTCAGACACTAGCCATATCAAGAGACATAAAAATAAAAGAACGTATAAATGACCATACTTCTGTCATTGATATAGATACATAGAGAACATAAGTCAATACAAAATGAAAAATAAAAAATACAACAAATCAAAAATAACAAAAAAGGAATGTTATCGATATTTCAGTGGTAGCAAGTTGCCCTATATGAGCTATTGCAAGACAAATTCCAAATCGGAACAGAGACTCAATAATAAACTTCTAAAAGGGAAGTCAACCCCTAGTATTGTGTTTCATCAGTATAGGTGTTTCATTAGTACATTAAAGTAAGTCTTCATCCGGTATGAGTAAATAACATGTCCGGTGGAGGTGATGATATCATCAGAGCTATATCATGAGGTCAGAGCATTAAATAGAGTCCCTCCTTATGTAAAAAGAAAATTACGTTGTATACTGTGTTTGGATTTAAGGAATAAATAAATGGCACAGAGTGATAACATGCCAATAAGTTACTACTAGTAATATCTTGCCATATTAGATCCATGCTACTTACCTTTTCGGCAGGTGTGGAAAAGAAGAGTGGATAGATGAGAATAGCAGATGCAGGACTTATAATGTGTGGAGACATATGTGAGGAGAATGGGCTTCTGAAGAGAATATGTTGTAACATAGTAACATAGTTTATGTTGTCTTATAAAGGGGAGGGTGTTCCTGTGTCCTAATTACACCTGTGCATGCGTTCCACTGTCCCAGAAGTCAGGATCATGTGGAACGCATAGTCTGTATAAAGGTAGTTATCCTTTGATAAATTATTTACTACGGAACTCACTGATAGAGATACCAAAGAAGATTGTTAACATTTTGGAGAGTTTATTTAGTGAATTGATTTGGAGGGGGTGGAGACCGCCAATGAGACTACAACTTTTACAGCTGCCAGAAGGGGAGAGTGGTTTGTCAGTTCCTGATCTAAATTTATATCTTTTTGGCAGGCCAGTTAAAGAACTGTCTGGAATGGGGTAAAACCATGTTTATAGGTCAATCATAAGAGCTACAGATAAATAAACAGCGGGATATGTTAGGTATTGGAGGCAGGTATCCATTTACAAGAACAAGTTAAAGGGAACCTGTCATCTCCAAAACACCCCCTGAACGGGGGTGTATAGTGTAAGTGATGCTGAATCTGAATATGTAAGTTTTATCTTCATACTCACTTCCATTCTGACGCTGTACTCCCACAAACCGGCAGTAAAATACATTGAGAGGACTCTTCTTTGAGTCCTCCCCATTATGTGAGTGAGCACTGGAGTCCACTAAGTGCATTTTACTGCAGGTTTGTGGGAGCACAACATCAGAATGGAAGTGAGTATGAAGATAAAACTTACATATTCGGATTCGAGCATCACTTACACTATACAACACTTACTCTAGTTCAGGGGGTGTTTCGGAGATGACAGGTTCCCTTTAAGAGCTCTCCAACAATGAAGATGATGTATAAAATATGGATGGTAGTCGAAAATCTTTGGGATGACATAGAGATACATGAAGATACCCTACTATGGAATAATGCCTTTATAAAGGAATTAAATGCAATAGACACGACACCTTGGCTGAAACACGAGATATACAGGTTTGGACAGATCTGGAAGAATGGTGAAGTGATTCAAGAACGTAGGGACAGATTTGGTTTTCTGGATAAAGAATTTTTTTATTAAATTCAATTAATCTAATTGCCTGCCTTTCCTTATCCACTAAAAAAGATTATTAAGTTGACAGAAGGGAAGAGAAAAATAGCTATAATCTACAGTATCTTATTACAGAAAAAAAGGGTATTACTGCAAATGAAAAAAAAATTGGAAGGGATAGTGGATTCTGTGGACCCTGAAGGCTGGAAATTTTTTTGGGGGGAAATAAAGAGAATTTCCTTAAATCCAGCCTATAGAATGACACAATTTTTTGTGGTACACCGAATGTACTATTCCCCAGCTAAATTAATAAAATATTATAAAAACAAGATTTTTAAATGTCAAAAATGTAGAGAAATAGGAGTAGGTCATGCGTATCTATTATGGAATTGTCAGTATATACAAAAATTTTGGAATGTGGTACTTATTCAAATAAGGAACTACCATCAGATTGGTATTCCTATGAGCCTTGAAGTGTGTATTTTGGGTAACATAGGGCAGTGGTCCCCAACCACCGGTCTGCGGCCCAGGACCGGGCCCTGGATGGATGTTTGCCAGCCGTGGCAATCAGGGCCCTGGTCACAAGTGGAGGGCGGCAGGGGACAGGGAGATGAGTGCTTCCATTGTGGAAGCGCTCATCTCCATATTTTTCTGTATCGCCGTCCTCAGGACAGCGATACAGATGCCTGTGCTGCAGGGGAGGGGGAGGCGTCTCCCTTCCCCGTTCTTCTGATAGTCATAGTGCCGCCTGAGCCATACAACGCAGGACACAGGCAGGAAGAGGCCTGCATCGCATCGCTGCCAGCCTGATGGAGGTAAGTATAAGTGTTTATTTATTTATTTTTTTGGTACAATACAGGAGAGGAGCGCTGGGGGGCACTTCTTACTGGCACATTATTGGGGGGCACTTTTTACTGGTCCATTATTGGGGGGCTTTATGGGGGGTATCTACTGAGGCAACAAAGAAGGGGTATTTTATATGGGGGGCTCTGTATAAGGACTTTTTATGATATATTTAGATATTTTAGGTATAATCTTATTTTATTCAGTTTTTTGTCAGATGAAAGAACATAAGGTTCCACATATCCATTTGTTCATTAGTGGTACAACAGTGTGGTCATAAAGTCATAACATATTGATATCTCATATATCAAAAATCTCAGAGATGTATATGTGCCATAAATTCAGAGAAATGTAAATAAAACAGTTTATAACATTAAATATCTTTTCTGAGTATGTCAGTCAACTTAATTGCTGTTTATGTCCTGTATGGACTACTCTAGCTATAAGTAGTCTATCACAGAGTGAAATGGATGGGTAGTGGATAAGGAAAGGTGAAGGAAGAAAGAAAGACAGATGAAGAAGAGATGAATGGAAAAGAAAGAGAATAGCAATCTGAGAAAGAAGAAGAGAAGGGGGAGCGAGAGAAGAAAAAAAAATAAAAAATTTCTTTTGGTTCTGTTCTGTTTGTGTTGTGATTTCTCGGATTCACTAACCCTGAAGGGCCCTGAACTGGGCCTTGAATTCCTCTGAGTCCATGTGAAGAATCCATGGGCTCCACAAAGCCATGAAGGACGGAGAGCGGTCATGAGCATCAGCTACCAATTACTCCATTCTTTGAATATTCTTGACTTCTGCCAACCATTCACAGAGAGAGGGCACCGTAGCAGATCTCCAGTGTCGTGGTATCACCATGCGAGCTGGGATCAGTAGATATCTTAGGATCCCTTTTTTAATTTGAGCCAAAGACCCAGGTATGAGAGAGAGTAGGGTACACTGTGGTGTATTCTTGACTGTTTTGCCTGAGTAATGTGCATATATTTTTAGAACACTTTCCCAGAATTTATTAATGGCTGGGCATGCCCACCATATGTGAAGCATAGTGCCTTTGTCATTCTCACATCTCCAACAGGTCTCGGACACCACTGGATACATCAGGTGTAAGCGGACCGGACAGTAATACCATCTTGTGACAATCTTAACGTTTTTCTCCTTTGCCTGGGATGCCATACACATGTTGTGGGTTAGGGCGCATATCTTAGTGACCTCTGGAACAGAAAGTGAGATCCCTAAGTCCGCTTCCCATTTTTAAAAATATTTCAGTGTTCGATAGATCCATCAAGAGTTTATATATCTGGGAGAGTTTCCGTGGTAGTCCCGAGGCAAGAAGGAACATCTTATCTTAAGTCAGACAAAGAGGGTATGTCTTTATCCTCAGGGAAAGTATTCTTAACATACGCCTGCAGCTGATTGAATTCTAGCCAAGAGAGTGTTGTGTTTGTATTTTTAGCTTGCAGTTGTTCTTTAGTACATAGTTTATTTCCATCAAGTGCATCATTCACTGTAGGGGTTTTTTGTGAGTCCCAAATTAAAAACCTATGTGTGTGAAGGCCCGGCTGGAATTTCAGGTTTCGCATTATTGGTGTCATTCTACCTGGTCTGTCTGAGAGCTTCCATTTACCTGCCAGCGCTGATGGGTATCTGTCCCAAACTGTAAGTGCGTGTGTTGTTAGATACGGTGGGCACTCAATACTGTCCTTTTGTCACGGGGAGCCGTCGGCGCGCTTCCTCCGTGCAGCGCCGTCGGACTCCCACTGTTGTTCAGGAGCGAGGACGAGATGTGCGTCCTCATCTCCATGACAACAGGGGCGGGGAGGACCCCGCGCGCATTCAGTCTCAGCGCGGCCGGCGTCCTCCCCATCCCCTTGACGACCGGCAGGAGGACTTTCTGAGCGCTGGCAGGAGGGCCAGTGCTCAGCTATAAATATGTGTGCTATAGGTCACGTGATGTTGGCCACGTCACATGAGCTACCTCTGAGTACTGGCAGGGAAGCCAGCACTTCCTGTTTCAGTTTTGGAATTAGGTCATGTGACGCCACCCCTCACATGACCTACTTGGAGCCCTATTTAAACAGGCAGCCTGCCAGCCACAGGTTGCCTGTGATTAGTCTAACTACCAGTGCTTGTGATTGTGATCCTCTGTGACTCTTGCTTGTGTTTTTCGACTACGTCTTAGTCTCATCCCTTGGTACTTCACTCCTTCTGGGTTTTGACTCGGTTCGTTTATTAGACCTTGCTCCTGATCGCTCCCCTGGTTTTGAAGTTACATCCTGGTTTGACTTCGGCTTGCTGACTATCCGTTATTGTGTCTGTTCTCTCTTTGTTTATTGTTTTCTCCTCGTTTCCCCCTCCCTGTACGCCCCAGCACGTACCTAGGCTAGAGAACATCGACTAGTTGTATGCCGTTGCCTAGGACGTGGCGGGCAAGTAGGCAGGGTCAGAGGTTGGGGTTAAGCTCAGGGCTGCACATACCCCTGTACTAGTGACAGAACGTGACACCCTTTCTTCATGGAGCAACTAGTAGGTCCCATGGAGCGACCTGTGCTTCTAGTCCCACCCATTGCTTAGATGTGATCGAGTGAGACCAATCTAAGATTCTGGCTATTAAGGCAGCTTTGTGGTAAAGTCTGAGGTCTGGCATAACTGCTCCTCCCCTAGATTTAGTTTTAGTCAAGGTGTCTTTACTAGAGATGAGCGAGCAGTGCTCGTTACGAGCACTGTAACGCTCGGGTCCCGTGTGAAATGCCCGCAGGCATTGCGGATCCGTCCTCAGCTGCATGTAAGTCAATGAGGACTGATCGTTTGGTATGACACTCATACCAAACGGTTCCGTCCCCACTGACTTTAAGACGGGTGAGGACGGAACCATTTGGTATTAGTGTCATACCAAACGATCCATCCTCATTGACTTACATGCAGCTGAGGACGGATCCGCAATGCCTGTGGGCATTTCACACGGGACCCGAGCGTTACAGTGCTCGTAACGAGCACTGCTCGCTCATCTCTAGTCTTTACCCAATCTAGGTCTGCTGGAGCCCCATACAAACTTCGTCAGGGCTTTCTGCAAGACTTCAAAACAGCTTGCTGGAAGATATATAGGCAAGGCTTGAAAGAAATAAAGAAAACGAGGTAGTATGTCCATTTTGATCACATTCATTCTTCCGAACCAGGAAAGATATCTACAACTATAGGATTGTAAATCTGATAAGGTTCTCTGCTGAAGTGATGCATAGTTCAGATCTAGAAGCCTATGGAATTTATTGGGAATCTGTACTCCTAAGTAGGTAATGCTATGTTCTTGCCATTTGAACCTGAAGTTCTTTTTCAATAATTGAACCTCTTGATCAAATGTTTAATGCTTCTGTTTTGGTGATTTTGACTTTAAAGTTACTCAGATTACCAAACCTCTCAAACTCCTTTATGACAGAAGGGAAAGATAAGTGGGGAGATGATATATATAACACTGGTCTACATTTGAAAAAAATTTTTCTGCTGATTTTACTAAAATGAAAGGTGCTGATTCCAGATATGAAGTCCAAAAAAATGTAACACGTCAATTTTTTTCACAAATAAGAAATGTTTTATTAAAGATTTTAAGTCGAATATCAGTAGTAATAAAAAATTTTGAAAAAACAATAGCACGTAATATATTTTTTTCATGCAAAAAAGTCAATTATATAACCAAGAGAACAATAGTTGTGTAAATTTTATTTTTATATTTACTTTTTAAATTTTAATTTTATTTTTAAGGAAGAAATTTCTTTTTTTTAGAAGCTCTGGAATAGTTATGATCAGGGTTGTCTCGCTGTAAACACCAACAGTAGTCGGCCATCATGTTTGTGTTCCATCTGCCTTGGTATCTATGTTCCATGGTCTTGATGTCTTGATGAAAACGTTCTCCTTGCTCCTCACTCATTGCTCCAAGATTTGAAGGGAATTAGTTTAGGTGGCTGTGAAGGAAATGTAATTTGACACTCATGTTTGCTCCTAGTTTTTGAAAAGCTATCAGCAAATTTTGAACTAAAAGGTTATAATTTTTGGCCCTAAAGTTGCCAAGAAAATCTGTAATCACATCAGTAAAAGCAGACCAAGCATCCTTTTCTATGGTTTTCATCGTGTTAAGGAATTCTCTGTCTTTCACCAGAAGCCTAATTTGTGGGCCATCAAATATTCCAGCTTTCAACTTCTCGTGTGAAAGAGCAGGAAATTTGGTGCAAAGGTACTTGAAGCAATCATCATCTTGATCCAAAGCCCTAACAAACTGTTTCATGAGTCCCAATTTTATATGCAGTGGGGGCAGCAACACTTTCTGAGGGTTAACAAGTGGTTCGTTTTTAATATTCTTCTCACCGATCTTAAATTTCTCTCTAACAGGCCATTCTTTTCTTGTATAATGTTCTGCCTTCGCTCGGCTATCCCAAAGACACAAGAAGCAAGGAAATTTTGTGTATCCGCTTTGTTGTCCTAGAAGAATCGATATAACCTTTAGGTCACCACATAAAATCCAGCAATGATCATTATATTTGATTTTTTGCAGAATGATTTGCATGGACTCATAGGTCTCTTTCATATTAACCGAGTGAGCAATAGGAATGGAAGCTAATTTATTGCCATTGTTAAGCAATACACACTTTAGACTTCTCTTTGAACTGTCAATAAAAAACCTCCATTCTTCAGCTAGATAACTATTGCATCCCATTGACTCAGTAAGTCGTTTGACGTCGACACAGTATACAAGCTCCTCGTTCATTTGGAAATATTTCAGAAGATCTTTCTCTCTGTTTCGATACATAAACGTGGTACCGGGAGCCAACAGGTTCTTTTCCTTCAACCTAGAACCAAGTAACTCTGCTGACGACTTCGGCAGATCAAGATCTCTTACGAGGTCATTTAACTCAGCTTGAGTGAACGGCTGGCGAATTCTGACATCAACTTCTGAAGCCACGAAATCTACCTCACTGGTGTTTGTGGAAGAATCAGAATCAGACAGAATTCTTCGTCGTCGGAAATTCCAGAGTGGTGAAGACAGGTACAGGAACTTCGTCGCAGTGAGCAACTGGTCTTAGAGCTGAAGGGAGATTTGGGTACTGGATGGAAGATTTTGTCTTTGTGTTCATGCCTGTAATAATTACCATACAAAAGTAGCAATCATCAACATGATTTTGAGGCTCCCGCCACACCATTGGCACTCCAAATTTGAGAGATTTTCTCTGACCCTTAGTCCACTGTCTTAGGTTTTCAACACATGTCCTGCACACTTTATGTGGCGCCCAAGATTTGTCCTGGTCTCCAAGTTTAACACCAAAATATGCATGTTAAGCCTTTCGTGCAAAGTCTGATATATCTGTCCTTTGTTTTGGTGTTGTAAAACAGCCACAAATATAACAGAATATATCAGGATCATTCCTGCATTGTCCACGAACAGTTCGAGTGTTGGAAGACATTTTCACAAATTAAAACAGATATTCAGAATAAAAACTTACTGTGATTTGTAAGCCTCTTGAACAACTGAATACATCTTCTGAGCAAAAGGACATCTTCTGTCAAAAGTCATGTGATTTAGCTGGGTCATCAAAGGACCATTTGCTCAGAAGATGTTCAAGTTTGCAAACAGTGTATGAAATGTATTTTACAAATTAAGATTTTGAGGACCTTCCAGGATCAGCATTTCAGCACTACAGATCCCAGTCACCTTATAACAATATTCATGGAGTGCACCGAGACTCAGAGCACAGGGGAAACTTTACACAGCCATATCTTCACATTAGAACATCGGATCAACAAAGGAAAGGTACCGCTGGAATCAGCATCCCAAGAGCTATTCAGTGGTGGGCTTAGTTTACTATAGAGGGGGGTGGTGGTAGTCCCTCTTTAATTAATACTCGTATTAGCTAGACTGCTTATGTTTTCAGCATATCTTTCTGTGCATTATTACCTTTTTGTTTACTCAGCATATCTAAATAATATAATTATTGTAATGCTTCGTTATTAATGTAAGAATTTTAGGAAAAAAATTGCGTTTTGCGGAAAACCGGATGTGACTGGAGGAAACGGATGTGATTTTCGGATTCAGCACCCCAAAATACATAAATATCAGATGTTATCGTGTAGTCAGCAAAATTGATGTAGACCAGTGTAATTTTATGTTGTGAATTACCTATCGTCCAACCCTTGAAGTCTGGATTGTTTCGTAATGCATTAGCTAAATGCTCCATTGTGGCAATGTGTCACTTTATGTGGTAATAACTTTGGAACGCTTTTACTTATCCAAGCCATTCTGAGATTGTTTTCTCGTCACATATTGTGCTTCACGGCAGTAGTAAATTTGTGGCAAAATATTTCATTTTTATTTATAAAAAAATACCAAATTTACCAAAAATTTGGAAAAATTTCAATTTCTCTACTTTCAAAATATATAGTAATACCTCCAAAAATAGTTATTATTTTACATTCCCCATATGTCTTCTTTATGTTGGCATCATTTTATAAATGTCATTTTACTTTTTTGGGACGTTAGAAGGCTTAGAAGTTTAGAAGCCATTTTTCAAATTTTCAACAAAATTTCCAAAACCATTTTTTTAAGCACCAATTCAGATATAAAGTGATTTTGAGTGGCTTACGTAATGGAAACCACCCATAAATTACCCCATTTTAGAAACTACACCCCTCAAATTATAAAACAACTGCTGTTACAAACTTTGTTAACCCTTGAGGTGTTCCACAAAAATTAATGGAAAATGGAGGTGAAATTTCAAAATTTCACTTTTTTGGTAGATTATTCATGTTAATAATTTTTTTCTTGAAAAACAGCAAAGGTTAACTGCAAACTAAACCTCAATATACATTACTCTGATTCTGCAGTTTACAGAAATACCCCATATGTGGTGGTAAACGTCTCTATGGGTTTGTGGCAGTGGTCAGAAGGAAAGGAGCGCCATACGGATTTTGGAGGCAGATTTTGCTAGAATGGTTTTTAGGCACCATTTTGTAATTGAGAGACCCTGACGTACCCCTACAGTGGAAACCCTCAAAAAGTGACCCCATTTTGGAAACTACACCCTTCAAAGAATATATTAAGGGGGGTACTGGCCACTTTGACCCCCTAAGCTTTTTATGGAATTTGGAAACACTTGGCTGTGAAAATGAAAAGTTTCATTTCTTCCAATAAAATGTTGCTTTAGCCCCAAATTTTTCATTTTCACAAGGGGTAACAGGAGAAAAGCACCCCATAATTTGTTCCCCATTTTCTCCTGAATACGGCAACACCCCATATGTGGTGGTAAACTGCTGTGGGGGCACATGGCAGGACTCAGAACAGAAGGAGCGCCATATGGATTTTGCAGCACAGATTTTGATGGATTGGTTTGCGGGAGCCATTGATTTTTATTTTTTTGAGTTATTGTCTTATGTGGGGGCTCATTTTTTGCGGGATGAGGTGACGTTTTCATTGGTACCATTTTGGGGTAAATACGCCTTTTTGATCGTCTGCTATTACACTTTTTGTGAGGCAAGGTGAAAAAAAATGGCTGTTATGGCATAGTTTTTAAAAAAATTTTTTACAGCATTCACCTGGGGGGCCATCTCATGTAATATTTTTATAGAGCAGGTTGTTACGGACGCGGCGATACCCAATATGTCAAACATTTTGATTTTTGGAAAGTTTTATACATTAGATGCGTTTTTGAACAGAATAAATCTTTTTTTTGTGTTGCTATTTTCTGAGAGCCATATTTTTTTTATTTTTTGGGCGATTGTCTCAGGTAGGGTCTACATTTCTGCGGGACAAGATGACGGTTTGATTGGTACCATTTTGAGGTAAATACGCCTTTTTGATCGCCTGCTATTACACTTTTTGTGAGGCAAGGTGAAAAAAATGGCTGTTATGGCATAGTTTTTTAAAAAAAATTTTATAGCATTCACCTGGGGGGCCATCTCATGTAATATTTTTATAGAGCAGGTTGTTACGGACGCGGCGATACCCAATATGTCAAACATTTTTATTTTTGGAAAGTTTTACACATTAGATGCATTTTTGAACAGAATAAAATCTTTTTTTTGTGTTGCTATTTTCTGAGAGCCATATATTTTTTATTTTTTGGGCAATTGTCTCAGGTAGGGTCTACATTTCTGCGGGACGAGATGACGGTTTGATTGGTACCATTTTGGGGTAAATACGCCTTTTTGATCGCCTGCTATTGCACTTTTTGTAAAGGAAGGTGACCAAAAAAAGGCTGTTTTGGCACAGTTATTTTTTTTTTTTTACTGCGTTCACCTGGCGGGGTGGATCATGTGATATTTTTATAGAGCCGGTCGATACGGATGCGGCGATACCTAAATGTCTATTTTTATTTTTTACAATTTTTTTAAATATTATTTTGTGAAAAGGACGCTTTTTTTTGGAACTTGAAACTTTTTTTTTGTAAAACTTTATTTTTTCACTTTTTTTTTTCACTTTCTTTTTTACACTTTTTTAACTTTTGGGGTCTGATCCCCTTTACAATGCATTACAATACTTCTGTATTGTAATGCATTGGCTGGAAGTGTATTACACACAGTAATACACTTCCAGCTTACTGCCTGTGAGATCCAGGGGGCTGGATCTCACAGGTTTCCGTAGATAGCAGCCGTATGCCTAAGGAAGGCATCCGGCTGCTATCTAAGCCATCGGGTCCCCGTCACAGCAGCGCGGGGACCCGATGGACACACCCTCCGACCGCCCGCATTGCATGTGCCGCGGTTAGCGCTGACCGCGGCACATGAAGGGTTAATACACCCGCATCGGTGTTTTCACCGATGCGGGCGTACGCAGCAGGGGTCCGGCTACTGGGAACAGCCGGCCCCCCGCAACTGATCGGGCGGGCGCAGCTCCTGCACCAGCCCGATCAACGCGCCGTAGTAGTACGGTGCTGGTCAGGAACTTACTTCCCAGCAGCGCCGTACATGTACGCCACTGGTCGGGAAGGGGTTAAACTTTTTTGTAATAATAAAACTGAAAAGTGGGGCGTGCAAAATTATTCGGCCCCCTTGCATTAATACTTTGTTGCGCCACCTTTTGCTGCGATTACAGCTGCAAGTCGCTTGGGTGTCTCTATCAGTTTTGCACATCTAGAGACTGAAATTCTTGCCCATTCTTCCTTCCAAAACAGCTCGAGCTCTTTGAGGGTGGATGGAGAGTGTTTGTGAATAGCAGTTTTCAGCTCTTTCCACATATTCTCAATTGGATTCAGGTCTGGACTTTGACTTGGCCATTCTAAGACCTGGATACGTTTATTTTTGAACCATTCCATTGTAGATTTTGCTTTATGTTTGGGATCATTGTCTTGTTGGAAGATAAATCTCCGTCTAAGTCTCAGGTCTTTTGCAGACTCCAACAGGTTTTCATCCAGAATGGTCCTGTATTTGGCTTCATCTTCCCATCAATTTTAACCATCTTCCCTGTCCCTGCTGATGAAAAGCAGGCCCAAACCATGATGCTGCCACCACTATATTTGACAGTGGGGATGGTGTGTTCAGGGTGATGAGCTGTGTTGCTTTTACGCCAAACATATCGTTTTGCATTGTTTCCAAAAAGTTCGATTTTGGTTTCATCTGACCAGAGCACCTTCTTCCACATGTTTGGTGTGTCTCCCAGGTGGCTTGTGGCAAACTGTAAACAAGACTTTTTATGGATATCTTTGAGAAATGGCTTTCTTCTTGCCACTCTTCCACAAAGGCCAGATTTGTGAAGTGTTCGACTGATTGTTGTCCTATGGACAGACTCTCCCACCTCAGCTGTAGATCTCTGCAGTTCATCCAGAGTGATCATGGGCCTCTTGGCTGCATCTCTGATCAGTCTTCTCCTTGTTTGAGGTGAAAGTTTAGAGGGACGGCCGGGTCTTGGTAGATTTGCAGTGGTCTGATACTCCTTCCATTTCAATATGATCGCTTGCACAGTGCTGCTTGGGATGTTTAAAGCTTGGGAAATCTTTTGGTATCCAAATCCGGCTTTAAACTTCTCCTCAACAGTATCGCGGACCTGCCTGGTGTGTTCCTTGGTCTTCATGATGCTCTCTGTGCTTTAAACAGATCCCTGAGACTATCACAGAGCAGTGCATTTATACGGAGACTTGATTACACACAGGTGGATTCTATTTATCTTCATCAGTCATTTAGGACAACATTGGATCATTCAGAGATCCTCAATGAACTTCTGGTGTGAGCTTTCTGAACTGAAAGTAAATGGGCCGAATAATTTTGCACGCCCACTTTTCAGTTTTATTATTACAAAAAAGTTTAAATGATCCAATAAATTTCGTTCCACTTCACAATTGTGACCCACTTGTTGTTGATTCTTTACCAAAAATTTAAAATGTTATATCTTTTTGTTTGAAGCCTGAAATGTGGCAAAAGGTTGAAAAGTTCCAGGGGGCCGAATACTTTCGCAAGGCACTGTAGTAATGGGGAGAGCGGACAACCCTGTCTCGTTTCGTTGCGAATTGTAATGGGATCTGATAGGGTGCCATTAACCTTAACTCTTGCTGTTGGTTGAGCATATAGAGCCATTACTTGAGCCAAATCTTGGGCCAACTCCTAGTTGTCGCTATGTTGACCACATAAATTTCCAGCTATCTCTATCAAAAGCTTTCTCTGCATTCACTGATAATAAACAGCCTGGTTGAGAGTTTCTCTGAACGTGAGAGATCAAGGTTAATGTTCGTAATGTGTTATCCGACCTGATCCGACGTAATGTGTTATCCGACCTGATCCTTGTGGATTATTATTGGTAGAGCTTCTTTCAATCGGTTTGCTAAGAGCTTGGAATATATTTTAATATTGCAGTTGATTAGGGAAATTGGACGATAATTGCTACATATTGTGTGGTCTTTATTGGGTTTTGGGATGATTGTAACATGAGCTTCTAGAACTTGCCTAGGGAACGGGCACAAGGGTGAGACATTATTGTATACCTTCACGAGGAAGGGAGCTAGTTGGGTTTGAAATGTCTTATAAAATATGGGGGAAAACCTGTCAGGACCCGGGCTCTTTCCTCCAGGTTGTGCTTTGATAACTGCTTTAACTTCTTCTGAGAAAGGTGATTCTAGTTTATCCCTGAGATCTGGGGTGATTGTTGGTAGAGAAGTCTCCTTTACGTAGTCATCTATTGTAGTCTGGAGCTCTTGTTCTTCCATTGTGCTGAATCTATTTTTAATATTGTATAATGTATCATAGTATTTATGGAATTGCTTTGCTATATGGTTAGTATTGTGAACCTCCGTGCCATCAGGTGTTCTGATTGAGGGTATGTAGCTAGTAAGTTTCCTATTGTGTAGTAATCTGGCTAGTGCTCTTCCACATTTATTAGAATGCTCGTAGAGGAAACTTTTGTAGTGTTCTTTGTTTAAAGTGGATCTGTCCACCAGGGCTTTTTTCAAGGCCTCTCTGATCTGGGACACCTGTTGTAATGTTTCTGGTGTGGGTTTTTCTTTGTGTGAGACTTCAAGAGAGCTGAGTTTGGTGGCCAGTTGAAGTATAGTTGTACCCTTTTGTTTTTTAATCCTGGTGCCCTGCTGGATCAGAACCTCCCGAGGACACATTTTAGGGCTTCCCATTTGTACGGAATTGCCGTGTCGTCCGATTCATGATCTGCTAGGAAATGGCTAATGGCGTCTGCTATCGCGGATTTACACACCGTGTCTTTAAGCAAGGCTCCGTTCAGGCGCCATGTCCACTCCCCATATTCTCCACCTGGTAAATCCAAGGTGAGATATATTGGATCATGATCCGACCACACAGCCGATCCTATATGAGCAGTAGGTTGTAGTGTCAGGGTGTGATGTGAGATGAGGAACATATCTAAGCGGCTGTATGTGTCATGTGCTGGGGAATAATGAGTGAAATCCTTGTCTGATGGGTGGAGGATATGCCACACATCAACAATTTGTTGGGATTTCCTAACTGATTTGACTGCCTGTGTGGTTCGCATAGGTATTGATGACCTACCCGATGAGCAATCCATCGAGGGATTGAGTGTCAGATTAAAGTCTCCTCCCACCAGGGTCCCTTCAATAAAACCTTTGAGCTTATTGAAAATGTTTATCAGAACTCTATCTTGGTTAAGGTTTGGAAGATAGAGGCTACCAACAGTGTAGATCTTTCCCTGAATGGACACCTTGACAAAAACAAATCTCCCCCTTGTGCAAACCTTAGAGTCTATGAGAACATAGTTTAGTGATTTATGAAATGCTATAGAGGCTCTCTTTGAGTTGGATTCTGGGTTAGAACTGTGTATCCAGTTTACATAGTGTTTAGATCTCATACCTGGGATATGGCCAGTTTTGAAATGTGTCTCTTGAAGCAGTAGGATCTGTGCCCTCTATCTGTGCATGGCATAGGCAATCTGTGATCGTTTTTCAGGGGCATTGAAGCCTCTCACATTCAGGGAAGCAAGCTTGAGTCTGCAGGATGTCATGGTATCTGAAAACAAAGAAAAAAAAGAAAAAAAAAGGGGAAAGATGGAAAGAAGAGAAAAGTTAAAAGTAGAGAGGAGAGTTAAGAGGTAGTTAATAAACCTCCAATATGAACAAGCAAAGGAAGGATAAAGGAATAAAGAGAATCTCTAGAGTAAGAGAATCTCTCTATCTAAGAATATAGGTGTAGACAGAATAGTACTATAACCGTGAGGTCTAAAGGAGTCCCCACTAGCTACAAGGAACTAATCCTTGTAGAAAAGTCTCGCCTAAATGTCTAAATTCAACGTCAATAGACGTCAATGTAAATGAGGGGATCCGGACTGACAAAGGTAATGTCGAGTCTGCCACTAAACCATGAATGGGGACTGAAGCGTTTAACTATTGACGGAATATGGAATTTTCAAAGTAGCCTAAACTTAACATTAAAACAATGGAACAAGGCACTTAAAAGCCCTACATAGCTCAAATTTAAATACGCTATCTGGCTAAGTTAGGTAGGAGAAGAGGCAACTAAGCCAGTCCTTCTCGCCGCCCAGCTACTCCGGATCTCCAACAGTTCCAGTACAGCAAACCTGGATGTCTTGTAGTCCCCATCATCCCAGGGACTCCTCAGGTCTTTCCGGGAGCCTGGAGGGGATGATATTCATCAGCATAGCCGTTGCTCGAGGAATTGGAAGCTAGCAGATCGTGTGGTAAAGATCTTGGTGCAAGAGGAGGTATTGTGTCCCACTCTGGTAAGGTGATTGCTGGTAAGGCTAGGGTCATAGTAACATAGTAACATAGTTTGTAAGGCCGAAAAAAGACATCTGTCCATCCAGTTCAGCCTGTTTTCCTACAAGTTCGGCAGGTCTTCTGGATCTCTCAGGATATGTCTCTTCCCTTCTTTCCGAACTGCAAGGTGAAATGGGAAGCCCCAGGAATACGGGATGTCTCATTTTCTCAGTTCATCCAGTAGGGAACGTAGTGCTTTTCTTTGGGATAATGTTGAGCGTGATAAATCTTGCAAAATTTGCACTTGAGCTCCTTTTTTCCCCAGTGTGCTGCATTTCTAGCTTTCATCATAATTTCTGCTTTGACGGTATAGTAGTGAAGACGACATATAACATCTCTGAGTTTCTTAGGGTCAGGATTAATTGGGCCAAGAGCCCGGTGAGCTCTGTCTAGCTCTAGGTCATCATTCACAGGCCTGATCAAGATGGCTCCAAAGAGGGCATGCAGTGTGGACACTAGCTCTTCTGGTTTAATCTTCTCTGGTAGACCCCTAACCCTGATGTTGTTCCGTCTGTTTCTGTTTTCAATATCGTCGTGTAGATGATACAGCTGTCTGATATGCTGATCATGTTACTCAAGTTGCGAGGAGGTCGCATCAGCTTTCTCTGCTGCAGCCACTTGTTCTTTTTCCACCTCCATCACTCTTGCTCAAATCAGACATCTCAGCCTGAAGATTATTCAGTTCTTTTTTATAAGCGGCTTCCAGCCTTTCTACATACCCCTCTATATCTTGCCTGGTGGGAAGTAGTTGCATGAATTCCCTCCAGTCTGAGGGTTGCTGAGGGCCAGTGGGGTTAGAGGCATCTTGTGGTTCTGCATGTGGAATATCTCCTGGTTTTTCCCCTCCATCTCCACTGGCTGTGTCGCAAAGTGTTTTTTACCGCCATTACGCCGGGGCAGCGGAGCGCCGGAGCTCGGCATATCTGCTTGTGTGGAAAGATCTTCATCTGCCCAAGAGTCCGGGACAACAAAAGGTGAGTGCTGTAGTTTCACAGCGTTGACCACAGTAGGTGAGGAACCTAGTGTTGAGGTGACGACTGGGGTGCTAGGTATGAAGGGAGGTGCGTTCGGGTTGCGTCTCAAGTCGCCACTCTCCTTCTGTGGGACCAAGATTATTTTGATCCAGGGCCGTTCCTCTCTTCTTTTTCCCCATTGAGTCGAAGTTTGGTCTGCTAAGTAAGGCTTTGCTTGCGATTCTGTCGGCCTCGTGGCAGGAGCTCTGGTGAGACCCTTGTTCACTCCGCCATTGCCAGGCCACGCCCCCATATTTAGATATTTTAATATGTGCCTTGTGTTTTGTTATGTGCGTTAATTAGTCAGCGCAGACTAGCAATCTCCCAAACAACCCCCCCGGTCCCTGGGAAAATTGTCTTGCAAGAAACCGGGATCCCGGCTTCCTCAATGCGCGGATTGTTGATCGCAATGCGCAGGCGTGGGATTTCGGACAGGGCCGGTAGCCGAAAGAGCTAGCTGCCTGGCCCTGTCAATCACCGGAATGGAGAAGGGGTAAGAAGAGGAATTACGCCGCAACTAGGTGCAGGGTTAACGCTAGAGATGAGCGAGCACTAAAATGCTCGGGTGCTCGTTATTCGAGTCAAACTTTTCCCGATGCTTGGGTGCTTGTTTCGAATAACGAACCCCATTGAAGTCAATGGGAGACTCGAGAATTTTTGCAGGGGACCAAGGCTCTACCTAGGGAAGGCTGGGTAAAAACCTGGAAACCTCAGAAAATGATGGAAACACCAAGGAAATGGACAGGAAACAGCAGGGGCAGCATGCATGGATGCCTCTGAGGCTGCCTAATCCCACCATTACCCCAAATTCTCCTAGTGGGGCATGTGTGGTATCGATTCTTCTCAGTTTAAAATCGTATATGTCCCCTATCTTGGGACCATATATTTCATGGATTTTTCGAACACGGAAAAGGAAAAAGAGCTTGCTCTGGCCAGGGGAGTGTCTTTTCTACTGCAGCTAAGGGGACGTGTCCATGCTCTGCCTATCACAGGTCAGGAGCCAATTAAAAGAGGAACCAACAAAAATCAGTATAATATCTAATACGTCCCCTATCCGGGTAAATTGTTTGGAGAGAGGGCCTGTAGGTGGGGGGCAGGCTGGGGGGAAGGAGGTTGAGCTGGAAGAGCCAGAGGAGTGCCCCCTGGGCTAGCGTGTGTGGTGGTGACAACAGCCGGATGTAGTTAGAATGACGACGCAGGACCCCAACTTAAAAATTTAGCATCAACCGGTACAGTCGTAAATTATGAGATTGATCAAGTGTGGTATGTCTTCTATGTATACTACTCAGTTTAATACCGTATATGGCAGCTATCCGGAAAAATAGTTTGGAGAGAGAGAAAGATAGGAAAAAGACGTAAATTGTTTGTAGAGAGTGCCTGTAGGTGGACCTCCGGAAAAATTGTTTGGAGAGAGGACCTGTAGGTGGACCTCCGGAAAAATTGTTTGGAGAGAGGGCCTGTAGGTGGACCTCCGGAAAAATTGTTTGGCGAGAGGGCCTGTAGGTGGACCTCTGGAAAAATTGTTTGGAGAGAGGGCCTGTAGGTGGACCTCCGGAAAAATTGTTTGGAGAGAGGGCCTGTAGGTGGACCTCCGGAAAAATTGTTTGGAGAGAGGGCCTGTAGGTGGACCTCTGGAAAAATTGTTTGGAGAGAGGGCCTGTAGGTGGACCTCCGGAAAAATTGTTTGGAGAGAGGGCCTGTAGGTGGACCTCCGGAAAAATTGTTTGGAGAGAGGGCCTGTAGGTGGACCTCCGGAAAATTGTTTGGAGAGAGGGCCTGTAGGTGGACCTCTGGAAAAATTGTTTGAAGAGAGGGCCTGTAGGGGGCCCTCCTGAAAAATTGTGGTAAAAGAGTGCCAGTTGGACCTCTAAAAAATGGCGTTTTTTTGGTCAGCGTTAGGCAAAGACGACATGAGAGGAGGAGTAGAGAAGAGGAATCGGATACATAAGTAATGTTAATCTTTAGCTGCTTTCCCCCGGAGGAGATTTGAATTCCGGTGAAATCCAGGCTTTGTTCATTTTAATAAGCGTCAGCCTGTCAGCGCTGTCAGTTGACAGGCATGTACACTTATCAGTGATGACGCCACCAGCTGCACTGAATACCCGCTCTGACAGCACGCTAGCGGCAGGGCAGGCCAGCACCTCCAAGGCGTACAGCGCCAGTTCAGGCCACGTGTCCAGCTTTGAAACCCAGTAGTTGTATGGAGCAGAGTGATCGCTACGGACGTTGGTATGGTCAGCTAGGTACTCCCTCACCATCTTTCTGTACAGCTCCCCCCTACTCTGCCTAGACTGGGGACAGGTGGCAGTGTCTTGCTGGGGTGACATAAAACTGGCAAAGGCCTTGGAGAGCGTTCCCCTGCCAGTGCTGGACAAGCTGCCTGCTTGGCTCCTCTCCCCCGCTACTTGGCCCACAGAACCATGCCCTCTGCCGCTAGCGGCGTCAGATGGGAAGGATTGTTTCAGCTTGTGCACCAGGGCCTGTTGATATCTATTCACTCTCATACTCCTTTCCTCTGCAGGGATGAGAGTGGAAAGGTTCTGCTTGTACCGTGGGTCCAGGAGAGTGAACACCCAGTAATCGGTGTTTGAAAAAATGCTTCTAACACGAGGGTCACGGGATAGGCAGCCTAAAATGAAGTCTGCCATGTGCGCCAGAGTCCCAACACGTAAGAATTCCCTCTCCTCACTGGCCTGACTCTCCATTTCCTCCTCCTCCTCCAAGTCCTCCTCTTCAGCCCATACACGCTCAAGAGTTAAGGACTGAGCACTGGTACCCTCTACTGTCTCGCCGACATTCTCCTCCTCTTCCTCCTCTTTCTCATCCCCCTCCTCCGATACGCGCTGAGAAACAGACTGGAGGGTGCTCTGGCTATCAAGCGACGTATCTTTCCTCCACCGTCTCTTGTGACAAGCGCAAAGCATCCGACTTCATGCTGAGCAGTGAGTTTTTCAACAGGCAAAGCAGCGGGATGGTGAGGCTGATAATGGCGGCATCGCCGCTGACCATCTGTGTTGACTCCTCAAAGTTGCTCAACACCTGGCAGATATCAGACATCCATGTCCACTCCTGTAGACTTAAGGAATCTGAGTGACCTGACTACCAGTTCTGGTGGAAGTTGACATCTGGCAGTCTACAATCGCTCTGCGCTGCTGGTAAACTCTGGATAACATGTTTAATGTCGAATTCCATCTCGTGGGCACGTCGCACAACAGTTGGTGAGCGGGCAGTTGTAGGCGGCGCTGCGCTGCCCTGAGAGTGGCAGCATCTGTGGTGGACTTGCGGAAATGCGCACAGATGTGGCGCACCTTGATGAGCAAATCAGACAGATTGGGGTATGTCTTGAGGAACCGCTGAACTATGAGATTGAACACGTGGGCCAGGCATGGCACATGTGTCAGTCTGCCGAGTTGCAGAGCCGCCACCAGGTTACGCCCGTTGTCACACACAACCATTCCTGGCTTCAGGTTCAGCGGTGCCAGCCACACATCGGTCTGCGCCGTGATGCCCTGTAACAGCTATTGGGCGGTGTGCCTTTTGTCACCTAAGCTCAGCAGTTTGAGCACCGCCTGCTGGCGCTTACCCATGGCACTGCTGCTGCACCTAGAGCTACCGACTGAAGGCACCGTGCCCACGGATGGTAATTCGGTGGAGGAGGAGGGGTCGGAGGAGGAGGCATAGTACGTCTGAGAGACCGTGACCAAGGTAGACCCCGCAATCCTCGGTGTGGGCAGTACATGAGCGGCCCCAGGGTCAGTCTCGGTCCCAGCCTCCACCAAGTTAACCCAATGTGCCGTGAGATATAGTGTCCCTGCCCGGCAGCACTTGTCCACGTGTCCATGGTTAGGTGGACCTTCTCAGAAACAGTGTTGGTCAGGGCACGGATGATGTTCTGTGACACGTGCTGGTGTAGGGATGGGACGGCACATCGGGAAAAATAGTGGCGGCTGGGGACCGAATACCGAGGGGCAGTCACCGCCATGAGATTGCAAAAGGCCTCGGTCTCTACCAGCCTATAGGGCAGCATCTCCAGGCTCAGCAATTTGGAGATGTGGACGTTGAGGGCTTGGGCATGTGGGTGGGTGGAACTGTATTTCCTCTTGCGCTCCAGCGTCTGCTGTAAAGACAGCTGAACGCTGCGCAGGGACACATTGGTGGACACTGTGGAGGATCGTGGAGGCGAAGGTGTGGTTTTCCGGCGGGAGGCGCTCGTGCCGGGGTCCTGGGCAGGGGGTTGACTAGCAGAGGCAGCGAGTGACACAGGGGAAGGAGTAGTGGTGTGACCTGCAGGAGGTGAACGGCCTTGGTTCCATTGAGTGGGGTGTTTAGCACTCATATGCCTGCGCATGCTGGTGGTGGTTAGGCTAGTAGTGGTGGCACCCCTGCTGATCCTGGTGTGGCACAGGTTGCACACCACAGTCTGTCGGTCATCCTCACTTTCTTTAAAGAACCTCCAGACTTGCGAACATCTAGGCCTTGCCACGGGAGCTTCACTACGTGAAACAGTTGCTGCTGATGCACCTGCTCTGGCCCTGCTTCTCCCTCTGGCCACACCACTGCCTCTTCCAATCTGTTCTGGTGCAGCACTCGCCTCCGCCTCAGAAGCACTGTCTTCACTCGGCTTATCAACCCAGCTTGGGTCAGTCACCTCGTCATCCTCCGATTCCTCAGTCTGCTCCCCCTCAGTCTGCTCCCCCCTCGGACTTCCTGCCCTGACAACAACTTCACCACTGTCTGACAACTGTGTCTCCTCATCGTCCGACACCTCTTTACAAACTTCTTTCACTAAGTCAACATTGTCATCATCATCATCACCCACAGACTGCGACAGTTGGAAAACTTGGGCATCGGGAACGAGGTCAGCAGCAACCTGAGAAGTGGTTTGTGACTCTGGGAAGGGTCCAGAAAACAGTTCCTGAGAGTATGCCGGATCGCATTCCAAATTTTCCTGGGAGGGGGCAGACTGGGGGGAAGGAGGTTGAGGTGAAGGAGCCAGAGGAGTGCTCCCTTGGGTAACGTGGGTGGACTGCGTGGAAGACTGACTGGTGGACAAATTACTTGAAGCATTGTCCACAATCCACGACATCAGCTGTTCGCACTGTTGTGGTTTCAACAGTCCTCTACCACGTGTCCCTGTAAGTTGAGACATGAAGCTAGGGAGTGTAGCTCTGCGGCGTTCCTCTGCTCCCTCATCAGCAGGTACTGTCTCACTCTGCCCCCTGCAGTAATTGAATGCCCACGCCCTCGTCCTCGACCCTTAGCCCTGGGGTTCAACATTTTCTGTATATAAGTGTATTATATAAAAAAAATAAAATAAATGGGCCTGCTGTACTGAAACCCACAAACTTGTTCAGTCTGGTTTAATTAAGTGACGTACAGAATGTGTCAACTGGACAGAAAATACGGATTGTAGTGAGTGGACAGCTGAACTGTGACACACAGAATGGTTCCACGCAGCTGTGTGAAATGGATTCGTATCACTGAGCTAAAACAACAAAGAAACTATTTTTTTATATATATTTTTTTTTTTTTAGTTTTGTTTTTTTTGGAACGTGACGTGCAGAAACTATCGTAGAGCTAACTCACACCCTGCTGACGGTGGCTATTTTGACTGCGACCCAGACAAATGTCGCACAGAGATTTTTGTGATCAAGCTATATACGTGAGAGCAAAAGACCTTGTTGGATTAAGTGACGTACAGAAAGTGTCACCTGGACAGAAAATACGGATTGTAGTGAGTGGACAGCTGAACTGTGACACACAGAATGGTTCCACGCAGCTGTGTGAAATGGATTTGTATTACTGAGATATAACAATAAAAAAAAAAGGGTTATATATGGCGATAGCTGCACTACTAGTGCCAGCCAGCCAGCCAAGCCAGGAGACAAAAAAAAATGTTTTGTAGCCCTTAGAAGGGCTGTTGGGTTCTTTTGAGATCACTCCTGCCTAACAAAGAACTAAATGCAGGCCCTAACACTCTCCCTGAAACGCAGCAGCTCTATCCCTAACGACATCCATACGGCATCTGAGCCAAGCACCGAGGGCAGTCACTAGTATATTCCAGGGTCACCTGATCAGGCCAGCCAACCCCTGCTATCGACATGTAAGGGCCCCACGTGATGCTGGGTGTACCGCAGAGTCTCCTGGCTTGTGATTGGCTGAGTTTATAGGCGCCAGAAATGCACAATGCGGAAGTTGCCATTTCCTCGAGCATGGCGAGATACTCGTCCGAGCAGCGAGCACTTACGAGTACCGTAATAGTCGAACGAGCACCAAGCTCGGACGAGTATGCTCGCTCATCTCTAGTTAACGCCCCCTGCACCTAGGGAAGCTCATTTACATATTTAAAAAACGCAGTTTTCTAAAAAACTACGCTACAGGAAACTATAAAATTAACATATCTGTCATCAGGTGTCATTTGCGCATTGCAAATGACACTCGGTTTGCAATGCTAAATTCTGATGACAGAAACCCTTTAAGTGTTCGATAGTTTGTGAGAAAATATACAAATCACAGAAAAAAATATGGGAATTTGGTAAGATGTGGGAGAGATGGATCAAAGAGCATGAATAGAAGCTTGATTTGGGGGGGGGGGGAGAGACTGTTTTTGGGTTAGTGTATAATTGTGGGTTGTATGTTTATCCTGTAAAAGGAAAAAAAGAAATCATGGATGATTTTACATTCAGAAAAGGACATTGTATTTATTGCATGTGAAAAAAAAAGGTACATTGAGGAAGGAAAAAGAACCAATAACTGGACATGGAAAGGGCATGGTCAATAGAGGAAAAATGGATTAGACTGTAGAAGGCAATTAACTGTATTAATGGGAAACTCTGGATTCATATTCTCAGTGGCGTACTACAGGAGCAGGGAAGGGCTGCTATCGATAGACAAGGGCACCAGAACCCAGCAGCTGACATTTTAATTTAATAAAACTTTATTTAAAGTTTTTCAGCCAGAGCCGGGCCCCCTCTACAGTACTATCTGTGAATTGAGGGCCCGCCCGGTATCACAGAGTCTCCCGGCCGCAGATAGCGCTCATACCGTTCTCCACCCCGCCCGGCCAGCGTAAATGGTACACTTACTGTGCGAATGCACGCAGCGTGCAATAGGCCCGCCCTCAAAGTTCCTTCCCAACACATAGGACTGCAGTGGAAGAAAGAGCGCGCCAGGGACGAGGAGCAGCACGGCAGCACAGCAGCCAGTACACAGTGAGGACTGGACTATTAGGTATGCCTGTCCGTGCCTGCTGCCTGTGCCCCCCTGGCCCTTGCCCTTGTCGGCACAGCCCCTGCTGCGCACCTATGCCCCCCCCCATGGCCCAGGCCTATGGCCCCCAAGACCCCCATCTTTAGGGCTTGGGGGCCCCCAAGGAATATTTGAGTATATACTGTTGGGGCAACTAACCCCCCCCCCCCCCCCACGATCTGCCTCCCTGTCCCCTGTCTGCTTCCCTGCTAGCGCAGCCCCTGGACCTTATCTGCGCACCTCCATGGGCCTTGTACATGCTCCCCATGGCCCCAAGACCCCATCTTTAGGGGCTTGGGGCCCCCAAGGAATATATGAATATACTGATGGGGGAGATGGAGGCAACTAACCCCCCCCTTCCCCCCACGATCTGCCTGTCTGCCCCAGGGCCTTTGTCTGCGCCTCTCTGCCCCTTGTCTCTGCCCGCCCCACTTGTTTCCTGTATCTTGGACTAGTCATAGTAGTGTGGGGGTTGCATGGGAGGAGGGTTAAAAGGGGTTATCCCATCTTTGACAATGGGGGCATATCGCTAGGATATGCCCCATTGTCTTATAGGTGCGGGTCCCACCGCTGGGACACGCACCTATATTGAGAACCGAAGCGGGGGAGCTCTGAGCCTGGAGGACCCCCCGCCTTCCCCCGCATGCGCTAATAGAAACGAATGGGAGCGCGCCGCGCATGCGCGGCCCGGCTCCCATTAATTTCTATTGAGCCGACGGAAATAGCGAGCCAGCGCTCGGCTATTTTCGGTGGCAGCATAGAAATGAATGGGAGCGCTGGCCCGCCCATGCGCGGTGCGCTCCCGTTCGTTTCTATGAGCGCCGCGGCGGGCTCCTGTAAAAGGGGAAAAAAGAAACAGCATATTTTACAATCAGAAAAGACATTGTATTTATTATGAGGCTGGAGGGTCTAGATACTAGTTGGAAAGTGGGGGGCGGTGAGATGCGCTGGGGTCTGGGGGGGGGCCCATACTTTGCTATGGGGCCAACTCTGGATACGCATATTCTCTATTTAGACTTTTTGGTGAGAGGCTCTGTAACCTGTGGATCCAGTACGCAGGGGCGGACTGGGAACTTAAAGTGGCCCTGGAAAAAATACTAAAAGTGGCCCTGGTTTTGTAGTCATGTCCAAATTGATGGAAGGCAAGGCCAGCAATACCATATTGTGGCAGATTATGCCACCCCAACAGAGCCAAATACCACTCTCTACCACAAAATACTGCCAGCAGAACAAAATACATCCCCAAAAACTTCCACTGGCCAGCCGTGAGGAGGGCCCAGGTTGCTTCCAGGGCATGGGCCCACCGGGAAATTTCCCTGTAAGGTCTGTGGCCAATTTGCCTGTGCCAGTACGGCTCCCTCATTTTAAGATATTTGGATCTGTCACCCAGTCATCTGAGGGGAGGGACATGTTCCACCACTTGAAACTTGAGTTGGGAGATGTTATGTCTTCCTTGATCAAAATGTGCTGGGACTGATAAGAGGAGGTTTTATCTCCTTATTGTGGACTTGTGTTGGCACATCCATTCCCGGATCTTTTGAGTAGTTTCTCCCATATAAACTAATCTACAAGGGCATTTCAGAAGGTATTCAACGTATTCAGAATCACATAAGAAGAACTCCTGGACTGGAATTAATTTGCCTGTATGCAGATGGAAGATCTCGGAATATTTTAGTACATGAGAACATTGTGTACAATGCAGGCAGGAAAATGTGCCTTGTCTTTGTGTATGTAAGAAAGTTTGTCTTGGTATTAGTGCAGAGGGACCCTCATTTGCTCGCATTAATCGGTCATGCAGATTTTTCGGTCTATGATTACAGGGTAAGATGCGTGGGCTGACTAAATTCCGCTATCGATAGATATGCCCTGTGGAGAATGTGCCAGTGTTTCTGGATAATGTTCAGGACTTTGTGGGCGCATGGATGGTATGTATGCACAAATGGAACCCATTGTTTTTGTTCTATAGGCTTTGGGACCGCAAAACAAAAATGAAAAAAACCTCCAGGGTAGAAAGGGTTAATACTAATGTATTTTGTATTTTTTTTATATATCAGTTTTGAAGTATAAAGATATTTAAAATTCCTGATACTGGGGTTGGTGGGGTCCACGGGAGGGGAGTTGAAGATAATATTGACCGATCTGTCCTTTTCTTGGATCTGCCCATGTGGTCAAAAAGGATTGACAGTCTCTGGGAAAGGCTACAGGAGGGTTCTGGAGGGAGGAAGACTCTGAGGAAGGAGACATTTCCCAAGCAATTATCAAAGGGGTGGACAAAGTGAGGAGGGGAATAAGTATGTCAAGAAAAAGAGTGAGAATGTGATAGTTGCTCGGGGGCCAGAGTGGTGGGTATAAGGTTTTGGGTTGGGGATAGGATAGGGATTGGGTGTAGGAATGAGATGAGGGATAGGAGTACAAAGGGGGATGGAACTAGGATGGTGGCTAGGACTGGGATTGAGGGCAATGTAGAATTTCCCAGATACTGTTATCCACCACTCTTTAGGCTTCATACATCCGCTCGGCGTCATTTGTTCCATCAAGGGGACAAGAGACAGCAGATAATGATGAGCAGGCTGACATGATTCTACGGCACTGGCCTCACCTGTCATCTAATCATTTCCCCCCTCAGACTGCTCATATAATCTGCAAATCCCATTGCAAAGACATTGTAAATTACCCCATGAGATCCTTAAAGTTCGTTTGACTGCTCCTACCGTTCTTGTGGCATCGTAAAAAACCCTGGAAAAAGGCGCTAATCTGCTCCCATGGGCAGTCACCAGAGGTCTCCAGTAGGGGAACAGTAGTGTCCCAGGCAGAGGCATTTAGAGCTCTTGGAAAGCTCTTCAGGGACCGCTTCAAGTTGAACTGCAGGTGCTGCTTGATGTTCTGGAAACAAACAGAAAAGAAACATTTCGATAACATTTTTGCAAATATGTGTCATTAGGATATGTCTGCAGTGTGACGGTTGATCCATACAAGTGCCTGTGGCTGCCCCTGCCAGACCAGCTTAAATGCTTTTCTGACAGGGGGTATTCGCGGGGAGTTGGATGGAGTGGAAGTGTGATGATTGATCCATACAAATGCCCATGGCTGCCCCTGACAGGCCAGCATAAATGCTTCTCTGCCAGGGTTAGCCATGGGGAGTTGGATGGAGCTGGAGTGTCATATTGTCTTGAGCACTGTTTAACTTTACCACCTAATCTCCAACATCCATCTTAGAAACTGTAAGGCAGCTTGATACTGGTACGGCCGCCTGTTGAACACTGATGAGCCACTCAGGGCCCAAAGTTTTCTACTGTAATCCTTAAAGACTGCGACCACATCATCTTTTTGTCTCCTGGAAAACAATAAACAAAAAAATCAAATATCTTAATATTAGATATAATACTGCAAAGACACTGCAAAAAATATTGTGCTAAATTTATTATTATACACACATCTATCTTACAAGAGACTGTAACAATAGAATGCATTCATAACTACTTGTATACACATATTTCAACTACACAGTATATATTCATACAGATACATGCATATAGGTACTTTTAATGTAGTTTTCTTACCTTTTTAGCTTGGAAAACATTATTTTTTTGGCAGGGCTGGGGAGGTTTCTTGTCCATGTCATTAGGTTTGGTCACTAAAGGTTGAAGACTTCAATAATATGCCATCAGTGCGTGTGCAGATGATATACTGGATCATGCCGGTTCCTGCAATACCCGATCATGCCGAATGGCAATCCGGTATTATCCAGAAGCCATAGACTACAATAATAATTAATACCAGACCAGGAATATCCTTTTATCATTTTTTTTTTTGGATGGACAAAATACTCCAGCAACCTTCGGAATTTTTCTGGTGAAATGCCAAATTTTAAACGGAACGGATGCAATCTGATGCATCCGTATGTATTTTTAAACCAAAGGAAAATCTGTTGGTTTCAAATGGGAAGGGTTATAGTTCCAGTATTACAATCCTCTGCTGGATCAGCATATCATAAAACCAAAAGCAGATGTGAAACCAGCCTAATACTTGTGAAAGTAAGCGTATCCAATTACAATTTATTAAAAGTGATTAAAACAATGAAGTACAGTGCATGATTTTCCAATAAATCATACTCAAAGTGCATGCTAGTGATGATAATTAAGAAACCTCATTCCAGTACTACCTTTTCCCCAGCCTAAGGTAATCCCATGTGTAGCTACTGGGTTCATTACTGGTGGAATAAATACAAGCAGAAATACTCATTCTAAGGCTCCATTCACACTTCCTGTTTTTCTTTCCTGAGTCGAACCTGATTCTGATCTGGATCCATTCATTTCAATGGGTCCTGAAAAAATCAGGATCGAATCAGGAAAGAAAAACAGGACGTGTGACTGGAGCCTAAGAGAAAATAGGATGGTAGATAGATGACCTGCTCTGTGAGCCTGAACACCTGTTACCCAATTTTGATGCTGATATGTCTTGTTTAGTTAAAGCCCAGATGAGCAAGGACCGAAATGCTGGCCAAACTCTCCTCCTTCTTCTCAGCTAATGGCCAATATGGTGCACAGGAAGCTGTGACTCCCAGCTCCAGCAGCAGCTTGAACTCTCAAAGTTCAACCCAGCTTTTCTCCTGTCACCAAGAAAAGAGTGGTGAGTACCTGGTCCCCTGATTCTTCGCCTAAAAGCAGCACTTCTACCAAAGACATCATAGACCCTATTATGATATCTACCATGCAAGCACTGTTGGCTGATTTAACCTCTTCAACCCCGGGCCTGTTTTCACCTTCCTGCCCAGGCCATTTTTTGCAAATCTGACGTGTCACTTTATGTGGTAATAACTTTGGAATGCTTTTACTTATCCAGGCCATTCTGAGATTGTTTTCTCATCACATATTGTGCTTCACGACAGTAGTAAATTTTTGGCACAATATTTCATTTTTATTTATAAAAAAATACCAAATTTACCAAAAATTTGGAAAAATTTCCAAATTTCAATTTCTCTACTTTCAAAATACATAGTAATACCTCCAAAAATAGTTATTTTACATTCCCCATATGTCTACTTTATGTTGGAATAATTTTATAAATGTTATTTTACTTTTTTAGGACGTTAGAGGGCTTAGAAGTTTAGAAGCCATTTTTCAAATTTTCACCAAATTTTTCAAAACCATTTTTTTAAGCACCAGTTCAGATATAAAGTGATTTTGAGGGGCTTACATAATGAAACCCACCCATAAATGACCCCATTTTGGAAACTACACCCCTCAAATTATAAAAAACTGCTGTTACAAACTTTGTTAACCCTTGAGGTGTTCCACAAGGATTAAAGGAAAATGGAGGTGAAATTTCAAAATTTCACTTTTTTGGTAGATTATTCATGTTAATAATTTTTTTCTTGCAACACAGCAAGGGTTAACAGCAAACTATACCTCAATATACATTGCTCTGATTCTGCAGTTTACAGTAATACCCCATATGTGGTGGTAAACGCCTCGTTGGGTTTGTGGCAGTGGTCAGAAGGAAAAGAGTGCCATATGGATTTTGGAGGCAGATTTTGCTAGAAGAGTTTTTAGGCACCATTTTGTAATTGAGAGACCCTGGCATACCCCTATTGTGAAAACCCTCAAAAAGTGACCCCATTTTGGAAACTACACCCTTCAATGAATATATTAAGGGGGGTACTGGCCACTTTGACCCCCTAAGCGTTTTATGGAATTTGGAAACACTTGACTGTGAAAATGAAAAATTTCATTTCTTCCAATAAAATGTTGCTTTAGCCCCAAATTTTTTTATTTTCATAAGGGGTAACAGGAGAAAAGCACCCCATAATTTGTTACCCATTTTCTCCTGAATACGGCAACAGCCCATATGTGGTGGTAAACTGCTGTGGGGGCACATGGCAGGACTCAAAACAGAAGGAGCACCATATGGATTTTACAACACAGATTTTGATGGAATGGTTTGCGGGAGCCACTGATTTTTATTTTTTTTAATTATTGTCTTATGTGGGTGCTCATTTTTTGCGGGATGAGCTGATGTTTTCATTGGTACCATTTTGGGGTACATAAGACTTTTTGATCGCTTGGTATTACACTTTTTGTGAGTCAAGGTGAAAAAAAATAGCCGTTTTGGCATGTTTTAAAAAAAATTTTTTTTTACAGCATTCACCAGAGAGGGCAAATCATGTGATATTTTTATAGAGCAGGTTGTTACGGACGCGGCGATACCCAATATGTCTAACATTTTTATTTTTGGAAAGTTTTACACATTAGATGCATTTTTGAACAGAATCAAATCTTTTTTTTGTGTTGCTATTTTCAGAGAGCCATATTTTTTTTATTTTTCGGGCGATTGTCTCAGGGAGGGTATCATTTTTGCAGGACAAGATGACGGTTTGATTGGTACCATTTTGGGTTAAATACGCCTGTTTGATCGCCTGCTATTACACTTTTTGTGAGGCAAGAGGGAAAAAATGGTTCTTTTGGCAGTTTTTTTTTTTTGCAGCATTCACCTGGGGGGCCATCTCATGTAATATTTTTATAGAGCAGGTTGTTACGGACGTGGCGATACCAAATATGTCTAACTTTTTTATTTTTGGAAAGTTTTACACATTAGATTTATTTTTCAACAGAATAAAATCTTTATTTTGTGTTGCCATTTTCAGAGAGCCATATTTTTTTTATTTTTCGGGCGATTGTCTCAGGTAGGGTATCATTTTTGCGGGACAAGATGATAGTTTGATTGGTACCATTTTGGGTTAAATACGCCTTTTTGATCACCTGCTATTACACTTTTTGTAAGGGAAGGTGACCAAAAAATGGCTGTTTTGGCACTGTTTTTTTTGTTTGTTTTTTTTTACTGCGTTCACCTGGCGGGGTGGATGATGTGATATTTTTATAGAGACAGTCGATACAGACGCGGCGATACCTAATATGTATACTTTTCTTTTTTCCCCTTTTTTTTACAATTTTTTTAACTTGAAACTTTTATTTTTTGTAAAACTATTTTTTTTCACTTTTTCCCCCCACTTTATTTAACCTTTGGAGGTCTGATCCCCTTAACAATGCATTACAATACTGTTGTATTGTAATGCATTGGCTGTAAGTGTAATGTAATACACTTACAGCCTGCTTCCTGTGCGATCCAGGGGGCTGGATCGCACAGGCAAGCAGGGATAGCAGCCACGATGCCTAAGGAAGGCATCGGGCTGCTATCCAAGCCATTGGGTCCCCGTCACAGCAGCACGGACCCCGTCACAGGGGACCCCTTCCTCCCGCCCGCATCGCATGTGCCCCGGTCTGCGCTGACCACGGCACATCAAGGGTTAAGACGCCCACATCGGTGAAAACACCGATGCGGGCGTACGCAGCAGGGGTCCGGCTACTGGGCACAGCTCCTGCACCCGCCCGATCAGCGCGCCGTACTAGTACGGCGCTGGGCGGCAAGTCCCCTCCCGCTGCGCCGTACATGTACGGCGCTGGGCGGGAAGGGGTTAAAGAACTCAATACATAAAGAAATCCATAATGCTAGAGCCTCACTCCATGTAAGGAGAATGGACAGCATAGTGGCTCAGTGGTTAGCACTGCTGCCTTGCAATGCTGGGGTCCTAGGTTTGAATCCGACCAAGGACAACATCTGCATTGAGTTTGTATGTTCTCTCTGTGTTTATGTGGGTTTCCTCCAGGTACCCACACTCCAAAGACATACTGATAGGGAACTTAGATTGTGAGCCCCATTGGGGATCGTTGGAGGATAATCTCTGCCTTGAAGAAAAAAAATTGAAGAATTTACTGCAGCGCACAATGCGCTTGTGGATGCTATCAATGAAACTGAGGAGTTACAAATATGAAATTAAAACTGGTGGATGTTGAGGACTGCTCTTGCTGTTATAAGCTCAGCCTACCCAGAATCTATCTTGATTTATTTACTGGTATTCTTTCTTATACCCATGAGAGGGATCTCCTCATTGATAAAGCTCATAAGGATTCTAAATCCAAACCCATGGCTCAGTGGTTAGCACTTGTTCTCTTACATTAGATTGCTATTGAAAGAAGCCAATCATAAAAAGGAGCCATCCTGACTATTTTAAGCAAAGATTATTTTTCGCTGATTTATCACCAGCTACCCTGATGCGCAGACATGAATTTGGCAAGTACAGCCAAGTACTCAGGAACAAGCACATTCCATATAGATGGTGTTTTCCTGTTAAACTATCAAACGTATTAACTTATCTCCCAAAGAATCCTCTATCTTGTTTGCCAAATGGTCTCTGGTTCTACCACTAGATGGAGCCACTTCACCTCTAAAGAAGAAATCGCCTACTCTCACCCTCTCTTAAAGCCTCATCTAAACCTATACCTATAAATCACTATATAAAAGGTATTGACTACTTTTTGATTCCTGTGACTTTACAATACCTACTACCTCTTCACGGATGATAAAGATATTCCATTAAGTATTGAACTCGCACTATTGGATGTGAGGTCAACCCCCTACCAGATTCTACATTTACTCTGCAGTTTTTCATGAACTTATTATCTTAATTAGCCGTTGTGAACGGGTAAGAATCTTCTTTCACGCGTTCAGTTATCACTAATAGTAATACTGCACCTTCCAATTGTCCTAGTGTCACAAACACATGGACCAAACACAGATTCTTCATAGAAATCTTCTCGGTTGAATCACTGACTGTCTTATCATGGATTTCATCATGCACATGGACGTTTGAATAAGGCCTAACAGTAAAGTGAACCTTAAGTCATACCGCATACCAAGAGCACGCCCTGCTAAGCCATGCCCCCTGGTGACACAACAGCATCCATAGCAACAGGATGCAGTACTCTATTTCTCTCCACAGCTTTTTACCTGGGCTTGTCTTTTGACCACTCTCTGTCTCACTTGATTTGTACTGTCTGGTATTTGATCTCGGCTTGTCTTTTGACTACTCTCTGTCTCTCGTTTTTTTACTGCATTGTCCGCCTGGTTCTGACCCATTCACGCACGACTATTTCTTTGTGTTGTTTTTTTCTGTTGGTGCTTGTCTGTCACTGCACCTTAGGGTGAGTTCACACTTCAGTTATTTCCATCAGTTATTGTGAGCCAAAACCAGTAGTGAAGTCTACTCAGAGATAAGGTATAATGGAAAGATTTGCATCTGTTCTGTGTTTTTCACCCGCACCCGATTTTGACTCTGAGTAACTGATGGAAATAACTGACCAAATAACTTAAGTGTGAACTCAGCCTTAGTAGCGTAGGGACCGTTTACTAGTTGCGGTCTTGCTACCCAGGGCTTGAACTGCAAGTGGGTAGAGAAAGTGGGCTGGGTTCCAGGTCAGGGCTCACTGTTCGTGTCTGTCCCTATCTACAAGCGTTACACCTAGGACATCTGTATAGTGGTTGGACAGGTTCATATAGAACCAAAATTTGAAAATGTTTGTTTTGATTTCACTGTTTTTGCTTCATACTTATAATTAAGACTTATAAGTCTATAACCATTAGACTACCAACTTTGTTACAGTGAATTATTTAATACTAGCCCACAGTGTATTCATAGCTGTAATTTTAAAAGCTACACTAAGCATTTTATTAATGTTATAAATGGCGTTCAAGATCTACACCCTGAATGTCAAATTTTAACAGCCCTTTTAAGCAATCTTCTTTATGGTTCATTATCCACTGATAATCTCATTCCAAATTCTCTCTGTATATGATAACAAGGACGGTCATTTTCTTACCTGTATGATTAACAAATTTCCTTTCACATTAGTTACAATATAAACCCAATCCGATTAGTAGGTAGACCTGCCATTCTACCTCATTCCAGTACTACTTTTTTCCCAGCCTAAGGTAATCCCATGTGTAGCTACTGGGTTCATTACTGGTGGAATAAATACAAGCAGAAATACTCATTCTAAGAGAAAATAGGATGGTAGATAGATGACCTGCTGGCTGTGTAAGCCTGAACACCTGTTACCCAATTTTGATGCTGATATGTCTTGTTTAGTTAAAGCCCAGACGAGCAAGGACCGAAATGCTGGCCAAACTCTCCTCCTTCTTCTTCTTTATGGACAAAACCCTTAAACGAGACATCCTGTGTGTTCCAGAGACTTATTAGCCACTGATAATCTCATTCCAATTTCTCTCTGTATATGATAACGAGGACGGTCGTTTTTCTTACCTGTATGATTAACAAATTTCCTTTCAATTTAGTTACAGTATAAACCCAATCCGATTAAACTTCAAGCAGTATACATCCCGCTGACTGTCACCCCACCAATTCCAACTGGGCCACAATGGCCACAACATCGTGGCCATCCTGAACTTGGGGAAAATAACACATACTCCCTGTATGGTGCATATAATTAACCTAGCCATGCAATACTTTTTAAAAAGTACACTGGCTTGCTCAAGATGCATGCGATGTCCAGGAGACTGTCCTCACATTTTATCCATTCTTACTTGGTGAGAAAGGCTCTCCTAGATTTGCAACAACAGAATGGTCTGCCGCTACACCATTTAACCCGCGACATTTCAACTCGCTAGAATTCAGCATTGCACATACTAGAGCGTCTGTACAAGCACCGGAAAGCTGTGAATGATTTGTCATGCACTATACCACCTTGGCAGGGAGCATATTTTGTTTCGAAGTCAGGCAGTGGCAGCTCATCCGAGACGCCTGTCAGGTGCTGAAGCCCTTGGAAGAGGCTACAAAGTTTGTCAGCAGGGACAACTGCGACATAAATGATCTCTTCCCTTCATATTTATCTTATAAAAGATGCTGACGCTCATGCAGCAGGGGACGACAGTGGAAGAAGAACAGCTAATGCATCTTGCTGTGCGCCCTGTAGCTGTTGGGAACTCACAAGGAGTAACTCCCATGGAGGAGGAGGATGAGAAACCACCACTGGAAGAGGAGGAGTCGGTGGTGGACGAGCAGGAGGATGATGATGAAGAACTGGCTCCTCAAGTACGCTGGCCAGAAATGTTTTCCTCCCTCCAAAAGGGAGGCCAAATTACATTATCACCGGGAAACCTTGTATACCCAGCTTGCTGCATCTTTTAGCGAGCAGATGCCTGCCCCAGCATGTCTGAAAGGGAGGCCCCTCTCCACCCCCCGCAGTCACCCACCTCCCGCAGCAGAAGCCGCAGTAACAGCCGCAGTAACAGCAGCAGTGGCATCAGCAGCCAGTTCAGTTTCCTCAAAATGATTGAGCAGTTTTTTCATAAGACGTACCAGGCTGAGACAAATCAGAAAGCCGAAACCTCCCTCCTCAATGTCCATGTTCAGGCCTACTTACACTGTGACCTGTCTGCTGTCATGCCCTTTTCCCTGACCCCATGGATTTTGGGCAGGCAGACTGGAACAGGGGCTCAAACTGGCACAGTACACTCTTTGTCTTCTTTCTTGCCCAGCTTCCAATGTCATCTTGAGAGGGTTTTCAGCGCTGTGGTGACACCCAAACGAACCAAGTAGTTCTCCGCCAGTGTCCAAAACATCACTTTTGTCAAAATGATCTAAGCCTGGATTTGAGAGGATTTTCACACTCCTCCAGTTGAGGCCGATAAATAGAGATGGCCTTGCTGACTGTGCCCCATCTTGCCATTGTTGCTGTCTACCTACCGTACCTGCTTTGCTGCCTCCCATCATGTTCTATACAGCTGCTGCTGTTGTCTCCATCATGCCACTGTTGCTGCCTGCTTTCCATCATGTTCCGTACAGCTGCTGCCTCCATCATGCCACTGCTGCCATCATGCTGCTGCTTGCCTGCCAACATGTACCATATGGCTGCTGCTGCCACTGCCTCAGCTGCTACTTCTCGCTGCTAATTCCCTACTGCCACCAATATTAACGCTATGCAATCCACCACTGCTACCATTACTACTACTAACACCTATAGACAGCCGATCTACTGCCTTGTATGTTCTATGCTTATTCGGCTGCTACTACTATTGTGGCCATGTGGTAGTGTGGGTACTGCAAAAGCGAGGAGTTAAAGATATTTGGGCACCACCCAGTGCAGAGTCATAGCAGCCTGGGTCAGTTGGTGAGGAAAAGGAAAAGTAAACAACTGCAATTAGAAAAGACATCACTTGAGTTAAATGTACTGTATTCACTTAGGGCTCATGCACACAATTGTTGCTTGTTTTGTGGTCCGTAAATTGCAGATCCTCAAAACACAGATACCGGCCGTCTTAACCGAATGTCCGGGCCAAAATAGAACAGTCATATCCTTGTCTGTAATGCTGAAAAAGAATAGAACAAACGGATGTGGGCAGCACACAGTGGGCTGTCTGCATCTTTTCTGGCCCTATTGAAGTGAATAAATCCGCATCCGACACACAAAAAATGCATGTCGGATGTGGACCAAAAATACGTTTGTGTGCATGAGCCTTTATTGTGTATAGTCAGTGCAGACTGCCTGTTTAGAACAGGTATCTACATCATAAGATCACTGTATAATGAAAACACAATTTTTTGTATTGTATTTTCATTCCATAACAGACACTATGTAGTGGTAATATTAATAATGTGTAGTGGTATTACATGGTAACTGTATGACTGCATGTTTTGCTGATAAGAGCAAGACTTCAGGTTCGGATACTCTTTAAAGAGAGACTCTTAACTGAACTACAGCTACACTTCAAAGGAAGGTTTATAATATGATTTTATTAAATATAATAAGTAGTGTATACATATAGTGATATAATGTCCTTCTTTTGCACTTATTTATACGCAAAGGATAAAGAACATAATACACAATTATATCAACACTTCATCTGGAGTCCTGACTACATCCAGAATGAAGGTACATACATCACCAATTGAGTTATCATCATCTGACAGCGACATCAGCTGGGAAGCCCTTTCAGCGAAAGCAGTCAGAGTCTCGATCGGGAAAACACCGGTCCCTACACGAGGCGTCCCCCCCGTAGGATGAGCTTCCGACTTATTTCATGAAGGGTTACAGCTATATACCAATTAAACAAAGAGCTCCATTCCCTAGTGGAACATAGCCAGCACATGCGCTGTATAATTGTCACTGTGTACGTGTTGTTCATCTGCTCTCACAGCAGACCTTGGAGCGGCCAGTTCCCAGGTCCGCAGCGAGTCAGAATCTCAAAACAACCTTGAGAAAATATGTAGACAAAACCTTACTCCGTGCACCTGCATTCACAGGTCTTAAATCAACACTTTAACTGAACAGATACAAAATGGAATTCAAATGATCAGAAACTTTATGTTCACACTTTAATCCACCCTTGATCATTTGAAACCATTTTGGTCTTATATAAAGAGGGAATCAATTGGATACAACATATAGTTGTCAATAAACGAATGACAATGCAAATCATATATATACAATGGTTCCTTAGTTTCAAAGTAAATTCCATAAAGGTATCTACAACTTAAGTACGATAACCTATTCTACATAATCCATCAACCCTATTCATTTAAGAATACAACATGAAACCATTCTGGTACCACTGGGCTTCTAAAAAAAACAAAAACTCTATGTATGTTGGACTAACAAGAGTTTTTCATAAAATTCTTCTTTGCTTCTGATGTTCTTAAAGGCACAGTCTCTGGTGACTTTGGAATCCTCCTCTCATCAACTTTGTATTTTTCCTAGTTTTCTGTTACTCTTATAAAAACTCAGTCTTTGTAATTTTGTCTAGCACATTCTCTTATGCCCTCATTTCTCCATGCTGTGTAATCACAATCCTAAGTGCAGTTTTTAGAGCCTCTTTTAAGTGATTGTAGAACAGTTCATAACCTTGTCTGTGGGAGGAGCTGTGACACTGAGAGCTACTCCCCTCACTGGTCTGTAAGTTGTACAAAGTCATCAGCCCTTCTGGTTAGTTGGTGTACTGCAGGAAGTCTTGCACAGACGATGACCTTTGCGGGTAGCTCGAACAGCAAGGCCTTTTTCAGGATGGCAGACCAGTGGTTAAAGTTTTTTTTTTTTTGTTGGGTGGCAGACAGGCCACCAAAAGCTTTATTTTACCACACCTGGTGTGGTTAACTTGGGCAGCACCTGGGCACTGCTGAGGTTGTCAGTCCTGGCTCTGTTAAATAGCTGATGCATCCTGCACTTAGGAAAGATAGAATTGAAAACAAACGTGAACAGTTGCATATATGTATTCTAAAGGAAATAACTCAAAATATAGTCAGTTCCGTATAACTCAGTTCATGGGTTTTTTACTCAGTCCAAAATAACTCTATGACAAAGTCTATGACAATTTAAGTCGTAGATGGGGTGGAGTAAGTTTTAGAAGTTCCTTGTGCGTCATTTACTTCACACCACCCCTGCGTCAAATAGATTCAACAAAACAAACAAATGTCTCATTATGACTTATGTCGGTCCAACACTGCTTTTAAATAACATTGCCCAATGGAACCATAGAGGTCATGTGTCTAAACTCTGTATCGTATCTAGTTAGCTGTATATTAAGCTGAACTCAATAAAATAATCAAAAATGCTAAACAAACTGATATATTTAGCAATTTACACGTCATGGTGGTCTTCATCTTCATTTTTAACACATTAAATAAATAATGGCAATCAATATTTTGTCAATGGTCCTGGATGGCCTTTGTCTCATGATAACAATGTACTTCCTGTTAGTTAGCACCTTGTTGTGTAAAAGAAAGGTATCTATTTTGATATCTCTTCATTTGATGAAATCATCAAATTGCAATATCAATAGAGTTGATCGAATCCTAAAATATTCGGGGATTCGGAATTTGGCCCGAATTTTCCGCGGGATTCGTGGGTTCGAGCCGAATCACGAATCCCATTAAAGTCTATGGGAGACCCAAATATTTTTGCAGGGGCCAAAGGTTCTGCACAGTCAAGTTTGCCCCAACATGTGAAAACCTCAGAAAAAGATGGAAACACCTTGGAAATGGATAGGAAACACCAGGGGCAGCATGTAGGGATGCCTCTGAGGGTCCCTAATTGCACCATTTTTTCTAAATCTGGCCAATAGTCTGGTGATGACCCCAAGGCAATTTTCAGGGACACGGTAATGGTGACCCACTTAAAAATGCTGCCTGACAACCTGGCGGTGAACCCCTGATTGTCTGTCTTTCAATAAGATTGCAGTGTAAAGCATGGTGGTGAGCCTCAGTATGACTTTTTGGATGGAGATTGCATGTGGTCACGTACTCCCTGGAACCCCATAGTCACCCCTTCTCTGATGTGCTACCCCAGAACATTCTCTGCCCCAATTCGCAAGACCTTTTGCAGTCTCAGTGTGCTGACAGTGGGGATTTACCAGTGTTGTCTGAGGAGGTGGTGGACAATGGCGAGACACAGGTGTCGGGGGGTGAGGTAGTTGAAAGTGAAGCAAGTTACAGTGGGGACTCCTTGGGGGGACTTTCTCATGATGGGACAGATTCAACTTGGGTGGATCAGGCACAGGAACAGATCAATTTTTTTTTTTTTGTGTTTATTTAACTTTTATTTAGCACAAATAACCACAGAGATATTTATTCGTTCTCTTCGCTGCGCAGTCTGGCGTTGGGGTTCGTCACTTTGATGGCGAGCTGTGCCGCTCTCTCCACAATGGTCTTTCGGTTCTTTGAGGAGATGTTGTGGGCGATTTCTGCACAGAAGGACTTGTTGCTCATCAACAGAACCTCGAGCTCCTTGACATTGTGGACCAGGAATTTGCGGAACCCTGTGGGCAGCATGTGTTTGGTCTTCTTGTTGCTACCATACCCAATGTTGGGCATCAGGATCTGCCCCTTGAACCTCCTGAGGGCTCTGTTGTCAATACCTCTGGGTTTACGCCAGTTACGCTTAATCTTTACATAACGGTCTGATTGGTGGCGGATGAACTTCTTCGTCCGCTTCTTGACGATCCTGGGCTTAATGAGGGGCCGGAGAGCCGCCATGACACCGGTTCGGAGCGTCCGCCTTCTCCGCAGACAGCCCGAGGAAGAGAGCGGAACAGATCAATTTTAAGTGTGAGGCAACATCAGCACCACAACCGCTTAGGAGAGGCAGTGGGCATTGTGTTTAGAAAGGCTGATGGGCTTCCGTCAGCACTGTGTGTATAGAACCCCATGGCCTTTCATTAAAAATTTGGTTACAAAGCCGCATGACTCCTGAAAAATTGTTTTTAGAAAGCCGGATGACTTTCCTGAAAAATTGTTAGTAGAAAGACGGATGACTTTCCTGAAAAATTGTTAGTAGGAAGCCGGATGACTTTCCTGAAAATTGTTGCATATGCAACTCAGATGAAGAGGAGGAGGAGGAGGAAAGCAAGCAATTTAGGAGGTAGCCTGAGGTGGGGATGAGAACTGGGGGGATATCCATGACCTGTTCATCTTGATGAACGTGAGGATGTCGGCGTTGTCGGTGGACAGGCGCGTCCGTTTGTCCGTAATGATACCCCCGGCGGCACTAAAAACCCTTTCAGACAGTACACTTGCAGCAGGGCAGGCAAGCACCTCAAGAGCGTACTGCGCAAGTTCTGGCCACCTGTCCAGCTTGGCCAGCCAGTAATTATATGGCGTGGAGTTATCGGTCAGGACGTTGGTCTGGTCTGCGACATACTCCCTCACCATCTTGCGTTACTTTTCCGCCCTGCTCTGCCTGCCCTGTGGCTGTGTCGTACTGTCTTGCTGGGGTTTAAGAAACTTGGCAAAAGCATGGAATAGTGTACCCCTGCCCTTGGCGCCTACACTGACTTTCCCCCTCCTCTCCTCTCCAACTTCAGCCACTGCAGTCCGCCCCCTGTTGCTCGACTGGTCTGGAAAGGCCTGTAGCAGTTTCTGAACCAGGGCCTTGTGGTAGAAAGTGACTCGGGTGCTCCTTTCCTCCACGGGTATAAGTTGGGCAAAGTTGTCCTTGTAGCGTGGGTCAAGGAGGGTGTACACCCAATAGTCATTGGTGGACAGTATCCTCTTGACCCGGGGATCACGACAAAGACAGCCAAGCATAAAGTCTGCCATGTGCCCTACTGTGCCAACACGCAAGCCTTTAGCCTCCTCACTTAGCGGACTCTCCATCTCCTCCCCCCCCCTTCCTCCGACCCCAATTCATCCTCCTCAGCCCATACCCGCTCAACAGGTAGCATGGTATCACCCCCTGATGCATGGTGCCCAAGAGTTTCTTCCTCCTCCTCAGCCTCCTCCTCAGTTTCGCGCTGCGAAACTGACAACAGGGTGCTCTCAATGTCACTGTCTTCCCCCACCTCCTGTGACACTGCTGAATCCTCAGATATTAGGTTCCTCAAGGAGTTCTGGATGAGGCACAACAGAGGGATGGTGACACTGATGATGTGTGCATCACCACTGACCATCTCTGTTGCCTCCTCAAAGGGACCTAAGACCTGGCAGATGCCAGCCATCCACGTCCACTCCTCAGCATAGACTTGAGGAAGCTGACTGGCCTGACTACCACCTCGGGGGATCAGCTGGCAGTCTACAACTGCCCTGCGTTGTTGGTACACCCTGGCTAGCATGTGTAACGTCGAATTCCAACGCGTGGGAACGTCACACAGCAGCCGGTGAACAGGGAGTTGTAGCCACCCTTGCACAGTCCTGAGGGTCGCGGGATCGGTGGTGGACTTGCGAAAATGGGCGCATATGTGCCGCACCTTGGTGAGCAACTCACTCAACTGGGGGTAGGTCTTGAGGAACCGCTGGACCACCAAGTTGAGCACGTGGGCCATGCATGGCACGTGAGTCAGCCCACCAAGATGCAGAGCCGCCACCAGGTTACGCCCATTATCGCAGACCACCATTCCTGGCTGAAGGTTCAGCGGCGCCAGCCACACATTGGTCTGCCCCCTGATGCCCTGTAAGAGCTCTTCAGCCTTGTGCCTCTTATCCCCCAGGCTCAGCAGTTTCAGGACTGCCTGCTGCCGCTTCCCTACCACAGTGCTAAAACTGCTGGCCATCGAGGAAATGAGACTTGACGATTGGGGCATCACTGCCACTTTGGAGGAGGAGGAGGTGGAGGCATAATGTGCCGGAGACACACAGACGGAACTATGTCCCGCAATTCGTGGCTGCACATCGGGCAAAATAGTGTAGGCTGGGGACAGAGTAACTGGGGGCTGCCGCCTCCATAAGGTTGCGGAAGGATTCTGTCTCCACAAGCCTATATGGCAACATTTCCAAACTAATCAGCTTGGCGATGTGCACATTTAGAGCTTGCGCATGGGGGTGGGTGGCTGCGTACTTGCGTTTGCGTTCAAATGTCTGCGGTAGAGACAGTTGAACGCCGCACTGGGACACATGAGTGGAGGAGAGGAAAGGAGATGGAGCTGGAGGGGTCCTTTCGGGGCTGGAGGCTGCAACGTCCTGGCTTGGACGAGACACAGTTGCTGGACTAACTGTGTCAACGTCACCAGCTGACAGAAGTGCAAACCATTTGGTGGGATGTTTTCTCTCCAAATGTTTGCGCAGGCTACTAGTGGTCAGGTTGTTGCGTTTTGAACCCCTGCTCATTGACGTGTGGCACAGCTTGCACGCTGCCAAACGAGGATCGGCCTCATCATCCTTAAAGTACTCCCAAACTAAGGAGTGGCGCATAGTACGGGCTGGAGCGTGACCTCTAGAAGCACTTGGGGAAGTAGTGACTCGGCCCTGGCTTCTCCCTCGTCGCAGCCCTCTGGCTCTCTCAACAGCTTGTGGTGCTGATGTCGTCTCATAGTCTGAACCACTGCCTCCAGTTGCCTCATCCACCCAAGTAGGATCTGTCCCCTCATCATCCCCCAGGTCTTCCTCAGACTCCACAGTGACGTCCCTGACAACTACCTCCGACAACAGTGTCTCGTTGTCATCTTCCACCAGCTCCTCAGACGCCACTGCTAACTCCCCACTCTCATAACCCGGAGACAGCAAAAGGTCCTGAGAATCAGGGCATAGCAGCTCGTCCACTGGCATATCAGGGAAGTGGTGGCTGAAGAGTTCCATGGATAAATTTTGTCCGTGGGACATACCCCTAGAGGGTTCTGGCTGGGGAGAAGGAGGGCGAGTTGGAGGACAGACACCCTGGCTCAGAGAAGTCGACTGGCTGGATGAGGGGGCAGACGAAACGTGGCTGGACGTGCTCTCTGCAATCCACTGAACCACCTCCTGTTGTTGTTTGGGGTCTGTCAGAGTTGTAGGACGCTTCCCTACCAACTTCTGGAGTTGACCAGGCACCCTGACCTTACGTGTTTCCACTGTACCCACAGCAGCCGGCACTGTGTCACCACGCACACCACGGTCATCACCGCTGACCACAGCACCACCACGATTCCCACCTCTCCCTCCACGACCACCTCTTCCACCTCTCCCAGCTCTTCCCCCTCTCCCCCTGACCCTGGGGTTCTCCATGTGCACAGTAGCAGTATTATATTATTATAATTGTAAAGATTCAATACGGTATCTACAGACTGTGAGGTATATAGTAGGCTGATGAAATTTTTTTCCCAACTCACTGCACCGTGTATTACAGATCAGTGAAATTCAACGGACAATATAGATACGCAGGTAAAATTATTTTTCACACCTATCCCAAAAAAAAAAATTTACGCAGTTTGTGCAAATAAAACTGGAATCTACAGATCAATACGGGATCTATAGACTGTGAGGTATATAGCAGGCTGATTAAATTTTTTTCCCAACTCACTGCACCGTGTATTACAGATCAGTGAAATTCAACGGACAATATAGATACGCAGGTAATATTATTTTTCACACGTATCCCAAAAAAAAAATTACGCAGTTTGCGCAAATAAAACTGGAATCTACAGATCAATACGGTATCTATAGACTGTGAGGTATATAGCAGGCTGATGAATTTTTTTTCCCAACTCACTGCACCGTGTATTACAGATCAGTGAAATTCCACGGACAATATAGATACGCAGGTAAAATTATTTTTCACACCTATCCAAAAAAAAAATTTACGCAGTTTGCGCAAATAAAACTGGAATCTACAGATCAATACGGTATCTATAGACTGTGAGGTATATAGCAGGCTGATGAATTTTTTTTCCCAACTCACTGCACCGTGTATTACAGATCAGTGAAATTCAATGGACAATATAGATACGCAGGTAATATTATTTTTCACACCTATCCAAAAAAAAAAATGTACGCAGTTTGCGCAAATAAAACTGGAATCTACAGATCAATATGGTATCTATAGACTGTGAGCTATATAGCAGGCTGATGAAATTTTTTTTCCCAACTCACTGCACCGTGTATTACAGATCAGTGAAATTCCACGGACAATATAGATACGCAGGTAAAATTATTTTTCACACCTATCCCAAAAAAAATGTACTCAGTTTGCGCAAATAAAACTGGAATCTACAGATCAATACGGTATCTATAGACTGTGAGGTATATAGCAGGCTGATGAAATTTTTTTTCCCAACTCACTGCACCGTGTATTACAGATCAGTGAAATTCAACGGACAATATAGATACGCAGGTAATATTATTTTTCACACCTATCCCAAAAAAAAATTTACGCAGTTTGCGCAAATAAAATTGGAATCTACAGATCAATATGGTATCTATAGACTGTGAGGTATATAGCAGGCTGATGAAATTTTTTTCCCAACTCACTGCACCGTGTATAACAGAGCAGTAAAATTCAACGGACAATATAGATAGATATGCAGGTAAAATTATTTTCAGACCTACCCAAAAAAAAAAATGTACGCAGTTTGCGCAAATAAAACTAGAATCTACAGATCAATACGGTATCTATAGACTGTGAGGTATATAGCAGGCTGATGAAATGTATACCCTAGTCACTGCACAGTCATGCACAGGAATATATCTGTTTACAGATGTATAGTTTGAGCTATATGGCTGGACAAGGTGTACCAGGCACAGCTCTGCACAGAATACAGGCTTACAGCATATACTGAATTTTTCTCACAGAATCAGTTTTTAAAAGACTGTTGGGGCTTCCTATCCTGCACAGAATATAGGCTTACAGCATATACTGTATAGTTTTCTTCACAGAATCAATTAGTCTTTAAAAAGACTGTTGGGGCTTCCTATCCTACACAGTCTACAGGCTTACAGTATATACTGTATACTGTTCTTCAGAGTATAGTCTTTAAAAGGACTGTCGGGGCTTCCTAACTTAACTCCTAACTACTACACTAGCACACACTACACTAGCTAACACTGTCTGTCTCTTCTCCTTCCCAAAGCACAATGAGGCTGATGCTGCAGGTCCTTACCTTATGTAAATTTAGGTCACATGTCACTGCAGCCAATCACTGCTGGGGAGGTATAGGGGCTGTTACATCACAGCAGGCGTTCCCATAGGCTTCCCTTTGATGCTGATTGGCTGAAAAAACCAGGCATTTCAAACTTGCAGTGACGCACGAATAATCACGAGTCCACGCTGCCTCGGGATGCCGAGCCAAGCCAAGCCGAAGCGGGCAGTATTCGTGCGAATCACGAATATTGCCGCTTCGATTCGCTCATCACTAAATATCAACCATTAATATCAACTTAATCTTATGCCTTTTGATTGTTGATAAAAAAAACCTTAAAACTTTTAATATCACATTTATTCAAAAATGTACCTAATGCTAATACCCAGTGTTGTATTTTAGTTTACCCTGCACTTAATACACTTTGATATTTTGTTTGCAAATGTACTCAGCTTTCTACATGTTACATCATTAATTTAAAGCTTTTTCCTCACAAAATGTAGTCCAAAAGATCAGAAACTACATGTTCACACTTTATAATCCACCCTTGATCATTTGGAATACATTGAGTGACTCAAGGGTATCTTTTCTGGAGTCTTTTGGTCTAAAAAGAGTTTGAATGAACAAAAAAAAACATCATCACATTTTTTTATACGCCCTGACATACACAAGTAAACACATGTAGTAAAAAAAAAAAAAAAATGTATTTCTTTACAGGGGGAGCTTGTAGTTAGGGGAGGAGAATACGGGGTTGTCTTTGTGTCCTTGTATTGTCCACCTTTTCTCCTCCCTCCCCTCTATGTCATCTAAGTCCACCCCTCCGGGCTGGGCTGTTTGATCCTCCCTCCACCAGTCATTGTCTCCTTAATACTGCATGAGGTTAGATCCCTGGTGTTAATTGAACAATCAACTTATAACACATAACCATACAAACATGAAAACAAACAAGACTGACAGTACAGATAACACATGTAGGTCCCACGGGAACATTTCAACACACAAACATATCTGAGTTCCAAACACTAAAAATCTCCCAAATAAAAATGTTCCCAATGCGCATTACAAAAAAAAAAAAAAAAAAAAAACAACATCTCAAGTGCCTTCACATTTTCATTTCTTGCTACAGCCTCATATATTCATATATCACACACAGTTCATGGCCACATGGAAAACTTCACACACAACTTCAATACATCTATCTCACTGTCTGGTCAATCACAATCCTTGGAAGGCATCATCAGACACTTCACAGCACTCTGTGCCTCTTATCTCACGCAGGTAGGCAGCCCCCGCTGTCTGCCTTCATACAAGTATCCAGTTATCCTATAACTCATATACAGATATTCATAACCACACTCAGAATTGGACGAGAGAGAGAAACATATTGTAAACTCAATTGCCCGTTTCTTGGCAAACAATGCACAGTCTTCATATCTTCTCTCCTACAAACAGAAAGTAACACAAACAGATGCAAATCCAATTATTCAAGAAAAAACATAAGTGCATATAACAGAATAACACAATCAATATGATGCCACGTGGACTTAATCATTAAATAAAGGATATCCCATATAATATACAACTATTAGTCACTAAAACCACCTAGTAAATTATAAATACCATGGAAAACATACATAACAGTTTCCCCTTTTTTTTTTTCACGTTCCACACATTCTTTCTGAAAAATAATAGAGCAAATTGTGAAATATGAAACAAAACAAAAAAAATTAATTATCTCCACTCCCTTCTTCTACTCCGCAAGCTGTATGAAACCAAAGAAAGAAAATTAACAATGCAACATTTCAAGTCTTTGTTTAATCGCTTACATAATTCATTTAAGAATATTCCTTGTCCCCTATCAACATACTTCCATCCAGTTAACCCTCCATTGTCTTTCTCAGGGCAAACACTTCTTTCCCTTTTCCAACTGTCACTTTCTACATACAATTTACAACATCTACTGGATCTGATCCTTGCAATGTTGACAGCCAATTTCCACACAATCCAGTCCAATAGGACCACTTGGTGACTATAATGTAGTAGGGAGCTTTCTCCCATCCTGAAACAACTGCTGACACAAAGAAACACATCTTTTTCTAATATAAGGACATCATTTCCACTAAATGTACACTTTTTCCGGATTATTGGACTTGCCCCTTTAAATTCCGGATTATCAGAATTTTATCAAAAATCAGCTGTATGTCTCTCTAAGTATCCTGCCGACTATGCCACTAATGTTTTGCTGATAAGAGCAAGACTTCAGGTTCGGATACTCTTTAAAGAGTATCCGAACCTCAAGTCTTGCTCTTATCAGCAAAACACTGCAATAGACAGCTTTATTTAAATTTAAATAATTTGGGGGCAGCAAATCTATGCATACAGGTTCCAACTTCCATAGAAGTGATAAAGGTTAACTTTTTAGCCACTGAAGAAGGAACAAGCTATTTCCGAAACGCATTTGGAAACAGTTTAACTGCTTTATATGTGAACATTGTATCTAAATCGTATCAATAACATTATATGAGCAAATGTCGCCAAACAGCTGAGATTGCATCTAGCAGGAGTGCTTGAACAGCTAAAGCTACTTTCACATTAGCGTTTTTACACTTCCGTTACAATAATACAACCGCATGCATCCGTCATTAACGGATCCGGTTGTATTATGTCTTATATAGCCATGAACACCATTGAAAGTAAAACAGTTTTCTATTGTGTCAGAGAAAACAGATTTGTCCTTATTGACTTACATTATGTGTCAGGGCGGATCCATCTTGCTCGTTATTAACGCTTGCAGCACTATTCTGTCCGCGATGGGAGCGCAACCAAATGGAATGGAATGCATTTTGAAGCATTCCGTTTCGTTCAGTTTAGTTTTTTGTCCCCATTGACAATGAATGGGGGATTTGATATATTAAGTCATACATTAACTACAATCAATTGAGCTAGTCCTATGTTGTATATGAGTATATATACGTCCTATCTGCATGGTGCATTGACAATTTGGAGGTATATATACAGACTGTGATCATGAAGGGGTTAACTGGCTGTACCACTCTGTTAGTAAAATAATAGATTGTACAATTTAGATAACAGTATTGCTATATTGTTCTCTTGATAGGCCTAGATAAAGATGACCACAGAAGAGCATTGTACTTATCAGTGTAATCTATGATTCTTTAATTGAGTCACTCATCCCCTTCCCTCTCTGGCTGCAGTGAATGGCAAAGTCTAGGGAGGCTGTTGCAGTGCTAAAAGTCGAAACAAGGGAGGAATTTAAGAACCACGACAGGAAATAAAATACATGGAGTGGCTTAAAAAAATTCACCAAAAAGAAAAAGGTACTAGAACCAAAATACCACAATAAAACAGCCATCTGTGTTGGAATTTCATGTTAAAAGATAATATGGCCACAATAAAGACATATAAAAGACAAAGAGGGTGAGCTTGCATGCAGAATACAAGCATATAGTGAAAATGGCCAGTCAGCAATATATTACAGGCAAGTGACCAGTTATCTTAGTACAAAAATTTAAATCTCTTACATCACCAGTACTACAGCAAGGCTCACCCACCATACCCAATTCGCTTTTTGTCAACGGCTTTCGTCAAAGGTCTACCACAGCTATGATCCTATGGATCCCTGCCTGTAGCTTCTAAATATATATATATATATATATATATATATATATATATATATATATATATAGTAAATATATATATATATATAGTAAATATACTGTATATATAGTGGCTCACCTCTCTAGAGGGTCAATGGATGTGAGGTGCTCTCGGCCACGATTTACCCAGAAAATCATTTAAAATAGGACACTAAGTGAAGAAAGAAATGGGTGGGCACTCTCGGATTTGGTTGGAGAAAGTTTATGTTGAAGTGGTGAGGAAAGAGATGATGGGAAGTATGGAACCAACAGTAAGGTCAATATGTGGTCCAAATGACTAGTATAAAATCAGTAATAGAAATTGATATATCACCTAAGTAAGTATGTAATGGAGGTTTTATTCTCCCTCATATATAGCAAATAACCGTTACTTCCCAATATTGTAGCTATACTGTACTTATAATGAACTCCGTCTGAGTTGAATCTTAAATATTTATTTCAATAGCCGAACAAATAAAACAAAGTAAACTTGAGTACCAACATTTTCAAAAAAAGGACATCAACATAAAGGTATAAAACCTAGATAAGACATGTCTTAAAACGCCTTGTAACAATATGAACTACTAAAAAGCAGGGCCGTATTAGCAACTAGGCACCGGGGGCACGGTGCCTAGGGCAGCGGGTTGCGGGTGGCAGCACCCCGCCGGGAGAATCTATAAGGATTGTGGAAGAAAAAAAAAATTCAAAAACCATCATGAAATTTTTTTTTTCCCACGTGGGGGGGGGGGGGGATTTCTGTCGGGTGGCGCGGGCAGGGCCGCTTCTGCCATGAGGCATGTGGCAGTTTTATGTAATTCTGAGGGGCGGCATCCACACAGCATTTAAACACTGCTGGTGGATGCGCTGCGCTCCCCATCAGCTTCTTGTGCCCCCCTCAGACCTCAGATCAGCCCACCCAGCCACTTAAAAAAAAACATACTTACCTGTCCTGTGCTGCCGCTGCCCTCAGGTTCCGCACTCCACTGTCTTCCCTTCCGGCGCGCACTATGACCTGACGCAGCGTGGCTGGGTGGGCAGGTCTGAGGGGGGCACAAGGCACAAGACGCTGATCTGAGGTCTGATGGGGGCACAAGACGCTGATCTGAGGTCTGATGGGGGCACAACACGCTGATCTGAGGTCTGATGGGGGCACAAGACGCTGATCTGAGGTCTGATGGGGGAACATTGTGTTGATCTGAGGTCTGATGGGGGCACAAGACGCTGATCTGAGGTCTGATGGGGGCACAAGACGCTGATCTGAGGTCTGATGGGGGCACAATGTGTTGATCTGAGGTCTGATGGGGGCACAATGTGTTGATCTGAGGTCTGATGGGGGCACAAGACGCTGATCTGAGGTCTGATGGGGGCACAAGACGCTGATCTGAGGTCTGATGGGGGCAAGGGAAGGGGGCGCCATTTCATTTTTCGCCTCAGGCAGCAGAAAAGCTAGAAGCGGCCCTGGGCGTGGGGTGCGCACAGTTATTTCAATAAACCCTTACCCTGCTGTGGCCGCCCGTCCCCATGCCCCATGCAGCTCTCCGGCGCTTCCTCCTGGGCTGGCTGTGTGATACCGCGAGACCCGGAGTTGGGTCACAAGTCTCGCGGGATCACACTGCTTCAGGAGAAGAAGGCGTGCGCTGAAGTCCAGAGCGAACAGGTAAGTATTTTTTTGTGTGTGTTTGTGGCTGTGCACATCTGGGGGGGCACCTGTCAGGCTGGCAAATGGGACAGGTCTTATGGGGGAAAAGCGGGCTGATCTGAGGTCTGATGGGGGCTGGGGCACAAAAGGCTGATGTGATCTCTGATGGGGCACAATGTTCTGATCTGAGGTCTGATGGGGCACAACGGGCTGATGGGGTACAATAGGCTGATCTGAGGTCTGATGTGGGCACAAAAGGCTGATCTGAGGTCTGATGGGGCTGGGGCACAAAAGGCTGATGGGGGCACAATGGGCTGATCTAAGGTCTGATGGTGGCACAGTGGGCTGATCTGAGGTCTGATGGGGGCACAGTGGGCTGATCTGAGGTCTGATGGGGGCACAGTGGGCTGTTCTGAGGTCTGATGGGGGCACAAGAGGCTGATTTGAGGTCTGATGGGAGGCACAATGGGCTGATCTGAGGTCTGATGGTGGCACAGTGGGCTGATCTGAGGTCTGATGGAGGCACAGTGGGCTAATCTGTGGTCTGATGGGGGCACAGTGGGTTGTTCTGAGGTCTGATGGGGGCACAAGAGGCTGATTTGAGGTCTGATGGGAGGCACAATGGGCTGATCTGAGGTCTGATGGGGGCACAATAGGCTGATCTTAGGTCTGATGGTGGCACAGTGGTCTGATATGAGGTCTGATTGGGGTACAGCGGGCTGATCTGAGGTCTGATCGGGGTACAGTGGGTGGATCTGAGGTCTGTTGGGGGCACATTCTAATGATCTAAGGTCTGATGGGGCAAATTCTGCTGATCTGAGGTCTGATGGGGGCACATTCTACTGATCTGAGGTCTGATGGGGGCACAATACGCTGATCTGAGGTCTGGTGGGTGCATAGTTGGTATGTGGTATGTTTATCATGACTCCTTTAGTTGCATTAAGTTTGCTGGCAAGCTCTAGATACGGTACATTGCTGCAATAGCTATGTAGAAATATAGTAAATACATGCAGGCACAATAGCCTCCATTGTCAGTCTATAGGGCCGACCCCTGTGACTGGACGACTAAAGTGCATAGGGTCAGGTTTTGCTGGGGGGTGGTGGCGTGGCTGAAATTTGGGGGCGTGGGGGAATGGGTCGCGTTGGGGGGGGGGGCGTCATCACAGAGAGTGCCTAGGGCAGCATGAACCCTAAATACGGCCCTGCTAAAAAGGTAAAAAATAGATAATAAAAAGTAAAATTGAAGAGAGAAAATAGGAATTATTCCACTTTTTCATCAATTCTCAACTTGGCCAAGTGAGTTTGCTTTCGGTAAATATATACCCCTTAATCGGGGCGATTATTACTCCTTTAGTCAGGAAGGTTGTGACTCCTTTTGTGGCTCCATTGTCTATATATATACAATGCCTTGCGAAAGTATTCGGCCCCCTGGAACTTTTCAACCTTTTGCCACATTTCAGGCTTCAAACAAAAAGATATAACATTTTAAATTTTTGGTGAAGAATCAACAACAAGTGGGTCACAATTGTGAAGTGGAACGAAATTTATTGGATCATTTAAACTTTTCTTGTAATAATAAAACTGAAAAGTGGGGCGTGCAAAATTATTCGGCCCCCTTGCATTAATACTTTGTTGCGCCACCTTTTGCTGCGATTACAGCTGCAAGTCGCTTGGGGTATGTCTCTATCAGTTTTGCACATCTAGAGACTGAATTTCTTTCCCATTCTTCCTTGCAAAACAGCTCGAGCTCTTTGAGGTTGGATGGAGAGCGTTTGTGAACAGCAGTTTTCAGCTCTTTCCACATATTCTCAATTGGATTCAGGTCTGGACTTTAACTTGGGCATTCTAAGACCCGGATATGTTTATTTTTGAACCATTCCATTGTAGATTTTGCTTTATGTTTGAGATCATTGTCTTGTTGGAAGATAAATCTCCGTCCTAGTCTCAGGTCTTTTGCAGACTTCAACAGGTTTTCATCCAGAATGGTCCTGTATTTGGCTCCATCCATCTTCCCATCAATTTTAACCATCTTCCCTGTCCCTGCTGATGAAAAGCAGGCCCAAACCATGATGCTGCCACCACCATGTTTGACAGTGGGGATGGTGTGTTCAGGGTGATGAGCTGTGTTGCTTTTACGCCAAACATTGTTTCCAAAAATTTCGATTTTGGTTTCATCTGACCAGAGCACCTTCTTCCACATGTTTGGTGTGTCTCCCAGGTGGCTTGTGGCAAACTGTAAATGAGACTTTTTATGGATATCTTTGAGAAATGGTTTTCTTCTTGCCACTCTTCCATAAAGGCCAGATTTGTAAAGTGTTCGACTGATTGTTGTCCTATTGACAGACTCTCCCACCTCAGCTGTAGATCTCTGCAGTTCATCAAGAGTGATCATGGGCCTCTTGGCTGCATCTCTGATCAGTCTTCTCCTTGTTTGAGATGAAAGTTTAGAGGGACGGCCGGGTCTTGGTAGATTTGCAGTGGTCTGATACTCCTTCCATTTCAATATGATTGCTTGCACAGTGCTCCTTGGGATGTTTAAAGCTTGGGAAATCTTTTGGTATCCAAATCCGGCTTTAAACTTCTCCACAACAGTATCACGGACCTGCCTGGTGTGTTCCTTGGTCTTCATGATGCTCTCTGTGCTTTAAACAGAACCCTGAGACTATCACAGAGCAGGTGCATTTACCGTATTTTTCGCTTTATAAGACGCACTTTTTTTCCCCCAAAAGTGGGGGGAAAATGGCAGTGCGTCTTATAAAGCGAATGGTGCCATTTTACATGGCTGAAACTGACACATCGCTGGCCGCTATGCTGCACAGCGCGGCCTGCGATGTATCAGTTACAGCACTATCACGCGGGAGGAGGGGCTGGAGGCCGGCAACTGATGATGTACTCGCCGCGGGGCCCGGTGCAAGTCACTGTACTTCATTACACCGGGCCCCGCTCACAGCATTCTTTACATGTAAAGTGTAGTTATTTACCATAATCCTCAAGCAGTGGCTCTGCTGTGTTAATCTACGGTAATCGTCTGTAGTAGTACTCACAAAGCAGCGGGGAGGCCGGCCGGCAGCATAACGTCACTCCTCGGTCATGCTCCTCCCACTTCATAATGAAGTGGGAGGAGCGTAACTAAGTAAATGACGTTACGCTGCCGGCCTCCCTGCTGCTTTGTGAGTACTACTACAGACGATTACCGTAGTTTAACACAGCAGAGCCACTGCTTGAGGATTAAATAACTACACTTTACATGTAAAGAATGCTGTGAGCAGGGCCCGGTATAATGGGGTCACAATTTACACAGGGCCATGAGGGGACACACATAGGGCCATGAGGGGATCAGCACAACATGCTGTGTGTGTATAATCAACAGATCCCCCATTAAAAGTGTCATCCACAAATCCCCCCATAGCAGTGTATCATCCACAGATCCCCCCATAGCAGTGTATCATCCACAGATCCCCCCATAGCAGTGTATCATCCACAGATCCCCCCATAGCAGTGTATCATCCACAGATCCCCCCATAGCAGTGTATCATCCACAGATCCCCCCATAGCAGTGTATCATCCACAGATCCCCCCATAGCAGTGTATCATCCACAGATCCCCCATAGCAGTGTATCATCCACAGATCCCCACCATAGCAGTGTATCATCCACAGATCCCCCCCATAGCAGTGTATCATCCACAGATCCCCCCCCATAGCAGTGTATCATCCAGATCCCCCCCCATAGCAGTGTATCATCCACAGATCCCCCCCATAGCAGTGTATCATCCACAGATCCCCCATAACAGTGCGTCATCCACAGATCTCCCTATATCCGTGCGTGATCCACAGATCCCCCATAACAATGCGCCATCCACAGATCTCCCCATATCAGTATGTGATCCACAGATTTCCCCATAACAGTGACATCCACAGATCCCCCACAACAATGCATCAGCCACAGATCCCCCCCATAACAGTGTCATCCTCAGGCCACCATTAGTCCAAAACCCATCAAAAGCACACCTTTTGGTTCAAAATATTTTTTTCTTATTTTCCACCTCAAAAACCTAGGTGCGTCTTATCATCAGGTGCGTCTTATAAAGCGAAAAATACGGTATATGGAGACTTGATGACACACAGGTGGATTCTATTTATCTTCATCAGTCATTTAGGACAACATTGGATTCAGAGATCCTCAATGAACTTCTGGAGTGAGTTTTCTGAACTGAAAGTAAATGGGCCGAATAATTTTGCACGCCCCACTTTTCAGTTTTATTATTACAAAAAAAGTTTAAATGATCCAATAAATTTCATTCTACTTCACAATTGTGACCCACTTGTTGATTCTTCACCAAAAGTTTAAAATGTTATATCTTTTTATTTGAACCCTGAAATGTCGCAAAAGGTTGAAAAGTTCCAGGGGGCCGAATACTTTCACAAGGCACTATAGTAACACACTTGCAGTGTTAATTTATCATATATAGTCTATAGTCCTCTTTTTATAAAGTCTTGATAGTATATCTCGTTCAGTCACAGGGAGAAATAAGTGGCTTGATTTTCTAATGCGCTTATGTACAATCTTTATATGTATTCCTTTGCTGGTGCTGTTAATATAGCTCAATATATATCCCAATATGTGGGTTTATCGATCATATAATCCTTAGTACATTACCACTCCGGATGCAGCGTATTGGGGATCCTGGAGGCGCAGCTTGCAGTCTCTTCACGCGATTCTATCTGGCAGCACGAAGTTCCTCTGTGCACTTGCTTTTCAGCATGCGGGCAGCCTACCACGTGGGTACCTGCTTTTTCAATGGGGAGAAGTGCCGCTCTCTGTATTGGTAGCATTTCTGTTGTATCGCTCTAATGTAACCCACTGGAGATGGTGTATTCCAACATTCAGGGGGCAAGTATAAATTGTAGTATGGCGCTTCAGAGGAATTGCTGTATCTTCATTTGTAGAGATGTCTCAATATAAAATTAAAAATAATTTACACGGACATTGCAAAAGGTAAATTATGTCCATAGAGTCATATGTGATACATTCTTCTATCTTGTGAATATGTGTATTGGTGGTCGATCTAACTTCAGTGGTCTTCCTGGAAAATTTAGTGATTTGGCAGGTAGCCACGTGGGACGCTGTCCGCACGCTGAAAAGCGCGCGCACAGAGGAACTTCGTGCTGCCAGATAGAATCGCGCAGAGAGACTGCAACCTGCGCCTCCAGGATCCCCAATACGCTGCATCCCGGAGTGGTAATATATATATAACAATCAAATCACCCCCCCCCTTCCCCATATTAAAAATAAAATTAGATAAATAAAACATAATCAATCACCACATCATGTGCTATTAAAATATAAACATAGTTATCCCGTATGGTGAAAGCAATAAAGTTTTTTTGAAGCTTTACCTCCCCAAAAAATGGAATAAAATGTGATCAAAGAGCCCTCACACAGTTCCGTAGATCTTAATAGAAAAAAAAACAGGGTTAGAATATAGCGATGCAAAGAAAAAAATGTATTTTTTTCAAAGTTTTGTTTTTTTCTAAGTATTAACACACAAGGAAAACAATATAATTGCTGTAATCATACTGACCCAGAGAATGAAGGTAACAGGTAGTTTTGAATGAATCGAACAGAAATCCAAATTTCCTCTTGCTTCAATTTTTCCTAAAATCGTGGCTGAAAATTATACTCACCTCATCTACTTGGTCACAGAGAGGCTGTCTGCTCCTTTCTTGATTGAAGTAAACCTGCCAAAGGACCTGCAGGGAGCATGAAGACTTCACAATGGTGGAACAGATGGCCTCTCCACGATCAAGTGGATGAGGTGAGTATAACTTTTTTTTTTAACCCTGGATGAAACCCCCTGAGCGCCTGAATGTGAGTCTCAGATGCTGCAATCAGCGTTGAACACGGCATCTGAGGGGTTAAAGTTGGGGGGGGGGCGCGATGCGATCGTCTTTCCCCGTCATTGTACCTGCTCCATACAACGAAAAGTGATTTGTGACTAAGTAATTCATAACTAATCGAATTTCTTGGCGAAGTTCCGTCGCGCAGCCAAATCTAAATTTTCAAAACGTTGCTCATCTCTAATAACAGGTTACTTTTACCGCATAGGAAACACCATAAAAATGAAACATATTGGTGCAATTGCGTTTTTTTCCAATTCCACTTTCGATTTTTTTTCCAGCTCCCCACTACATCGTAAATGGTGCCATTAGAAAGTGCAACTTGTCTGCAAAAAACAAGACCTCATACATCTATTTGAATACAAAAATAAAAGAAAGTTATGACTCTGGAAGGCAGGAAGTGAAAAATGAAAACACACAAACGGAAAATCGCTTTGTCAAGAAAGGGGTGAAAGGTTGAAAACTGACTTGTAGGATAGCTACTTTCCAACTTGGGGCACCAGAGTCTTAGTTTTCCTTTCTCTTTTTTGAAAGATAGCTAATTTGCATATTTTTTCCAGAGAAGCAATACATGGCCTATAAGACTCCTTAGGAATACCAGGCGCTCCACAAGGAGAAGTAGCGTCCCCTGAACTATTGTGCTTACATACGTCAATGTCTCAATAAATGAGCATATTATGTAATTTAAATAGCAACACAGTACAAGGGTTAGGCTACTTTCACATCAGAGTTTTTAAATTCCGGTATTGAGTTCCGTTATAGGGGCTCAATACCGGGAAAAAAACGCTTCAGTTTTGTCCCCATTCATTGTCAATGGGGACAAAACTGAACTGAAGACAACGGAATGCTCCTGAAAGCATTCCGTTCCGTCTTCAGACCGGAGAACAAACCGCAGCATGCTGCGGTTTGCTCTCCGGTCCAGGCATGCGCACCAAGACGGATCCGGAATGACCCCCAATGCAAGTCAATGGGGACGGATCCGTTTGGTGTGGACACACCAGTAATCCGGATCTGTCCTCCATTGATTTCCAATGGGGGGTCATTCCGGATCCATCTTACATACCTAGATACATACATACAGACATACATACAAACATACAGACATACATACATACAGACATACATACTCACATACTCCAGGGACGCCGGCAGCATGTCTTCACGCGTCTCCTGCGCGCAGCTATGACGTTTCCCCACTGTGCCCAGCAGAGGGCGCTGTGGGGAATCGTCATCACTGCGCGCAGGAGGCGCGTGAAGACGTTCTGCCGGCGTCCCTGGAGTATGTGAGTATGTATGTATGTATGTCTGTATGTTTGTATGTATGTCTGTATGTCTGTGTCTTGTTTCAATGTGTGTCATGTGTGGGGCCGGAGCGCTGCTCCGGCTCCACACATGTATAGCGTTAGCACGGATCCGTTGGCACCCTTTAGGTGCCGGATCCGTGCTAACGCTAGTGTGAAAGTAGCCTTATTTCTGAGAATCCAGCCTGCCTATTCACACATGGAAACCCTGGTAATGACATTACTAGAGGTCCCACTAGGTCATCACAGGGAAACCCTTCCCCTTTTTGTTCACATTACCATCATTAAAGATTGTGGTGCTGAAAGGATTAAAACAGCTGATCTCTCTGATTTCAAACATTAGGTAATTTTCACACATGGGACATTTCTGGCAAATTTTTATCACCTAAAATCTGCAGCAAATTACAATAAAATTAAGGTGAACGAAGTTCAGAAATTCTCTTTCACATCCTGTAGAAAGAATCCATGTGAATTTCACGAAATGAAAACGCTCTATTATGCTGTAACAATATGACGGTAAATACAAGTGAATTAACTGTCGATTTTCTGAAAATTTTCAAAGGGTGTCAGTTTTAGTTTCAAACTTTTTATTTTTATTTTCAAGTTTCATATAAAACAAGTAGACCATTTCAGTCCAATAGTGAGAAAAGAAAAAACACCCCACACAGGGGGTACAGTACAATAAGGCATTAATATCAGGCCTGGGTACGGCCTATACATGTTCTGAATTACCGAAACAATAAACAATAAGAAAAACAAACATTTTTGTCCCAAGCTTGGCAGTGGAGAATGAAGGAAGAAAAAGGAGCAATCAATGCCCCAAGGAAGTCCGGGGGTATGTAATATGATACCATTATATAAAGTTACATCCAAAACCTTCCCCTAAAGGGATGCTAAAGCAAGTTACAACAAGACATATTCAAGTCTATGTGAGGAACGAGAGGAGGACAACCAGGGCTGCCACAGCTTCAAATATGCATCCATGGCGTCAGTTTGAATGGCTGCGATTTTCTCATATATGGCCATTCTATCCATTCTGGATATAACCGCCGATGTATGCAAAGTGGAAGTGCGCCAACGTGCAGCAATATGTATACGAGCTGCTAATAAGAAAAATTGCCCCAACCTAAAAGGAGCGTGTTTCATGCCAATGGGTCTGTCACCAAGTAGACAAACAGCTGGCAGCTTATGGAAGGAAATGCCAAGAAAATCCGCTACTATGGCGCATATTTCCGTCCAGAATGAACTAACAACTGGGCATGTCCACCAAATGTGATACATGGTCCCGGTAACATCACAGCCTCGGAAGCAAAGTGGAGAAACCGAGGGATAGAACTTATGTAATCGCTCTGGGACCATGTATGCTCTGTGCATAACTTTTACTGCTGTTTCAACTAGGGAAATCTGCCAACTACCTCTGCTGATAGTATCACAACACGCATGCCATTTAGGTAACGCCATGGTGCAATGGAGGTCCTCCTCCCATTTCATCATAAACGGCAATTTACAATCATTAGTGGGAGCATTAAGGAGACCATACAGTTTGGAAATTAATCCCTCTTTCTCAAAAGAGTATAAGATAAACCGTTCAAAAGGTGAAGCTTGAACTGCTGGACTATGTCTCGTGAAGGTCTGCCAAAAGGACAAGATCTGCAGTAGCCTATAGTGCTCAGCTGGAGGCGGCGAATAAGTAGTATATACATACTCAGAAGTCATCACTTTTCCTCTTAATAATAAATCATGCAATCGCACCTTTCCTCCAGCAGACCACCACGAGAAGGCCCTATCAGTCAAACCAGGTGGGAACATAGGGTTATGTAGTAATGGTGTGAGGGGGGATATTTTAGATTGTAATCCAAACTTAAAACGAGTAGATCTCTATAGCTGGATAGCATAGAATGCGAGAGGTGCTCTCAATTTTAGATCAGGCGGCAAATTACTGGTGCCCCAGAGGAGCACAGGCCAAGCATACGGTGCCAATTGTACTGATTCTAAATCTGTCCAAATAGGAGGGGTATGTCTGCTATATATAAGGAAAAGCTGAGCTAGCCGGGCTGCTTTATAATATTTCACCAAATTAGGAACTGAAAGACCTCCTACACGTTTGTGGAGAAACATAGTGGAGAGCTTAATTCTAGGACGTTTACCTGCCCAGATGAAAGGGTGTCAGTTTTAGTGTGGAAGTGCGATGATTGCATGGACACGAATGCTGATTCAAGGTTTGTAAAACTCCATGGAGACTAATTTAATGCAGTGTGCAACATATGGTCTGAGCACGGACATACTGACCTCCCACCCCTTTAACCTCTGCAACAATGTTGGCAGCACTCATATATTTTGAAAAGACAACCTCTGGATATGACGCTGAGAACATGCACTCAACTTCTTTGGTCGACCGTGGCAAGACCTGTTCTGAGTGGAACCTGTCTTGATAAACCGCTGTATGTTCTTGGCCACAGTGCTGTGGCTCAGTTTCAGGGTGCTGGTAGTCTTCTTATAGCCTAGTCCATCTTTATGTAGAGCTAAAATTCTTTTTTTTTCAGATCCTCTGAGAGATCTTTGCCATGAGGTGCCATGTTGAACTTCCAGTGACCAGTATGAGAGAGTGTGAGAGCGATAACACCAAATTTAACACACCTGGTCCCCACTTACACCTGAGACCATGTAATATTAATAAGCTACATGGCACTGGGGAAGGAAATGGCTAATTGGGCACAATTTGGCCATTTTCACTTTTGTTGCCAACGGTTTAGACATTAATGGCTGTACGTTGAGTTATTTTGAGGGCACACCAAATTTATACTGTTATACAAGCTGTACACTGACTACTTTAGATTGTATCAAAGTGTCAGATCTTCAGTGTTGTCCTATGAAAAGACATAATAAAGTATTTACAAAATGTGAGGGGTGTACTCATATGGGAGTATAAAGCAATTTTACTATTGGAGTATCACAAGTAAACTGAAAGTGTAGTCAGTTTGATGCACGTATCGCAATATAACTATGGTGTTATAGGTGAACTTTCAGGGGCTATAGATGAACTTTTCTGCTGCGCACTATAAGCACCAGTTACCAATACTGAGTCTTAGCATCTGACAGATTGAAATCACATATGGCGTAATATAATAATATGTAGTAAAACAGGCCTTTTCAAGGCCCCTACGAATGTTCTTTTTTGTTCATTTAGTTGTTTTTGTTTGTTTTGTTAATTTTGCAGATTGGCAATGATAGCTGTTCTGCTCACCACTTACGCATCACAGCTCGTAGAAAGCCAGAGTAGACACAAGTGTAACAGTTTTTTTTAATTATTTTCCTGTTCATATAGCCATATGAGATCTTGTTTTTGTGGGATAAGTTGTACTTTCTAATGGCACCATTTTCTATTGCATAACATGAAGTGGGAAGTTGGAAAAATTTCCAAATGGAAATGTGGGTTTATGGGTTTCATTTTAACAGCGTTTCCTATGTAGTAAAACTGACATTTTACCTTCATTCTGTGGGCTAATACCATTACAGAACTACCACATTTTTATAGTTTTAATACTTAAAAAAATAAAAACTTTCAAAGAAGTCATTTTTTACTTTGAATCACCGTATTCTGACCCAAATAATTTTTTTATATTTACATCAGAGAGCTGTGAGGGCTCATATTTTGTGGGGTGTGCCTCATGCACACGAACATTTTTTGGATCCACATTCGAGCCGCATTTTTTGTGGCTCAGATGCGGACCCATTTACTTCAATGAACATGTCCTATTCTTGTCCTTATCGCAGACAAGGATAGTACTGGTCTATTGAGGGCCAGACCTTCCGTTCAGCAAAATGCCGAATGCACTTGGCTAGTATCCGTGTTTTGCGGATTTTTTCATTTTTGTTTTCACTTTTTTACTTTTATTTTTAGGCCTACTAGGGGAATTTAACTTCAATAATCTGATCATTTCTCTCATAGACTGCAATGATTTACCATTGCAGGCTATGGGAAATTCACTAGTTCCTATCAACTGAATGGCTCCTTCGATCTAAGTGTGGTGAAGCCATTCGGTCCCTGAGAATACACAGCTCCTAGGAAAAGCCTGTTCAGATGCCATGGTCGCAATTGACCATGGCATCTGAGGGGTTAAAAGTCTGTGATCAAAGTTATTGCTATTATGGACTCTGCCAGTGGGTGTCTGCTGTGTAAAACAGCAGCCACCCAGTGGCTATGGTGCACGCTCAGCTCCTGAGATGCGGTATTCAAGAATACCTGATGTCAGGAATGGGTTAAAAAAACAATCCAAACATGGCATTGGAACCAGTCCAGGAATTAACTCCAGAAGCTGTCAGCTGAACTCTCCTTCAGCCTGCAGCTCTTTCTCCCGACTCCCCAATACACATGCACACCCTGTTTGGCTCAATGTGTATGTGTTTTCAATGTGGAGAGAGGAGATGTGGGCTATTTAAATAGTGGCACAAAATGGAGAACTATGAGAAATGTATCTACTAATTTTTGTCATTGAGGAAGCAGCTAAAAGCCTGTATTACACAAGCCGATTGAGCAAGCTATTGTCAAGAGGGAAGTGTTCCGTTCCAGTAATTGCCTGCTAGCTAGTGGAGGAGACTGCTGCTATTAAATGCATTGATCTCCTCCGCAGCATGGGCAGGAGCAATCACTATGCCATCGCTCATCCCCATGCTGTCTAGTGGTTTGCCAGCGGTACATCATAATTAAAGAGCACAATCTGCTGCCAGCAAATGATGAGCTCCTTCATCAGGCAAACCGTGGCAGTATTACACTGCAAGATGATTGGTGGGGGCCTTCATATCAGAAAGAAGCATTTGCATATGACACCCACTCACCTCACTGCAGAAGATGGAATCAAGACGGGCACACAGATTTTCTATTGAGTCCATGTTGCTTCCTCTCCTGCAGTGAGGAGAGAGAGAAGTACAAGTCATTCTCTCTCCTCATTTTAGCAATAAGTGAGTGTCTCAGCAAACAGACCCCCACCAATCAAAACTTTTAATATATCTCTATGACATATAGAAAGTTTTATCAAAACTCAGTGACCCTTTAATAAGTTGGATTTTACAAACCTCTCCACCTCTTTTATCTTTTCTGTCCTTTCTAAATACATAGAATTTTATAGATTTACATTTACTTTCACAACTATATCAACCATTAAAGCTATTAAAATGACTATATTTAAACATTATCAATCGATGGAAAAGGCTTGAGAGCACTTACTTGATATATTGTATTTTTATTGCTCCCTTATGGGTACATACAGGCCATCATTTCCTCTACCTCTTCCAACAGTACACACTAGTGGGCTGAGCAATTTTCTATACTATTTAAAAATTTGATTAAACCTAATAAGTAGATACACCCATACAACGCTAATATATGAAAAATGAAAATAAACAATAATTTAAGCAAGTAATTCTCAACCTTATTATACCGTAAATGTTTCCACAATCAGTGCTGATCATACTTTCTTTATAGGCATGGGTAAAGAAGAACTATATAATTCTTGCCCAATGTTATAATTAGAGGTGAGTGAATTTCGCATTGTGAAATTCGTTCACGCTTCGTTTACTGGTAAAAGGTGAATTGCGCTATGGATTCCGTTACCACGGACCATAACGCAATTCTATAATGGAATGCCTTTAGAGGCATTCCGTTATTCATTCCGTTATAATAGAAGTCTATGGGCTGCAAAACATTCCATTTCCGTTATGCAGGGGAGTCCTCGCATATGGCGGGTCCACAACACACAGGCACCGGCCGTGTGTACCCCGCATCACGGATCGCGGACCGAATGGGTCTGCAATCACAGGATGCGGTGTGGTGCGGAACGGAGGTACCGATCGGAACCCCGTGGAAGCACTACGGAGTGCTTCTGTGGTGTTTCTGTCCATGCCTCCGCACCGCAAAAAAATAGAACAAGTTGCGGACAGTCGAAGTGGATGGGTCCGCGATCCGCATGTGGAAGCCTCACGGTCGGTGCCCGTGCATTGCAGACCGCAATTTGCGGTCTGCAGCACGGGCACGGCCAGCACAAGTTCGTGTGCATTAGGCCTAACAGAAACGGGACAGATATGTTATGCAGCCCATAGACTTCTATTATGACGGAATGAATAACGGAATGTCTCTAAAGGCATTCCGTTATGCATTCCGTCATAGAATTACGTTACGGTCTGTGGTAACGGAATCCATAACGCAATTCACCTTTTACCACCAAACGAAGCATGAACGAATTTCAAAATATGAAATTCGCTCATCTCTAGTTATAATTTGAAGTCTGAAATCAGTTTAAATTTCCTTTTGTAACAGTGACAGGTCTTGTTGCTGTCTACTAGTTAGCCACTGATCAGGGAGCAAGGATTCTTGGGAACCTTGATTAGAAAACATTGCTTTAATCCATACTTCATTCCTTGAAATCAACATGGCTGCACCCTGTTGATTTACTTATTTACATTCACAATGAATTGATCATGGATGATTAAAAAATAGTTCTGACTAAGAATATATGCAGAATAAAATCATTATCCAATCTTGACGTTCTTTGTTTGATGTTAGAAGCTCTTTAATAATGTAAATGGCATTCAGTGAATACACAGTACACAAAGAAAATGAAAGGCCTGTGTAATGTAGCTGTTTCTATTTCATGTTCCTTCAGAATTGTACTGCTCTACTGCTATATCTGTATTCAGCCTATAGTTCATTACTTTTCTTTCTTTACTAAATTCCATTATAATACCATCTTTGAGCTACGTTCACACTGACATTTGAAATTCCGGTATTCTGTTCTGCCTAGTGTTATTTTGTCCGGAAGAATGCTGGTATTTATGGTGGAAACCTGTTGGACCTTATTATAGTGAATAGCATCGATCATACACCTGATACGGCAATTCCGGTATTGTGTTCCTATGCCGGGACAGAATACTGTAATTTCAAACACTCATTTGAACGAAGCCTAAGACGGCCATACCAGCTAGTAGATTAATATAGGACAAACCTGATGGGTTTGACAGGACAGGCCTACCATGTAATGTATATGGGAGCCTCCTACCCCCCCAACGGCAGATGTTTAGGGAGATTAGGGTCAGACAGTTGGTTTTTCCTTTTGTTCTCTCTAAAGAATATGGCCATGGATTTATTTGTGTGTTTTTTTATATATTATATATTATTTCCGTATATAGACAGATACAAAGACCCAACTTTCCTAACACACCTATAACTTTTGTATATAACTGACATAGGGGCACATGAAAGGAGAGCAACCCATGAGGAAGCTATAACCCTCTAATATGAGGCCTACAAGCCAATGAGGTCTCAGATCACAGCTGCAACCACAAATATTTATTTCCTGCTACAAACTTCAATAAGAGTTTCTTCTTCAATAAATCAACATTTTTATAAGGAACCTGAGTCAGGCTGCTATAATCAATAGCAAGAGAAATTTAACAAATCATAGCATATTTCACAGCCTTTCGGTGGAGCGTGGGGGTTTGTCATTACCAAATGTAAATGTATTTTCTCGTATTATATAAAAATCTATTTCAATTGTTAAACTACTGTATAATGTATAAAATACGTTAGCACAGTGGGAATTTAGGGATTGGCCCTTCAGCAGACTTGTACTTTCCTGCACTCACCTTTGGAACAATTTTTGCTTGAGGGAATTGATGTCTTGACGGGCTTGAATTTTGGGAAACAAAGAGTATTTTCTCTAGTATATTCTTGTTTGCATCACCCCAGAACATGTATAGTATACTATAGATAAAAATTATTATTATTAGCTATGTGCAAGTGGCTCATGGTTTTTCGAGCAGTATGGATAAGAATATGGAAGATATGATATTTTTTGTCAGAACGTAAAGGTAAAAAAGTCTTATCTAAAATCTATAGTGTGTTATTGAAGGATTTCACAGATAATGTTAATTTTCTTTGTTGGTGTAAATATTAGCAAGACTTGTGTGAAAAAAATGATATGCATTGGGTGGGAGTTGTTATCATGGCAATTATCATATGGTTCAATTCAGCATAATGCAGATTGTGCCTGTCTTTTTTTAATAGGATAGGGTTTCAAGATGACCACCCGTCTTTGCTGCTGTGATATCAAGGCAGGTTTTTACATAGTTTTAGAGCTGCTGTAGGGTCCAACATTAGTTTATGGTGTTTACAATGTTGTGAGAGAGATGCTGTGTACTCTGGAGTATGCAATTCTTAGGGAAATTTCTCAGTTAAATGCTTGTTTTTTACTCGGATGGTAATAGCAAGAATCTGGTTGTACTCTTTCAGTAGAACTCTGGTTAAATATTGTAAAACAAACAGTTGAATCTGAAAAATTAGTTTAGTAAACATATGATAAAATGAATTCCTAAAGAGTGGGAAAATGGTTGTAAATAACCCCAGTAATTTTTTTTTTTTTTTTTTTACTTTTTACCATCTGGGTTGAGAAAAGGGTTGTAATTATTAATCTATTATTTTTATGTATGTTTTATTGTGGGAATATACTGTACTTAAAATTAAATGTTAAAAAAGAAGTATACTTCCAGCCTTTGATTACATTTGTTACTTACATTACTTACATTATGTATATTTAAATATCCTATTTTTTTATGAGCTCAGATTAAGTGTATGACCCTCATATGTAAATGTCCTATTTTATGATTGCATGCATAGGTATGATTACAATGAACGTTCAGTTTGGAGCTTGTTTTGGAAAACATAAATGTATTTCCCTAAAATACATGGAATTTGGTAATGTTTTCTCCACTACTGGGATTACCAAATCCCTGTCTACGTTGCCTGTAGACCTGACAGCTGAAAACATAATGTAGGCTACCAAAAGTCTCAGTAGAAGGAGTTTCAGTTTAGCTATTAAATGACTGCCAATATGTATTTTTATAGTAGTCCTTAAAAGGTTTTACTCTAGGACTTATTATCAAGTTCCAGAAGGACAACTCCACAAATGTGGCAATGCTGATTTTTTAAAAATTATTACTGACTTTGTAATGGTGAGGCACTAGCGAATTGAGCAAGCACAGGCTCAGGTTGAATACTCCAGGTTCTGCACAACTGGGATAAAATTATGTTTTAGATTGTATGTCACATCTAATAAATCCAAAAGTATAGCAATATAAATTATGAATCCTTCTATTAATGTTGAGTGCATTCTGCCCCTTGTGTTGTCTGCACAGGAGTAAAATACACAACTGGATTATGGAAATGTAGATTAGGAAGCAGAGTGATGACATCATACAGGACTGATTGCTGTCACATTTTCCTGTGTCTATTCAATCCACATGAAAAAAAAATTCAAAAAATAACTGACAAAATCCAGATCACCACTGTGAGGTGTTAGAGTTAGAAAAAACAAGACACAGCACATATCAAGGTATATTTGGTTCTATGTTTATGTGGGTATTAGGTATAAAATATTAAATTTATTAACATAAAATGGACAGGGTTTTTTGGGAAACATATTTCCCTTCTGAATACTTTTCCCTTTATACATATTTTTTAATAATTGTCCACTGAAAATTAATAGATTTTAATATGTATTTTTAAATTGCACTCAATTGTAGCAAATAGAATATCTACTCTCCAGGCCACCTTAGGTGTATCAGTTATTTGCTTAACAGAGTTTAATTCGTGCAAGTCAATGTTCTCCTGTTTGTCCCCATTAATAAATTCATTAGAAGGAAGTTAGTCTCCCACTGTGAGCAAACTGTCCTCATTCAGCCTGTTACAATGGAATAATTTCACATTTAGTCCAGAAAAATGATAAACAAACCAATCCTCTCCAGGTGGGGAAATCCTTGCTTGTTCTTCTAAAACAAGCCTACTTTATTCTCCTTTAAAATAAAGAATGTACACAGGACAACAGCTTCCAGTTTCACATAAATTGTGTACTGTAGGATAATTGCTAACTGAGCATTGCTAGTCTTGTTTCACACCTTGTTAGCACTGCAATTAGCTTTCTTTACATTTACTGATTGCTGTTTTGCATACTTGACTTAATTCCATCTTGGTTTAGAGCTTAAGGTGCAGCTGTCTTGTAGCATTGTTATAAATTGTGGCACATGGTACATAGTGGACCATTCAACTGCAAGAGATCCAACAGTGAAGCAACCTGAAGACATGGTCCACACAAAGATGTTGGGTTTAGTCATCACAGTTATTCTCCTCCAAGGATGTATCTCAAGGCCTACTGACACTACAGTGAACATAGAAGACCCCGAGCAAGTAAGATCTGAAGCTTTGAAAAGGCTATTAAAAGTTTTCGGCATTGAAGACCCACCGCATTCTCTTCATCATGTAAAACAACCACCGCAGTACATGATTGACCTTTACAACACTGTAGCTGATGCAGATGGTGTTACCAAAGACCCAGATCTTTTGGAGGGCAACACAGTCAGAAGTTTCTTTGACAAAGGTAAAGCCTGCTTTCATTAAAATGCTCATTCATAAATTTCATGTTTAATTTTCATATTTATAATTTACTTTATTTGATACTATGCAATCCTATTGTTGCAGTTACTGGCGTTTTAATTGTAGATATTAACAACTACTATACAATACATAATACAATATTATTGAAAATATTTAGTTTACAATAAAACCATGCAATATATTATAGTTCTTTATCTCCCATAATCTCTCAGTCCACAGTGACCAGATGTACTTTCTGTTCAACCTCTCAACTGTAACCAAGAATGAGAAAATTTTAACAGCCGAGATGCACCTTTTCAAACTTAAGCCAAGACCTTCAGAACATGCATACTTCAAAAGACATCATTTCTGCCAGGTGAGGGCCTGAAATTTGAAATATGAAATAGCATATGAAAGAATGTTTTAACACTTAAACATATTGAATATTATATTATACCAGACTATCACAAGAATAGTGCCTTTTAATATGATGCGCCAAGTTTACTTCATTCTTTTTCTGAAGCTGATGATTTACTAACCCTATCTTTCTGTCACAGATAAGTGTGTACCTGGTTCTGGACAAAAATAAAATGCATTTAGCACAAGGAAGAAAGCTGTTATCATCAAAACTTGTTCCTTTTCATTCTTCAGGATGGGAAGTGTTTTCAATCACGCAAGCAGTGAGTATTCTGTTTTTGTTCTACCATGCTTTTATAAGAATATGTATCATTACTCCCCAGATTAGTTAACATGTCCTTGAGAACGAGCCATTTCAGAGGCAGAAGCATTGTCTTAATCATTTGCATTGAAAACTTTTCTAATATTTTTTAAAGAGGTTGTCAGAGCGTTTTAATATTGATGACCTATCCTGAGGATAGGTCATCAATATTTAAAAGCCCAGACAACCTCTTTAAGTTACTTGAACCTCATGAGAGAATTTGAAAACTTAAGGCTGTATTACACTGGCCAACGGTCGGCCAGGTCATAATTAATAATAGTGATGATCTGGCAGTGTAATACTGCCACCGATTACCCAATGAACGAGCAAATGCTTGTTCATTGAACAATTGGAATCTTTCAACAAGTTTAAAAATCATTGTTTGCTGGCGGCAGATTGTGCCGTCTAATCACGATCTGCTGCTGGCAAACAATGTTTCAGTATGGGGACGAGCAATGGTATTAGCAATCACTTGTCCCCATACACTGCTATACATGTAATAGCAACATAGCGAGCACTTCCCTCCCGACAATCGCCTACAGGATCGTTTAATCTTATACAGCCTTTACTGGTTTCGATAGTATAGAAAGAACACTACCCCAAAGTAATGCAGTTTTATCTTTTTATCTGGCAGGTTCGTGCCTGGAATGATGAAAGCCACAATCATGGTATTCTTGTGACAGTGAAGAATCTCGGAGGAGGGCAAGCTGATGCTAATGTTATTCGCTTTGCCTCAGGAAAAGATCATCATGAAAGCAAGCAACCGATGCTTGTTCTCTTCACCGATGATGGGAGAAGAGGAGTTGTGTCCATGAGTAATCAGCCAGGTAAGATGGACACCACCTAAATAATATGTTATGACTCTCATAATGTTGAAGGGGAAGCTTTCACCATGCAAATACAATGTGCAAGAAGCACGTTATAGAACGGGAGGATCTGGACAGATTGATATATAGTTTCATGGGAAATGAATCAGCAATGCATGTATTCTATTCATTTAAATACCTGCTCATTCTGAGCTTTTAAGCCAAGGATGTGGTCCTATCAGTGACTGACATCATGACCTCTGTGACTGTAGAAGCGTAGTTAGCTGTTAATCACTGACAGGACCACCTCCTTGACTTAAAAGCCCAGAATGTGCTGAAAATAAATGAATGATATACAGGTTATACTGAATCTTTTTCTGTAGTACTATATATCAATCTGCCTATCCTATCCTGCTATCTAACACACTGCCTGAAGATTGCACTGCCTTTTTCCAGTAATAGGTCCTCTTTAGAGTTATCACCAGGACACCCATACATGACAGTTGTGCATTAGCTCTATATCATTTTTTTAAAATTCAAAATAACATACTATTTTGTAGTCAGCTATAAATGTTTTGTAAATTTTGTTGCACAATCAAGGCAAAATGCAGTTTTAGGGGTTCAAGCCATTTTGTGTTTTGATAATTGGTAGAAATGCAAAACAATGCGGAACCATCAGGTTTTACACATAAATACACATTAAATACATGGTTAAATATACTAACTGTGCTGTACTTCACTATCATGTTACCATTATTATTTTAAACTTATTGCTATTATTAAATCCTTTTATGTAGATGGTCTTCCTTTGACATTACCAAATGAACCTTATATCTCGGCATCAAACAGAACAAGGATGGCAAGAGGTTTGCAGGAGGACGGACACTTACCCTGCCAAAGACACCCACTTTATGTTGACTTTGAAGAAATTGGCTGGTCTGGTTGGATCATCTCCCCAAGAGGATATAATGCATATCATTGTAAAGGGTCTTGTCCATTTCCTCTGGGTCAGAATATGAGACCCACTAATCATGCCACAGTGCAGTCTATAATTAACGCTCTCAAGTTGACACAAGGTGTGAGCAGCCCATGCTGCGTCCCTGACAAACTCTTCTCTATAAACTTGCTTTACTTTGATGATGATGAAAATGTTGTCTTGAAGCAGTATGATGATATGGTTGCTAGTAGTTGTGGATGCCACTAAAGACTTAGGGGGGAATTTATCATTAGGAGAAAATTTTAAGTCAGTTTTGCTTCAGTCTGTGTTGGAGTACTTTGTGCCACATTTATCAAATGTCAAAGGTTGTTTGATAAATTTGGCTTGTCCTTAAACCTAACACTTCTGTCTAGAGACGTTGATCCACTTTTCCTACTCCACCCTCCTCCTGGAGTGAGATTGCGACTATTTTGTGACTTTTTTAAAAAGTCGCAATGATAAATCTGCAGTGAAACCTCATTAACATAACTAACCATACCCACTTTTCCACCCATATTTCAAAACTGGAGCGACTGGTGTACACATGCAAAAAGTCGCAAAATTTTGCGCAAGTGAGTGTAAAAAAATCGCAAATTTTTGTGAAGGTATGATAAATCAGGGCCTTAATGTACAGATGTCACTTGGACTGCAAGGCAGGCACTGCGGCATGCATCGAATGGTCCAGTAATGCATTACCTATTTACTTTTTAAGTTTAATAATAGTTTTGAAGCACTAGAGGATCATTGTAACAAATTCAAAGCAAGTAGTTATTTAAATGCTTGCTATTAATTCCTCTTAAAGGAGGCAGCTGGTATTGTGGTTGCCTTGAGCCGACATATAGATGTTTGGAAAAAGAACCAAACTGCACTATATTTGGTATGTTTATTAGAGAAAATTGTTTTGTTTGTTGAAATATACCTTTCTGGTATATTGTTTTTCTTGTAATATTGATGGCTAGTTTATTACAGTCTGGAGATCACTTCTTGCAGCCAAAAATACTGGAACCCTCATGGACCATGTTAGGGTAAATGGGTTTTTCTGGGTTTGCCGGTATCCATTTGAAAATAGTCTTGCATAGCTGTTATGACTCTGTTGTAAACTGAGGCCACGATTTGAATGTGAACATAGCAGATTTGCTAATACTGGAACATGATAGAGGCATTCTTTTATGCCACTTCTGTTTATATTTTTGCATCAAAATATATTTTAATTATAACATTAAAATCTATAAAACATCTATAAAATTACATGTAAGAGACAGATAACTCTGATACTCATTCATTCCTCTAACTGCCACTGTGTGGTTGCTAATATGCCTATGTTAACCTGTGTCAAATAACTTGTATCATATGTATATAAATAAAATGTTAATATATAACTGTTGATGACTAGATCTTGGACTATAGTATTTGTATATTTGTAAATGAACTAATGTGTTATAAATGTACATTTGAAAATTACAAATGCTTATTAAAATTTTGATAAAACAATGTGTGTATGGCAATGGGGTAGCTTTGGCTGATACACAGGGTGTATTATAGTTTGCACTGAGAAGCTGCCTGTGGCTAGTACTGTATGAGGTGTCTGCTGTGGTTGGCTCTGTTTTACTTAAAGGTTTATTCTCATCTTGGACAATGGGGGTATATCGCTAGGATATGCCCCCATTGTCTGATAGGTGCGGGTCCCACCTCTGAGACCCGCACCTATATCGAGAACTAAGCGGGGAAATGAATGGAGGGCTCACTGTGCATGTGCAGCCGCCTTCCATTCATGTCTATGGGGCCGCCAACAATAGCCGAACACTGGCTCAGCTATTTCCGTCGGCTACATAAAATTAATGGGAGCGGTGGCCGCGCATGCGCGGTGCGCTCCCATTCATTTCTATGGGAGCAGCGGGGGTCTGCGCCTGGTGGTGGCCGGACCCCATGAAACCCAGGGTCCTCCAGGCACAGCGCTCTCCGCTCCGTTCTCGATATAGGTGCGGGTCCCAGCGGTGGGACCAGCACCTATCAGACAATGGGGGCATTTCCTAGCGATATGCCCCCATTGTCTAAGATGGGAATACCCCTTTAAACATTACCTTCACTGATTACAGTGATTGTACAAATGTCACTGGGATAAATTAAACAATTTCTCAAAGGGTTACAGCCCAATTGGATAGTTAGTCAATTAAAATGTAACTTTTAATATAGATATTCTAAGATAAGGAGAAAATGAAACAACCTGGAACAACAACCTGGAATAATCTGGACGCGATAGGACAATTGGGTCTAATACTTTCTTGCTCTCTTTAGATGCCGCCGTGCACCCAGGTACCAATGTGTACCTCATTTTGTTTCTTTAGTATCAATTAGGAAATTTATGTTGTATTTTTCATTTTCTTATCTTAGAATATCTAAAATACAAGTTACGTTTTAATTGGGTTGTTACCCTTTGAGAAATAGCTCTGTTTTACATCTTAGCTGCTGCACACCTAGAAGCAGGTCATGTTATTTGATGAGTGACTGACATGAAGCTCCCTCTTGAAAAGAGATCATATAGGGATTATACAGAATTATATATCTCATACTATTTATTATTTAGAATATTATTACACATAGTAAATGGGTTTCCATTATATATATAAAAGCATAATTAAAATATATGATGTAGTCATATTGAGCAATATAGGTATAGAATGTCATTACAGTCACGGAATGGTCTATTTTGCAGCTTTTTTGGTTTTATATCTCACTCTGTCCTCCATAAAAAACACTTTGCATTGAATTGAACTGATAATATTTCATCTGAATTCCCCATACTGTAGATAGCCCAAATTTTAAACCCAAGGCTTGGGCTACGCACTTGCACACTATCAAGAAGTAAGTAATTTCCTAATTGTTTTCTAAGTTATGTACATAAAGGGGTATATTAATATAATTAAAAAGATTTTCCAAAGATTAACATTTATTTAAAAGGTTTATGTCAAGAAAAATATATATCACTTATCCAGAGGACCGCTAGGACCGCTTGTGATCCAGAAAACAGAGGATCACTAAGTCCCTTCTTGGAATGGAGTGGTTGGGCTTACACGGTTCCAACATTTATTGCCTATCCTGTGAATAGGCGATAAATATTTTTGTTCATCATAGTTAGAGTCAGATTAGGATGTCCTAGGCCCACTAGAAATGATTTTCAGTGCCAACCCCTAAACATGTCCATGTCCAATAATAAACTCTGTTGGTACCATTAACACATAGCAAATATCATAATGGTTTAATGACTTATTAGGCTTACCCAAAAGAAACAGAGTACAATGACAAGTGATTGGTTTCAATGCAAGCAACAAATAGGGTTGTCTTCTGTTAGACCTTCATAGCTAATAATTGCATCAGAGCCTGGGCTGACCATAGAATCCTCTGGAATTCTGGTGGACCAGTCTGACTCACAATTACACTGTTCATCTGTTCTCATTATTTACTACCCATACTATCGAGAAGATAGCAGAATAAAAAAATGATTCTGGATCATCCGAGGTGCTGCCAGGGCAGAAGTCCAAGGAATGATGTAATTGGTAAAGAAGAATCTTTATTCATGTGATTCTTCTTTACCATTTACATCATTCCTCGGATTTCTGCCCTGGCAGCGTCTCTGATGATCCAGAATCGTTTTTTTTCCTGCTATCCTGCTCCAAAGCAAACACAGAGGATCACGGCTGTAGCCCTGGGACAAACCGCACACTGGTCAGCTTCCAAATAACCAGTGAGGCATCTTATAGTGGTTGTGATTGTTCACAACACCTTCTGGTAAGCTAAATTGCTTTTTTAAAAATCACTTTTAAATAACTGATACTGCACATGTGGTGCTCTACTCTTCCTGTTTGTATCTTACATACTATGAAGAGGGGATTGATTAAGGTTTACTTTTATACTGATTTGTGAGGGTCTCAATTGATGGCGCCTATTATGCTTAGTGGCCAGAGCAAAAAAAATGCTGAATTTATGGTTTTTGTTTAAATATAGATATTGACATGGAAAATTGAAAATAACATAATCAAAAATTCTTTAAAAACTTATTTAACATAAAAATGACACCAAAAAGTTTACCTGCCAGTTAAAACCAGCTAGTAACACACATCCTTTTTTTCTAATCTATTTTTATTTATTGATTGTAGATTTTTTTATCTTATTTCCTGAACATTATTATGGCGGGGCCATCTTGACTGAGCTGTTCTTAACAACATTTACAAAGCATTGAAAAATTGCATTATGGCAGCCTCGTGGGCATAAGACACAATGGACAGGAGGAGACCCTATTGACTTACATGGGAGAGTTTTCTAAGCATGCTCTGTGACATGCAGAGGAAAGAATAGATAAGATGTGACAATCTCCTATTGTGAATGGTGGATCCTGTCTTGCACACAAAGGTGATTATAGGCAGGATTAGAATGAGGTAACTGCAGTAAATTGATCTGTACAAACCAAAAAGTGGCACCAATTGGTAGATGGTGGCCAGTGCAAAAACTGCAGGATTTTTTTTGTTTTAGTATTTTGAAAAATTTGGATAATGTTATTTTTAATTTTCCATCATAAAAAGTGATGGAAAATTAAAAATAACATTATCCAAATTTTTCTAAAATGTTAAACAAAAAAGTAATTTAAACAGCAGGTCATTTTCTGATGACACATTTGGTTTAAATCTTCTCTTCACTGCATTTTATCCCCTGTGATAGTGTTACACTTCTCACATTGTTTCACATTCATTTAAATGCATTGTCTGACTTTTCACGCTGCTTTCAAGCAAATATTTGCATGTCACTATATGAATGGCTTATATTTTTGCAAATGTAAATCCAAGTTAGATACAAAGGCAATAGGAACTTTGTATTTACACATCGCATTGTGCAAAGATTTGTTTTTATTAAAATACCAAAAAATGGAAAAGATTGCTGTGATCTCTACACTAGCTCAAAAAGGGTCTCTGGTGTCTAACCTTCAAGCTTTGTCACCACAAAATGCAATGTAATCTACAGGAAACATGTTCCTGAGCAGGAGAAACTGAGCAGATTGATAATGTAGTTTTATGGGAAAAGATTCAGTATATCATGTAATTTATACATTTAAACCTATGTTCTTTCTGAATTTAAGATTACCCTTGTGTACAGATAACCATGATTGACAGCTATCTCTGTATACACATTTACACAGAGAATGCTTTAAGTCACTAACTCCTTCCTCATGTACAGCTGAGAATATAAATAGCAGATATAAAAATGTATACATTATGTATTTATGTTTTACTGAATCTTTTCCTACAAAATTACATTATCAATCTGCTTAGCTCCTCCTGTTCTGTAACATGCTGCCTACAGACACTGCATTTTTAAAAACTATAAACAACTCTTTAAACAACTTAATAAGGTCCATGCTTGAAAAAGATTTTTCCAGAACACAGTGGAAATATTAAAACTTTTATGTCATATGCCATAAAACAACTATAATATTTTGTCCCACCTACATATATGCCCCTTTTCTACTATTTTTTTTTGTAGTTGTTAGGAAAGGATAATAAATCAGCAAATGGGTGACATATTCTTTTAGTACCCTAATATCAGGGCTTGACTGGGAGTGAAGTTTGTGGAGTGCTGCCTTCCATGTAAGCCTGTGAGACCCACCGCCCTGGGTCTCACAGGCAAGCAGGCTGAAGTGTATTACACAGTGTAACACACTTACAGCTGATGCATTACAATACAGATGTATTGTAATGCATTGACCAGGGGATCAGACTCCCAAAAGTTGAAGTCCCATAGTGGAACAAAAGAAAAAAAAGTTACAAAAAATAACCACTAGGTTGATGACATGCGCCATGCAGGGAGCATATGTCTTTTCACCCAGGTGGCCAGGATGTTTTGCCCATTGTCGCTGACCACCTTGCCCAGTTGGAGTCAGCGGGGTGACAGCCAGCAGGATGTTTGCTGCTTGATATAATTCAGCAACCGCTCACCAGTGTGGCTACTCTCTCCCAGGCCAATCAGCTCCAACACAGCATGGCAACGCTTGACTTGACACATGTGACAGGAAGAAGGGGTAGTGTTAGCGGCCCTGTGCCCTGCTGCTGTTGAGGAACGTGTCCATGATGGAGGAGGAGGTGGATAAGTGCCTGGTGTGGGAGCCAGGCTAACAGAATCGTGGGAGGGCCAAAAGGACCTGGCCTTGTTGCCGGGGTGCTGCCTCGCCGATGCTGGAAAAAACATTGACCCAGTGGGCGGTGAAAGAGATGTACTGTCCCTGCCCATAATAGCTGCTCCAGGTGTCCACTATGCCATGATGCTGAGTGCACGCCATTACCTCCCTAAAGGCAGCAGCTTCAACTAAATGGTATGACAGCAACTGCACTGCCAGCAACTTGGCCAGGTGGGAATAAAACGGGTTGTGTCACTTAAGCAAGTGGCATTTAGCATGTAGAGAAAGCTAATACAAGGCACTTACCAATGTGCTGTTAGTATCCATATTGCTCCCTTTGCTGACTGGATTCATTTTTCATTTACATTTTACACTCCTCTTTTCCATAGTTACGACCACCATGCAATCTATTAGCAGTGGCCGTGCTTTCACACTATAGGAAAAAGTACCAGTCTATCTGGCGGTCGGGACTGTGGAAGCTCATATAAGCTGGTGATTTTTTCTATAGTATGCAAGCATGGCCACCGCTGCTGGATTGCAGGGTGGTCGTAACCATGGAAGCAAGCAATGTATAATATGATGGAAAAATGAATCAAGCCAGCAAAGGAAGCAATACGGACAATCAGAATACATTAGTAAGTGTGTTGATTTAACTTTCTCTACATGATAAATGCTATTTGTGACACAACCCCTTTAAGCTTGGCCAACTCAGGATTGCTGGGCACATAGAGTTGTTTTCTGGCCACGCAATCCGTTGTCAACGGCTAACAATGGAGCAGAGGAGCAGTCCGAGTGGAAGAAGTGTAAAGGGATGATGATAATGTGAAAGAGACCATAATGCCCCCACAAGGGGGACCGGAAGAAGGAGGGAACTCCTGTTGTGGTGGCTGGCTGCCACCTCTGTTTGCCTGCGGGGTGATGCCGCTTAATGTGGTTCAATATAGCTGTGGTGCCTAAGTTTGTGTTTGCCTGCCCACTACTTATTTTGCTCTTGCACTGCTTGCACGAAAGCAATGCTTCCAGCAGTGTGGAGAAAAATTTCCAGACTGGAGATACTTGCACAGCAGAGGTAGAGGCAGCTGAGCTTGGCTTAGCTCTGGCACGTTTTGGGCCTAACCCACCCACAGCATCAGCAGCATCACCAGATCCCGAAGCAGACGTGGCCATGGCTATGCTTTGTGAGGTATGCGGCCTCTGCTCCTTATTGCTGCTGCCATCACCCTCCTCCTCTGACATTGCCTCCTCCTCAGCACCCCGATCTGTCTCCCAGGTTCTGTCCAGCACACAATCATCATTGGAGTCCTCACCCTCCCTCAGACTGTGGAATATCATGGTAGGTTCTTTTGCCCCCCTCTCCTGCTCTGCCCCCACTGCCACTGTCAATGCCCCCAACGTCAATACCGCAGTTATCCATGCCACTACTACCACCACCAAAACCACTATGTCTGGGGTCTTCAGCCTCTTCCTCCACCTCCTCCACAGGGCATTACAAAAGCTGACTGCTCTCACACAAGTTGTCAACAGGGAGACTCTCTTGACTATCTCGCCACTTCTTAGGAAAAGGAAGGCACCCCAATAAGAAGAGGCATTGAAAACTGAGAGAACTCCACTGAAAGCCTTCTTTTGGGCTGTAAGGAGGAGGAGCAGGAAGAACTCTGTGACCTTTGGCTCCATGGCATGGTGTCGATGTCTGAAGCCACCTCCACTTCATCCTGCTGCGACTGAGAGGAGGAGTGAGCCATCCAATCCACAATCTTATCCTCTTTCTCCTCAATGATTATGTTGTGCCTTTCCAAAGCCAGCAGGGACAACTGTGGCCTACTACTACTTCTGGCTGGATAGTTGGTTCTGCTACTGCCCACATTCTGGTTTTGGGTCTTTCGTTTGCAACCCTTCTGTAGCTCGGACATTTTTAGGCCTCTCAGATAATTTTGTACACTACCGTGTATATTCATGTAGTAATCACGTATATATGGTGGTTTCAATATATTCAACAACCCCAATAAAAAATAAAAATTTGATTGGAAGCGTGTGAACACAGAAATAATGATTTAGGCCTAAATTTGTTATCACTCCCAAATACTTTTGTGTGCTGGGCTGTGTATTGGTGTTTAATTAAATTGAACAAGTCTCGAAAAAATAACAGTGTAGAGACATAAATGAACGTAAACGGATGATTAAGGTCCAGGCCTGATGCTCAATTTCATGTTAACACTCATAGGTAAATTGTTGCCCTAGCCTTGTGTATTGGTGTACTGATGACCTATATGCTGGTTTAATTAAATAGTCCTAAACAATATATATAATTCCAACCATGTGGAAATTGAATATATGGAAAAGGATAATCGAGGCTTGATCTTTAATGTCACATTAACACTGACAGGTAAATTGTTACCCTAGCCTGTGTAATGGTGTATTGATCACCTTCATGCTTGTTTTATTAAATAGAAATTGAACTCCCCCCAAAAAAAAATTAAATTCCAACCACGTGGAAATTGAATTCACAGAAATGGAAGCGGTCTGATGCTCAATTTCTCATTATCACTCACAGGAAAGTAGTTTGCTGTATTACCGATCACCTATATGCTGGTTTAATTAACTTAAAATTCAACCCCCTCAAAAAAAAAATTAAATTACAACCGTGTGGAAATGGAATTTACGGAAATGGATGATTGAGACCTGACTTTCAGTTTTTTGTTATTACTCACAGGTAGATTGCTGCCCTACCCTGTGTTTTGCTGTAGCAATCATGTATATATATGCTGGTTTAATTAAACTGAACAAGTCTAAAAAAAAATATATAATTCCAACCGTGTGGAAACTGAATATACTGGAACGGTCGATTGAGCCCTGACCCTTAATACTGGTTCCCTCATCCTTAGTTGGCGTACAGGTTTGTTTGCTCAACAAACAACTAAATTAAATCATCAGAAAAAAAAGCTTAAAATAATCTACTTCCCTAAACCCTGTAGTGTTAATATGTATCACGGCGTCAGCGGTGATATTGGGCACCTGGGGCTTATAGTTATTTGGGGATGCCCAAATTGGTTAGGGTCTTGACTGGGTCAATGACTCATCATCAACCCTGGTGTACCTTCTGGGGCGTTCAGCTGATTCACTATTAATAGTTCCCTTCCCCTCTTTTTCATCTGTAGGGAAAGTGGTAATAGGGACAGCTAGCTTTGTCTCCTTTATTTTCTGCCTGGAATACCGCAAGCACTGCCTCTATAAGTGCCTGGATGACGAAAAGACACGGATCGTTCTCGATCTTCTACCTTGAGACGAGATTGGTACATAGGAGGCGTAAGAATAAACTATTATTCATTTCTTCATTTATTTGTCTTTTCACCATGTGTGTTAATCTATTGTGACCTGTGGGCTATAATCATTTTATATTGACATTAGTAAAAGTTACGTTTTAGCATTTTCATTTGCCCATATCCTCCTTGTGGTTGATAAGTTGTGATTGGTGAGGATTTGTACCCAACCAGGACATTAGTTGTTGGCTTTGTCTGTTTCTTTGATCAGTACACGGATATGGCAGGATTTCTATCCACTGGATTTAGTTCAGATAATTGGCTCATTGAAGCTAAAGAAGTGTTCTCAGAGAAGGATTTTACACAGAAAATATATACTCCGTCTTTTAGGGCAGCCTTTAAAGAGTTAATGAAAATATATAAAGAACAAATAACCTCATGGTGGGAAGTAGGGATGAGCGAACTTTTGAAAAGATCGGTTCGGTTCGGCGAAATTTCGTGAAATTCGGATTCGTACGAACCGAACCTAAAACGAACCTTGCTATAACGGCTGAATAATTGCAGCTACAATAGTGGGAGTCTGATAGGGTATAGTTTCGTTTAGTTGCAGTTGCTATTACAATGAAAAAAGTGGAAAAAATCAAAGTGCAAAAATAGTCGTCGACAGCCAGGTCGACAACATTTGACAGCATTGAAGATGTCCGCTGGAGCAGTCCATGTCATGCCAGAGCACCCAAAACACACGGTAGATCGTGGCACCAGCCCAAGAATAGGCTGCGTTGAAGTCGATGCGGTCTCAGTGACATCACAGGTCAGAAGACAGACAGGCGTACTCCAGCACTTGTATAGCACTCAGGCCAGTATAGTTGAGAAGAGACAATTGACGGAGGAGGAGGCGGCAGCACTTCTATAGCACCCAGGCCAGTATAGTTGAGAAGAGACAATTGACGGAGGAGGAGGCGGCAGCACTTGTATAGCACCCAGTCCAGTATAGTTGAGAAGAGACAATTGACGGAGGAGGAGGCGGCAGCACTTGTATAGCACCCAGTCCAGTATACTTGAGAAGAGACAATTGACGGAGGAGGAGGCGGCAGCACTTGTATAGCACCCAGGCCAGTATAGTTGAGAAGAGACAATTGACGGAGAAGCAGGAGGCGGCAGCACTTGTATAGCACCCAGGCCAGTATAGTTGAGAAGAGACAATTGATGGAGGAGGAGGCGGCAGCACTTGTATAGCACCCAGTCCAGTATAGTTGAGAAGAGACAATTGACGGAGGAGGAGGAGGCGGCAGCACTTGTATAGCACCCAGTCCAGTATAGTTGAGAAGAGACAATTGACGGAGGAGGAGGCGGCAGCACTTGTATAGCACCCAGGCCAGTATAGTTGAGAAGAGACAATTGACGGAGAAGCAGGAGGCGGCAGCACTTGTATAGAACCCAGTCCAGTATAGTTGAGAAGAGACAATTGACGGAGGAGGAGGCGGCAGCACTTGTATAGCACCCAGGCCAGTATAGTTGAGAAGAGACAATTGACGGAGGAGGAGGAGGCGGCAGCACTTGTATAGCACCCAGTCCAGTATAGTTGAGAAGAGACAATTGACGGAGGAGGAGGCGGCAGCACTTGTATAGCACCCAGGCCAGTATAGTTGAGAAGAGACAATTGACGGAGGAGGAGGAGGCGGCAGCACTTGTATAGCACCCAGTCCAGTATAGTTGAGAAGAGACAATTGACGGAGGAGGAGGCGGCAGCACTTGTATAGCACCCAGTCCAGTATAGTTGAGAAGAGACAATTGACGGAGGAGGAGGCGGCAGCACTTGTATAGCACCCAGGCCAGTATAGTTGAGAAGAGACAATTGACGGAGGAGGAGGAGACGGCAGCACTTGTATAGCACCCAATCCAGTATAGTTTAGAACAGACAATTGACGGAGGAGGAGGAGGCGGCAGCACTTGTATAGCACCCAGGCCAGTATAGTTGAGAAGAGACAATTGACGGAGAAGCAGGAGGCGGCAGCACTTGTATAGCACCCAGTCCAGTATAGTTGAGAAGAGACAATTGACGGAGGAGGAGGAGGCTGCAGCACTTGTATAGCACCCAGTCCAGTATAGTTTAGAAGAGACAATTGACGGAGGAGGAGGCGGCAGCACTTGTATAGCACCCAGGCCAGTATAGTTGAGAAGAGACAATTGACGGAGGAGGAGGCGGCAGCACTTGTATAGCACCCTGTCCAGTATAGTTGAGAAGAGACAATTGACGGAGGAGGAGGCGGCAGCACTTGTATAGCACCCAGTCCAGTATAGTTTAGAAGAGACAATTGACGGAGGAGGAGGAGGCGGCAGCACTTGTATAGCACCCAGTCCAGTATAGTTGAGAAGAGACAATTGACGGAGGAGGAGGAGACGGCAGCACTTGTATAGCACCCAATCCAGTATAGTTTAGAACAGACAATTGACGGAGGAGGAGGAGGCGGCAGCACTTGTATAGCACCCAGGCCAGTATAGTTGAGAAGAGACAATTGACGGAGAAGCAGGAGGCGGCAGCACTTGTATAGCACCCAGTCCAGTATAGTTGAGAAGAGACAATTGACGGAGGAGGAGGAGGCGGCAGCACTTGTATGGCACCCAGTCCAGTATAGTTTAGAAGAGACAATTGACGGAGGAGGAGGCGGCAGCACTTGTATAGCACCCAGGCCAGTATAGTTGAGAAGAGACAATTGACGGAGAAGCAGGAGGCGGCAGCACTTGTATAGCACCCAGGCCAGTATAGTTGAGAAGAGACAATTGACGGAGGAGGAGGCGGCAGCACTTGTATAGCACCCAGTCCAGTATAGTTGAGAAGAGACAATTGACGGAGGAGGAGGAGGCGGCAGCACTTGTATAGCACCCAGTCCAGTATAGTTGAGAAGAGACAATTGACGGAGGAGGAGGCGGCAGCACTTGTATAGCACCCAGGCCAGTATAGTTGAGAAGAGACAATTGACGGAGAAGCAGGAGGCCGCAGCACTTGTATAGAACCCAGTCCAGTATAGTTGAGAAGAGACAATTGACGGAGGAGGAGGCGGCAGCACTTGTATAGCACCCAGGCCAGTATAGTTGAGAAGAGACAATTGACGGAGGAGGAGGAGGCGGCAGCACTTGTATAGCACCCAGTCCAGTATAGTTGAGAAGAGACAATTGACGGAGGAGGAGGCGGCAGCACTTGTATAGCACCCAGGCCAGTATAGTTGAGAAGAGACAATTGACGGAGGAGGAGGAGGCGGCAGCACTTGTATAGCACCCAGTCCAGTATAGTTGAGAAGAGACAATTGACGGAGGAGGAGGCGGCAGCACTTGTATAGCACCCAGTCCAGTATAGTTGAGAAGAGACAATTGACGGAGGAGGAGGCGGCAGCACTTGTATAGCACCCAGGCCAGTATAGTTGAGAAGAGACAATTGACGGAGGAGGAGGAGACGGCAGCACTTGTATAGCACCCAATCCAGTATAGTTGAGAATAGACAATTGACGGAGGAGGAGGAGGCGGCAGCACTTGTATAGCACCCAGGCCAGTATAGTTGAGAAGAGACAATTGACGGAGAAGCAGGAGGCGGCAGCACTTGTATAGCACCCAGTCCAGTGTAGTTGAGAAGAGACAATTGACGGAGGAGGAGGAGGCGGCAGCACTTGTATAGCACCCAGTCCAGTATAGTTTAGAAGAGACAATTGACGGAGGAGGAGGCGGCAGCACTTGTATAGCACCCAGGCCAGTATAGTTGAGAAGAGACAATTGACGGAGGAGGAGGCGGCAGCACTTGTATAGCACCCTGTCCAGTATAGTTGAGAAGAGACAATTGACGGAGGAGGAGGAGGCGGCAGCACTTGTATAGCACCCAGTCCAGTATAGTTTAGAAGAGACAATTGATGGAGGAGGAGGAGGCGGCAGCACTTGTATAGCACCCAGTCCAGTATATTGAGAAGAGACAATTGACGGAGGAGGAGGAGGCGGCAGCACTTGTATAGCACCCAGGCCAGTATAGTTGAGAAGAGACAATTGACGGAGGAGGAGGCGGCAGCACTTGTATAGCACCCAGTCCAGTATAGTTGAGAAGAGACAATTGACGGAGGAGGAGGCGGCAGCACTTGTATAAGCACCCAGGCTAGTATAGTTGAGAAGAGACAATTGACGGAGGAGGAGGCGGCAGCACTTGTATAGCACCCAGGCCAGTATAGTTGAGAAGAGACAATTGACGGAGGAGGAGGCGGCAGCACTTGTATAGCACCCAGTCCAGTATAGTTGAGAAGAGACAATTGACGGAGGAGGAGGAGGCGGCAGCACTTGTATAGCACCCAGGCCAGTATAGTTGAGAAGAGACAATTGACGGAGGAGGAGGCGGCAGCACTTGTATAGCACCCAGTCCAGTATAGTTGAGAAGAGACAATTGACGGAGGAGGAGGAGGCGGCAGCAGTTGTATAGCACCCAGTCCAGTATAGTTGAGAAGAGACAATTGACGGAGGAGGAGGAGGCAGCAGCACTTGTATAGCACCCAGTCCAGTATAGTTGAGAGGAGACAATTGACGAAGGAGGAGGCGGCAGCACTTGTATAGCACCCAGGCCAGTATAGTTGAGAAGAGACAATTGACGGAGAAGCAGGAGGCAGCAGTACTTGTATAGCACCCAGTCCAGTATAGTTGAGAAGAGACAATTGACGAAGGAGGAGGCGGCAGCACTTGTATAGCACCCAGGCCAGTATAGTTGAGAAGAGACCATTGACGGAGAAGCAGGAGGCGGCAGCACTTGTATAGCACCCAGGCCAGTATAGTTGAGAAGAGACAATTGACGGAGGAGGAGGCGGCAGCACTTGTATAGCACCCAGGCCAGTATAGTTGAGAAGAGACAATTGACGGAGGAGGAGGAGGCGGCAGCACTTGTATGGCACCCAGTCCAGTATAGTTTAGAAGAGACAATTGACGGAGGAGGAGGCGGCAGCACTTGTATAGCACCCAGGCCAGTATAGTTGAGAAGAGACAATTGACGGAGGAGGAGGCGGCAGCACTTGTATAGCACCCAGTCCAGTATAGTTGAGAAGAGACAATTGACGGAAGGAGGAGGCGGCAGCACTTGTATAGCACCCAGTCCAGTATAGTTGAGAAGAGACAATTGACGGAGAGGAGGAGGCGGCAGCACTTGTATAGCACCCAGTCCAGTATAGTTGAGAAGAGACAATTGACGGAGGAGGAGGGGCGGCAGCACTTGTATAGCACCCAGGCCAGTATAGTTGAGAAGAGACAATTGACGGAGGAGGAGGCGGCAGCACTTGTATAGCACCCAGTCCAGTATAGTTGAGAAGAGACAATTGACGGAGGAGGAGGCGCCAGCACTTGTATAGCACCCAGGCCAGTATAGTTGAGAAGAGACAATTGACGGAGGAGGAGGCGGCAGCACTTGTATAGCACCCAGGCCAGTATAGTTGAGAAGAGACAATTGACGGAGGAGGAGGCGGCAGCACTTGTATAGCACCCAGTCCAGTATAGTTGAGAAGAGACAATTGACGGAGGAGGAGGCGGCAGCACTTGTATAGCACCCAGGCCAGTATAGTTGAGAAGAGACAATTGACGGAGGAGGAGGCGGCAGCACTTGTATAGCACCCAGTCCAGTATAGTTGAGAAGAGACAATTGACGGAGGAGGAGGCGGCAGCACTTGTATAGCACCCAGTCCAGTATAGTTGAGAAGAGACAATTGACGGAGGAGGAGGCGGCAGCAGCACTTGTATAGCACCCAGTCCAGTATAGTTGAGAGGAGACAATTGACGGAGGAGGAGGCGGCAGCACTTGTATAGCACCCAGGCCAGTATAGTTTGAGAAGAGACAATTGACGGAGAAGCAGGAGGCAGCAGCACTTGTAATAGCACCCAGTCCAGTATAGTTTGAGAAGGAGACAATTGACGGAGGAGGAGGCGGCCAGCACTTGTATAGCACCCAGGCCAGTATAGTTGAGAAGAGACCAATTGACGGAGAAGCAGGAGGCGGCAGCACTTGTATAGCACCCAGGCCAGTATAGTTGAGAAAGAGACAATTGACGGAGGAGGAGGCGGCAGCACTTGTATAGCACCCAGGCCAGTATAGTTGAGAAGAGACAATTGACGGAGGAGGAGGCGGCAGCACTTGTATAGCACCACCCAGTCCAGTATAGTTGAGAAGAGACAATTGACGGAAGGAGGAGGCGGCAGCACTTGTATAGCACCCAGGCCAGTATAGTTGAGAAGAGACAATTGACGGAGAGGAGGAGGCAGCAGCAGCACTTGTATAGCACCCAGTCCAGTATAGTTGAGAAGAGACAATTGACGGAGGAGGAGGCGGCAGCACTTGTATAGCACCCAGGCCAGTATAGTTGAGAAGAGACAATTGACGGAGAAGCAGGAGGCGGCAGCACTTGTATAGCACCCAGTCCAGTATAGTTGAGAAGAGACAATTGACGGAGGAGGAGGCGGCAGCACTTGTATAGCACCCAGTCCAGTATAGTTGAGAAGAGACA